>OZ007577.1:52599582-52937082 GCA_963931925.1 Onchidella celtica | reverse complement strand
TTGACTTACAAAAACATTAATGAATGTCACTGATCTGTGAGTGACCAACAAGTTGTGACCACTACTCCCCCATCAGTGAGACTTTAGGTTTTAGTGCTGTCAGTTCTCTGTTCTTGATTTTGCTTCTTTATCTTTCTTTTTCATATTTCTTGGTACCGGCACCTGCCATCTTTTCTATTCTTGTTTGCCTAGTTTTGATATGGTTGGGGCCAAAAGAAAGGCTCTCAGAGAGATAGTGGGTTGTTTGCTAAGGGGAGCTAAGAGCATGCCCCTTATCTCCTAGCTCTTTTTTATGGGATTATGTCCCTTGGTGTAAGTTGTTTTTACACGCAAAAAGTTTTATATTTTAACCCTTTGAACCCTGACCCCCTGTGGGAAAAAATCCAAAATGTCTGAGCCCCTGAGCTAAAAAATCAGGTATTCCTGAGCTCCTGAGCAAAAAAGAGCTAAACTGAATGTCATATCCACTCACACTGTTTTCATACAAGCTACTAAGACAGACAAAAGTCCTGCCTTATCTCCAGTACTCCACTTTCTCGTGCCAGTCTCTCCAGCAGGTAGCACCTTTCCTGATGCACAGGTACCCCCTACAGTGGCCACACCAGAAGGTTGTCTTTGTTTTTTTGTTAGGGTTGTCCTTGGATTTTGTGCTTGAAATGGGCGCTGCCATCTTTGACTGATGCTATTCCATGATTCCGTGCTGAACCGAGTATTTTTAGTGGAAGATATTAATAGTTTTTGACATCACCCCTTTGCATCCCGAAATATCGGGCTTACGGTGTATAGTGAAATAAGGCTCAGCCCGATTTTTCGGGCTAACGGTATATGCATAAATAAGCATCAGCCCGAAATATCGGGCTTATGGGTTCAAAGGGTTAACCTCAAACATCTGCTGCACAAACACAAGTGGGTCAAGCTGACTTGCAGCACAGAAAGCAAGATTTCACAATTCAGGTCACTGACCTCTTGTAGACATAATCATCATCTTATTGCTTACTTTATCTATTGCAAATCAAAGGCATTGGGACAAGAACATTGTGACAAGAACATACTGTCCAGTGAAATCACAAGTCAGAATCACAAAGACTAAGCTTTCAAAGGCTCTCCCCATACTACCAAAGGGTGTAACATCGACCTGCAAACTCTGCTTTAGAAATTTGCAAGATTATGTCATTTTCTCCTGAGCTAACGATCAATTAAAAGAGTTGTCTATGTGTCTAGGAACCAGTCAGAAACAAGCTATGAAATAACCTTTGCTCCAAATGCTCATGTTGGCTGATTAACATGTGCTAATCTGGATGAAATCATTTATTTAGCAGTTGGGAGGCATGGCAGGTTATTGTGCTTTGTTCTCAAGAAAATTACAGCTGTCAGTTAGGTATCATAAGTCAGATCATTTATTAGTGACAAATGTTCCATTGATTAATTCATGATCAAGCCTGATAAGGCATAATGGAAATGTGTTCATGTGTACCAAAACAAATCAAGTGCACAGCTGTTCTGTGTACCCTAGCAAGATGCCCTGACCCAGGTAGGATTCCCTGTGAATTAGGTCACTGGCCTGGTCAGCAGGCTTTACCTTTAGCGCGCAGCTTGGGAACTAAGAAATAGTCAATCAGTGACTGCCTTTTTGAGGGAACTGCTTAGTGTGAAACTGTTAGGCAGGCAGCTCTCTTCCCCCATAGTTTATTTCCTACTTCCATCCACCGGCATGGGCTTCATATATTGTGTGACATTGTGTCCTGAAAATATTGTTCTGTTTCTCACTCATTACAAACATTACCGTGTGGTATTGCAGGCTAGAAACAAAAATGCGCTTCGCCCAACGTTAGGTCATCCAAATCAAGGGGAGCAACTGACAGCATTATGTTCTGTTGAACAGGAGAGACATCAAGCTTATTGTGAGGCAGTCGATCAACACATTCTAAAACGACAGGTGGGGCATTGGCAGGGCCTTTTTTTTCTTATAACCTTTGACCTGGTATCTTGGTCTATTTCTTAGGCACCTTTTTTCCCGTTATATAACAAAACTTTCTAGACTGACTTAATCACAGAACTCTCTGAGATCAGAGCACAAAATGTCATTGAAGTCTGGAGAAAGTTTGTACTGCAACATCATGACTGGTAATTTGCTAGTCCATGTAATACAAGTGAGACTGTTTTTTAACTCTTGATTCTCAAATGCTTTTTAGAAACTTTTCTAAGTCAAGGCTATTTTGGGTTTTCAAGCGGCCACAGAAAACTTTATAACAAATGTACAGTGAGGTACAAGGAGATGCAGGGAGGTACAGGGAAATGCAGGGAGGTACAGGGAGATGCAGGGAGGTGCAGGGAGATGCAGGGAGGTACAGGGAGGTACAAGGAGGTACTGGGAGGTACTGGAAGGTACAGGGAGGTACAAACTTTGTCATGCTAAACCATGCAGAAGTCAGTTCAGATTTCTTCAAAAGCCAGTTATCTTTATTTGGAAATGTGAAGGATGCAATTAAATGATGATTGGTGTTTTCTTTTTAAATGCATTACGTTAGAAGTTATTTTAAAAAGACAAAAAAAGACAAGGTTTGTCCATTAGCGCACTTGGCCCTGCCTGATGTGAATAATAAAAAGAAGTAACCATGGTAACCACCCTGATACTGAACATTAAAAAAACACAAACTGTAGCTGTAGTCTAAGTAACATTCTTTTTTTGAAGAAATGTTTTTTGAAATGATTCATTTGTTCCAATTGTTGAGCTGTATTTTTGTGTTTTTCAAGTGAGCGATTTCTTTGTTACTTTTTTTTTTCATCCTATCTCCAGAATTTAAATACAATTTTTTATCCTCAAGAATACATGTATTTTCTTATGCACCGGTAATCTCCAAGTTCTGAACAATTGATGGGATGTAAGAGCCAGATACTGAGATACTGCCTTCTACATAACACAGTTTTTTAATGCTTTTATTTTAAGGAACGAGCTCTGGAAAATGCAAAAACTTTCCTGGATAAACTGCTGAAACTGTCAGAACTTCAGCTTCAGCAATACGATGGAATGATGGTCATTGATGATGTGGAGAAAGGGCGTAAGTCATGAAGTCTGTTATTAATGTATATTCAGAAGATGGAGAGACAGGTACAGAGATAGTTGGGCAAAAAAAAAAAAAAAAAAGATGAAATTTGCAAAGTTCCAGGGGTGTGACCAGACAGGGACAAATGTTACAAAAAAAGAAATGGCTAAATGTTTAGAATCTCCCGACTCTACAAGTAGGGTCCAACATTGCAGAGTGAGGGGTTCTTGTATGGAGTCTGTTCCAATAGAGATCATAAATTGCTTGGAATTGCTGCATTGTCTGTTATAAGTCTGATGGTTTATTACCTTAAATACTTCATTTGGTAGCCAAGTTACTAAAAAAAGAAGATGGCTTTTTGTAACTTGATTTGCGGTCAAATCCAAACCGAGGATGGATACACTCTCACACATATCAGGGTTAAAGAAATTTAACTCTTTGTTGATTCTTACTTTCGTCATCAGCTCTTAAACAAACAGAATTTCATGTCAAAATAATGACAAACACTCAAAACCTGCAGAAAGTTTTGTATCAGTTGTGTACATCAATTGTTGTGTTATGTTACATTGTTACAGGTGTTGACACAAAACGTTACCCCACAAGTGAACTCATTAGAAGGAAAAATGCTGATGAACCATTGGAGGATGAAGAAGATAAGGATGCTCTACCCCGCGGGAAAGCTAATTGGATAGGTAAATTGTTTCCCTTTATCTACAATGTCATCAGAGAGTAGGTATCATTATTGGTGAGAGAAATCACTATTGATCGATTTACACCTGGAGACACGGAAGGCTGTGCGAAATCACCGTTAGCATGAAGCGGAAAGAAGGTCAGGGCTTTAAACAATACCCGTTTGTACATTTCCATGAGGAGAAAGAGCTTACAAATGGCTCTAAATAGTTTCAATCAATCCAAAAATATGAACAAACCACAGTAAACAGATACGCACACTGTCTTTGGTGAAGACGGTCTCTTTTAATTCTTGTCACTGCGACGACCTAGTTTCGTGATTTGGACGAAGTGAGATCTCTTTTATAAATGTATACTCTCTGATGTCAGTTGCTCAATCTTTGAAAGGGGGAGGCGAGACAGCTCAGGCAGCAGCTGAAACAATACAGACAGTGATGAATTCCTGTATATATATATATATATATAGTGTGTATCAGTAGCTTGGAAATGAACTAGAGAGTTCACTAATGCCCAGTGTACAGACCCAGTGGAGGATGGTTTGGTGGGAAACTTGGCTGACTACAACATTTTCTCCTGCAAAATAATTTGTGAAATGAAGGAAATTGGGGTAATTTTGGCAGAACTGAGGACATCTCATTTACCTCAGTCCAACCAAGCCAGAACTGAGGACATCTCATTGACATTCAGTCCAACCAAGCCAGAACTGAGGACATCCCATTGACATTCAGTCCAACCAAGCCAGCACTGAGGACATCCCATTGATATTCAGTCCAACCAAGCCAGAACTGAGGACATCTCATTGACATTCAGTTCAACCAAGCCAGAACTGAGGACATCCCATTGACATTCAGTCCTATCAAGCCAGAACTGAAGACATCCCATTTACTTCAGTCCAACCAAGCCAGAACTGAGGACATCCCATTTACTTCAGTCCAACCAAGCCAGAACTGAGGACATCCCATTTACTTCAGTCCAACCAAGCCAGAACTGAGGACATCCCATTTACTTCAGTCCAACCAAGCCAGAACTGAGGACATCTCATTTACTGCAGTCCAACCAAGCCAGAACTGAGGACATCCCATTTACTTCAGTCCAACCAAGCCAGAACTGAGGACGTCCCATTTACTTCAGTCCAACCAAACCAGAACTGACGACTTCCCATTTACTTCAGTCCAACCAAGCCAGAACTGACATCCCATTTACTTCAGTCCAACCAAGCCAGAACTGAGGACATCTCATTTACTGCAGTCCAACCAAGCCAGAACTGAGGACATCCCATTTACTTCAGTCCAACCAAGCCAGAACTGAGGACATCTCATTTACTTCAGTCCAACCAAGCCAGAACTGAGGATATCCCATTTACTTCAGTCCAACCAAGCCAGAACTGAGGACATCTCATTGACGTCAGGCCAACCAAATAAATCTTTTGAAAAAGAAAATAAGATGGAATTTTGTGCAATGACCGACTCAGTGACTGGCTTTTTGACGTGAATTTTCATCTATAGAGGACCTGTAGTTTATTTATTAAAAGGTTTAAACTTTGTTTCCTTTGAAAATTAACAAAAATGCATAAAACACCAAAAACTTTGTTAAAATTGAAACAGTTTCATGTTTGTTTGTGTATTTTGTTTTCTTGTAACTACAGTGAAACTTGGTTACAACGCGAGGTCATATTCCACCACAAATGTCTTGTTATACCCGAAGTCTCGCTATTTCAGGAAAGCGTACAAAAAGCTGGGCAAGGGATTGAAATACCCCACTATTTTTTTATGGTTACCTCCCTTGTTAGCATGTTCTGTACATTGACGTACATATAATATCAAACTGACGGCAGATCTCAGCCTTTATGTCAGGACTGTTTTGGGGGTGAGAGGGGCATGATGAAGTATTACATGACATGTAAATCTGGACACCATTAGCCCAGAGCATTTAGCATCCTATCACCACCCCAACTCAAAATGGCCGCCACGTGATTCTAGTGGTTCCAAGCCGTGTGGCACCGTGCGCACTCTAGTGTAATAATACTATCTCTATGGTAGGGAGAGAAAGTACACAAAGCCTAAGTGAGAGATGACCAGGTGGGGCCACAACTCACAAGGCGGGCGTGGTGGGCGTGAAGTGACAAAGGACAATATATGCTGTTATTGTAGGACTCCCAACACCTGTTCTGCCGCAGCCCCCACCATTTGCCGTTCACACTCAAAATTAATCCTCTCACTACAGCAGGTGCTTCGATTATTGATTGGCGTACTCGAGTATTTTATCATATTGCTCGTATAGCAGAAGAAACGGGGATTTAAAATGTTCTCGCTGATGGTAAGGTCTCATTGTTAGCAGCGTGGTTAAACATGATGGTCCACTGTAGTTGTATTTTCCTTCCTTTAATTTATGTTTCTATTCCTGTGGCTATGCCTTCAGTTTTGAAAATAGTTGACACTGACCAATTACTAAGATTTGCAAGAATTATTTCGTAAAGGTGACAAGTTCTGTGACTGCAATACCAAATGACCATGTGATATGCCAAACAAACCATGAAATGTTTTGGAATCTTGTAGGAGTTCCCAGTAATCAGTTTGTGATTGAGGGCAGACCCAGCAAACTGCAGGTCTCAGCTTCAGTGTCAACCCGCAAGACAACCCTGGCACATTCTGCAACAATCAAAGCCAGAGACAAAACTTATGAGGTTTGTTGTCGTTGCATTTTTCAGGTTCTTCAATTCTTCAATTCTTCAATTCTTCAATTCTTCAATTCTTCAATTCTTCAGTTCTTCAATTCTTCAATTCTTCAATTCTTCAGTTCTTCAATTCTTCAATTCTTCAATTTTTCAGTTCTTCAATTCTTCAATTTTTCACTTTTTCAATTCTTCAATTCTTCAATTCTTCAATTCTTCAGTTCTTCAATTCTTTAATTCGTCAATTCTTCAGTTCTTCAATTCTTCAGTTGTGTGGTAGAAAAATGTCACCAGTCATGCTTCAAGTCATGAAATATTCTGAGGTCCTTTTCTATTGATAGGCTAAAAGTTAAAAGGAATTTGTTTCTAGAGATGAACATAATTTTTTTGTTTTAAAGACTATGTTCAGCGTGTGTGTATTCTTGACAAAGAAGAGGATCAAGAAATGCACTGCAGTTTCTAATATATTTCATTGTTTCCAAAAGTTAAAGATCAGGCTGTTATTAATTGTAATTTTTGTCTTCATTTTCTTCTTGTTTTGAAGTAACAGTTTTTACCCAGGGTTTTTAAGTAATGAAAGTTCAGGTTTCTTTACCAATATTTTATATATAATCCCATTCATTCTGTTCAATGTAAGTTCATGTAGTACTTGTGTCAAAATGACCACAAGTCTTGACCTGGCACATGGAATATTGATGCCAATCAGGGCGCTTTCTGTCCAGTGTTTAAGTGACTTTCCTTGAATCTCATTGCTCGATTTTTTTTTCTTTTACTGATGCTTTACTTTTGTGTCATCATTAACTTCAACTTCAACACTGCTAGAGGTTTGTTTTTCCCCACCACATGCTGACCAACTCACTGACACTGCTAACCATCGCACTGTCATGACTGACCAATACACTGTCACGACTGACCAACACACTGCCACTGCTGACCAACTCACTGACACTGCTAACCATCGCACTGTCATGACTGACCAACACACTGTCACAACTGACCAACACACTGCCACTGCTGACCAACTCACTGACACTGCTAACCATCGCACTGTCATGATTGACCAATACACTGTCACGACTGACCAACACACTGCCACTGCTGACCAACTCACTGACACTGCTAACCATTGCACTGTCATGACTGACCAACACACTGTCATGACTGACCAACGCACTGCCACTGCTGACCAACTCACTGACACTGCTAACCATCGCACTGACATGTCTGACCAACACACTGTCACGACTGACCATCATACTGTCACTGCTGACCAATACACTGTCATCCCTGTACATTTTAGTATATATGGTGCATATGTTTATATTATACTGATACTGTCTGTTTTAGGACATTCAGTTGACATCCACAGTGCAGTGATGGAGTGGCTAATTTTACTGAAAGATTAATTAAAAACCTGATTGGTTTTTTTTTTCTGCAGGATTACAAGGAGAAATTTGAGCAAAGTCTGCGTCAGATTGAAAGTGAGAAAGAAAAACTGATCATGTCAGAGAAACGTTGGGAGGAGTCCTGGGAATCTTCAGTGGAAATGGTCAAAAGTTTGTACAACAAGGAATCTTAAGGCTGTGGAACATCGGCAACTGTTCAAATTAGTGAACAATAGTGTTTTAACCCTTGCGGGGTCACAACCCTGGGAAATAGTGGCAAATGATATTACCTGAAAATCTCTCCTGAAACTTATGGAAAAGAAATTATAACGCTTTCATTCGTATTCGTATGATACTTTATCATAGATCCAACCTACCGGCTATCGCGGTCTCGGCACACATATTTAGGAAAATGCTGACGACCACTATAAAGGTCTGTGACACTGAAAGGGTTAACTTCCACCCAAAACATGAACTTTTGAAATGTCTGGACACAATTTTGAATTGTTGTGTGACCTTTAACCTTTTTTTCCATTTTTTGTTTGTTTTGTTTCCAATAATTTTGAAACATGATGGAGTTCTTTACCTGGGACATTTTACATGAATGTGATTGCTTCCCCTTTCCATGCAGTTCTGTGATGAAACTATTCTTGAAGATCAAAGACTATATAATAGTTACTGTAATATTCTGTACATTGCTAGAGGTTGACATCCAAGTTCTTAGACAAGCCAGTTGTACGTGTGCTCAGTCCAGGATTTCATACACAGTTGATTTCAGATTTTAAGTATGAAGTTCATTTTTGTATGTTTGCAAGAGAGAATTCCAGACACAAACCTCTGACAGAGCAATTGATGGTGCATAATGATACTTACCTGACAGGCCCTTACAAGGTATTGTAATAGACATCAAAACATAAACCAGGGAGACTAAAACAGGATTTACTAGAAGTTAAACTGCTTCTGACTCTCATTTGCTATAATTGTTGACCTTCATTGAAGCATTACGACGGTTACGGGCAAGAACCAGATATCTACATTTTTGAAGTTTTGAGAAAAACGAAGTTGAAGTTTTTTCACTTTTCTTTTGGTTCTTAAATTGCTATTTTTTATTTCTCTTTTATGTCAGTGATACTTAAGGTAGTGTTTACCACACTGCAACAGGCAAGCCATGTAAATTTGTTACAACTTGTTTGGTTCTTGAGAAAACTACAAAAAAAATGTAGATATCCGCTTCTTGCGGTAACTGTGTTCTGTCAGTTATCCGTTTCCTGTGAACTTATACGGTTCTTGCAGTACTGATTACGATGTGAAATGGTGATTATGTGCAGATATAATATTTCTAATAGCACATGAGTGACTGAAACTGATTTCCTGAACAAAAGAGGTGACTGCAAGAAACGGCTAAGTGCCACTTTTTTGTTTGGCACAGATGATTTTGAATTACTGCAAGAACCGGTTAACGTAGATATGCGTTTCTTGCAGTGGAAATGTGTACAAAATGTAGTTATGCAATTTTGAAAATAGTCCATAACTCTAAAACGAATAAAGATACAGACTTGAAATTTATAGTGGTAAAAATACCGGTCACAGTGACCTAAATGGTGGTGCTAGTGTAGATATCCGGTTTGTGCCGTTATCCGGTTCTTGCACAGAACAGACGATTAGTTGAGTAAACAGAGCACTTTGTCAGGAAACTTCCATGCACAGAGTAGTGCCCCCACTTTCTTTGTCTGTCTCTTTCTCTGCGTACAATGTCTGTGTGCAAGCTTATTGCACTTGTGTGCACACAAAAATGACCTGGTGTTTTACTTACCTGTACATGCATGTCATGTGTGTTTTATTCATCTAGCACACATGGACAACATGAGAAACTACTTGAATCCTTAGTTACAGTTCAGTGAATGTCACAAGGAAATTCCTTCAAAAACTGTCAGATTGCTTTGCTTCAGGACATGTGAACACTCTGTTTCTGCAGGCACAGAATTATTTCATTGACTTTCAAATGATAGATCTACATGTGAATTCTATGTGTTTACTGGTCAGATCCAGACACTTTTCTTTCCATCCTAATGTGTGGGTTGTCATTGTTTCATATGTGGGTTGTCATCCTAATGTGTGGATTGTCATTGTTTCATATGTGGGTTGTCATCCTAATGTGTGGGTTGTCATTGTTTCATATGTGGGTTGTCATCCTAATGTGTGGGTTGTCATTGTTTCATATGTGGGTTGACATCCTAATGTGTGGGTTTTGTTTCATATATGGGTTGTCATTTGGATGTGTGGGTCGTATTCAGATGTGTGGGTTGTCATCCTAATGTGTGGGTTGTCATTGTTTCATATGTGGGTTGTCATTAGGATGTGTGGGTCGTATTCAGATGTGTGGGTTGTCATTTTCTGTGCAAGTATGTGTGGGGGGGGGGGTATGTGGTTTTGCTATAGTTTTACCACTCAAGATCCTCATAATTCTGTACTGCTTGAACGGAGCCAGAAAAAAAGGAATGTTTGATGACTCACAGCAGACATCATTTAAAAGCTGAAGTGGATTAATGTGACAGTCTATGACAGGAAACCTGGATCATTTGTGAATTACTTGTATAAAAAGTCAATATATAAAAAATGAATGAATGAATAAAAAATGAAAACAAAAAACAATTTCCTTCATTGTGATTGTTTTGTTTACCTGGTGAGATCTGAGCGATTCTCTTGGAGGCTGAAACTGGTCCAGACATCTTTCTGACATCTTCTGTATAGTTGCTGTAATACATTCTGACATCTTCTATATAGTTGCTATAATACATTCTGACATCTTCTGTATAGTTGCTATAATACATTCTGACATCTTCTGTATAGTTGCTATAATACATTCTGACATCTTCTGTATAGTTGCTATAATACATTCTGACATCTTCTGTATAGTTGCTATAATACATTCTGACATCTTCTGTATAGTTGCTATAATACATTCTGACATCTTCTGTATAGTTGCTATAATACATTCTGACATCTTCTGTATAGTTGCTATAATACATTCTGACATCTTCTGTATAGTTGCTATAATACATTCTGACATCTTCTGTATAGTTGCTATACTGACATCTTCTGTATAGTTGCTATAATATATTCTGGCATCTTCTGTATAGTTGCTACAATACATTCTGACATCTTCTGTATAGTTGCTATAATACATTCTGACATCTTCTATATAGTTGCTGTCAGGAACAGATTAATATTATAAATGCCGTGCTAGGTCACGACTTCAGTGAGTTAATTTTTACGATCTTGTTGATTATAACCAGCGTTATTTGTCCTTGAGCTGTTCTCGTGAACAGTTTGTTTTGAAACATTTTGTTCTTATAGATAGGGCGAAAGTGGGGCGAGGCAGACGAATAGCATAACTAGGAATGACAGAGCAGTTCTCGACCCCGTGATTTTGATTAGAAGGGAAGAGAAGGGGTAAGTAAGGGTAGTTTCATTGAGACGCTTAGTTGGCGTTCAGAAATTCGTGCATAAGAGTAGAAAGCACGGGGTTTAAAGATTTTAGTAGTTATTTTTGGCGTTTTAAATTTTATTGTGTAGGTAAAATTGACTTTGATTTTGGCGCAAGGCCGTGACGAGAATAAATTAATACTGCAGGCTGAGCCCGCGTGGCTGCACCAATCAGATGTAGGAATCTAGACGGAAGGTTGCAGATGTGACTTTATTATTTAAACTCGTGCAGAACTTAGGTAGTGGCCACATGTAGACCATCCATCTGCGTAGTGGACGGCCATAGTCCTCAGCCAGATGAGAGACATAGAGACGCAGTTAAGCAGTCCATGTTATGAGGAGCGTTGTGTAGATTGAAGCTCCAGAGCCTAAGCATACTTGATTTGGCATATGAACCCACAGCGAGTATATCCAGCGCTCGCACTCTTAGTGAGGGCCGCATGGTGAGAGTCAAATACTAACTAGTCATAATGAAATTGAAACGTTCCAGCTACTTTTGAAGACTGTTGAAGAGCTACCGCCAGACAACGCACTATGGTACAAGCACGTGTGATTGGGATTCTCCATGGCGTGTACTGAGGAAATTTAATATTATAACATGTCTCATTGGAAATAAGAAGTAATAGAATTTAAATTGTATTATCCGTCGCCACGTGCGCGGAGCCTTTTTGGTATTTAAACTTCATATGAGCTGCAAATGGTTAGATCAAATAAGTTACCATTATTATTATTTTTATAGAAAGCTTTAGTTCCACAGCTTAGTTAGAAATTCAGTTGCCTTTGAATTGATATTTATTTACAGATTTATCAGTGTTATTTACGATAATTACATGACCCTACAGTTCGGCCAAAAGCTAATCAATTGATTTATTAATTAGTTTTTAGTGTGAAAGTTTTTTTTTGTTTGTGTGTTCGTCGATTGTGGGAGCGGACCTCGTAAGAGTGTAAGTCGAATTCCCCCCTTAACCCACATCGCGACAGTTGCTACAATACATTCTGACATCTTCTGTATAGTTGCTATAATACATTCTGACATCTTCTGTATAGTTGCTATAATACATTCTGACATCTTCTGTATAGTTGCTATAATACATTCTGACATCTTCTGTATAGTTGCTATAATACATTCTTGAAGTAACTGTCTGTCCTGCCCGCTCGTCTGTCCGTCCGTCCATCTGTCTGTCTGTGTGTGTTTCTATGGTTGAGGAAACTGTTCTCTAGGCTCTTCAGAATTGAGTGGGAAACATAACAAAATGTAAGACGAGAGGACCATTGGAATGACTTGCCATTTCCAATGACAGGCCTCAAAATGGGTGGCAGCGAAAGAATTTCCTGATTTCTTAATGTAATCTTCAGCGACAGCCTCACATGTATGTTACATGTTCATGGTGTTGTTCCTTCGGAGATTGGGTAGCACTAGCTGAAGCTCTATCAACTTTCATGACCATCTTGTCAGCACTGCATATTTTCGTCACTATGTGCCACTCACTGTCCTACTCGTCAGTTAATACCTGTGCGTTTAATAAGCTTCACATTCAAGTCTGTTCTTCAATACTCATTTGGTCGAGCGGGGTAAGGCTGCACTCACTACAGACAGTGCTCTATAAATAGCTTCAGCCATAATTTATTTTCTAACTATTCCCTCGAAACCTTGGAAAATACAGGATTCACATACGGTGTTTTTTCAAACGATACACTTTCCAACAGAGTAGAAATGAAAACTTCGTTCATACGTGGTCCATTTCGATTACCTATTGCTATGCGACAGCTTCGAATCGCTATTGTCAAATTCAGCACATCGGTATGTTCGCCATTAGGCTATATATAAATATTATGTGGGGAAATAAGACATAAAATGAAGAGATTTACATAATTTCTTACATAAGGGGCCATAAAATTAAACAGTACAAATGAGAAGTAATCATCTGTTCAAATTACAGACATTTCTATAGGTAATGTCCGTATAAAACTAAGTCTTAAATCAAAAACTAAACACAGCAGCATGACCAGAATGTTGCCCAGTCAATATATTGAGGATGGTCCTGGAAATCGCCCATAAAGATGATCCAATTACAGATTACACAAAGAGACACACTGTAACTTACTCGACGACAGTAAATTTAAACCTGGTATTAAGTCTTTTCTCACTTTCATTTTTTTTTTCACAACAAAGAATGAGAGGTTGGTCGTCCGATGCCCCTCTACTTTGTTCTCATCGCCCAATATTACACCTACCACAGAAATTTGATCTCCTCAAAAACCGTTATTGCTTGCGTTTCAAGAGGGGTTTGGTGGGTAGAACAGTGGGGTCATGTCTTCAACTTGTATCCCCCATGTACATGTTGGGGAACTTGATGACGACTACGCAATTACCGTATTTCACTCTTTACAGTATCTGGTGCATGGGAACATTTTTTTACCACGACGTACGGACGCGTTGGATTTAGTAAATCTCTTCTTTGCTAGTCTGGTAATTTTTGTTCCCACGACGTACGGTAAGGGGTGTCACAAATCCCAGACTGGGAGATGTAATAGTTTATGACAGGACGACAATCACGAACAAACAAGTTTAACACTTAACAAAACAACCCATCAGACTCACACATTTATTAAACATAATTATACATATAATAGCGCAATTACATACATTATATTATTGAAATGACTGCCGTACAACGGCCTTATTCTCACACACACTCTCCCTCGGATCCACAATCCGGTGGTCACTCCTAAAGGCACTTCGGCCTCAGCCTCTCCCCTCAGGGTCTTAATAGTACATTAATGATTCACGGGCACCGCCGTCTCTCAACATCACCTTCCTATTGCCATACAACTTATCAGTTCACTCGCCCATCATCATGGCAATAATATAGTATCTCATTCACTCTCATATCTACGTCCCTGTCCGTGGCCTGACTGCCACGACTTTATGTGCCTCTACTGTCCTGCACCGACAGCCTCACTTCTGGCCTATGTGTGGCCTCCGGCCCTATGCTGGCCTATCCCCTGTGCTCATCGAGGTGCCTCTGCGGCCCGTCCTCGACACCTACAAGAATAACATTACATTGGTATAATACCCTACCATTTCTATTCACTCCACCTCTCCTTACAATCCATGAAGCGTACACACACTAGTTCACCTTTCACTCACCACACATCTTACGGTAACACACCTCCATCGGAGTACACACTACTCACTCGCGCTACAAATCCATGAACTCACTTTCATCTATCGCTCATGGCGCACATTGCTATATCCAATATCAAGGACTTCCACATTCCTCACATATACTTATTCACATCATGGTAATAGACGAATATAATATAATACATCAATCATAATAATCAATCAACGTTCTACATACCAGTCATTACTGGAAAGACTCTTCCACTAGTCTTCTCGACTGCTCCCTTTATGTCCGCCCGATGGGCTCTTATTCACAGGTCCGCTCCGTCGGACCTTCTAACTTGCAGTGATAGTAATACCGCGCTTTCGCCTCATTCAGACCCTCCCACTACTCACAACAGCACGCTTAACTTGCTGTCTACTGTGAGCCCTTCTTACTCTACACCCGCTCTGTAGCAATCCCCTTAATTGCACTCACTCCACTCGTGACATCATCCCCCACCCCAAAAAAATTAATGCAATTAATTTCAAATCGCATCAAGATGACTGTCAACGAGTGAGCGTGAGCAATACCTACACTAAAAAAAACTGACCTAGCAGTTCCCCTAGTATATAAAATACCGAAATCAGGGGAAAATATGGGGATCAATATGGCCTGCAATATGCATATATGTGTCACATCATGAATAGCTAACTAACCACAATACTTAATACAGAATCAAAAACCATTCAACCTATCGACCATTCTTCATATCATATTTATAATGTCAATATTTTAAAGTCGACTCATTCACACAGATCCTGTCAATGTTCCTGTCCTCCGATGTATAAGCTCCTGAAATCTTCCCCTAGGCTCGACTAAGGTAGTCGGCGATATGATTGCTGGTTCCTGGAATTGGTTGAATAACGAAGGTATACGGCTGCAAAGCCAATGCCCATCTAGATAAGCGTGGGCTGGACGAACGATTCTTCGACAAAAATGTCAGTGGCTTGTGGTCTGTCTGGATACAAAATTCTCGTCCCATGAGATAACGTCCTAGTTTCTGGACGGACCAGACAATGGCAAGACACTCATGCTCTATCACAGAATACTTTCTTTCTCTCTGCAATAACTTCCTACTGACATAACATACAGGATGGAGACATTCGTTCTTCTCCTGTAGAAGACAAGCGCCGACACCAGAGTCCGACGCATCCGTTCTGAGGATAAAATTAGATCGAAAATCGGGTAATATCAGAATGGGTGACGATGATAATGCTGTCACCAAATTATCAAATGCTGTCTGACATTCAGACGTCCACTGGACCTTATCGGGTTGTCCCTTCTTAGTAAGGTCAGTAAGAGAAGATGACAAGGAGGAAAAATTTGGAATGAACTTTCTGTAATAATTTAAAATTCCCACTAAGCTTCTGACTTGTTTCTTTGTTTTAGGGATTTGCAACCCTACCAACTTGTCAATTTTTGTTACTTCAGGTCTCTGAACACCTCTACCCACAATATGTCCTAAGAATATTATCTCTGGACATGCCAAATCCATCTTTGCGGGTTTAGCAGTTAACCCAAAATGACGTAATCGTTGAAAAATTACTGTTAGTGTCTGAATATGATCAGACCATGTCGACGTATGGCATGCTATATCGTCAAAGAATGACACGACATTAGGTATGTCCTTCAACACTAATCTCATTAATCGTGCAAACGTCGCTGGCGCGTTCACCAACCCGAATGGCATGACCTTAAATTGGAATAATCCAATGGGCGTTTGGAACGCCGTGTATTGTTTAGACTCCTCAGTAAGCGGGATTTCCCAATACCCTTTCGTCAAATCTATCTTGGAAAACCACGTGGACCCGGCCAATGAAGCTATTAATTCCTCCTGAAACGGGATAGGCTCCCTATCGCCTACCGTAATAGTGTTCAGTCTTCGAAAGTCAATACAGAACCGCACCGATCCATCAAGTTTTTTTCACGAGGACGATGGGTGATGAATACGGCGATGTTGATGGTTCTATCACATCTAACTTCAACATTGACTCAACTTCCTTTATGACTCTATCTCTCGAAGAAAAAGGCAGCGGATACGGTCTAAGAAATACTGGCTTATCCGAAGTCAACTTTATTTGGTGCTGGATCACCGTAGTGCGACCCGGCAAATCCGTAACAACGTCCGGGAATGACGCTAACAGGGTCTCAAGTTCCCTACTCCTTGAACTCGTAAGGTCAGGGTTAATTTTTACGTCCCTGTAACCTTGTGTCGGAGTTAACTCCGGCAATTGAATTTGTAACTCTTCCTGCGCCTCGGTGTCGCTTACGTCACAGTCCAACTGGTCTACGACCCCCGTACAAGCAGTAGAGAAGACAGTCTCCTCTGGTCTTGTCTGTGCACACAGATACTGTGGTCTCTCATAAAATCTCTGTAGCATATTAACATGGAAAACCTTACTCGCTCCATCAATGTGGATAGCGTAATCTACCTTTGAAACAACTCGCTCAATAACATAAGGGCCTTTCCATGTCATCAATAACTTATTATGGTCCGTAGGTAACAACAACAGAACCTTGTCTCCTGGCTTAAAAATTCTCAGTTTGGAACCTCTATCTTTATAGTCTTTTGCTCTTTTCGAAGCGATACTAGACGCTTCTTCTGCTATAGTGCGCGCTGCAGATAGTCTTTCTCTTAAATCAACAAGGTACTGAAACCTTTCTAAACCGTTCCGAAACCGTGGGGATCTTTTGACGAGGAGCCTGGGGTGAACGACCCTTATGCGTCGTCTTTTGGCACGCACTGCACGTCTTACAATATAAACGTACATCTCTGTATACTGACGGCCAATAAAAATCTTTCAGAACTCTCTGCTTGGTTCTAGTACTTCCCATATGACCCGCTAATGGAACATCATGGGCCAGACGCAATACTGTAGCAATTAACGACCGTGGCACGACGACCTGCTTTTGAACGGAAGCCACCGTTACATACTTACGGAACAGAATGCCCGCCTGAACAATAAAGGAGGACGACCCGTTCTTATATCTCCTCGTTTTCTCGGTTCGCGCTTCCCCAAAACATGGGTTTAATGATGGGTCCTCCCTTTGTAATCTCGCCAAGCGCTCTGGCGTGATATCTAGGTTGACCGCTGGCGTCGCCAAAGGTCTAATCTTATCTTTATCCGCTACCCGTCGACGTGTTTCGACCGCGGCGCAAAAGTCAATACCTTTTGATTGCGACCATGCTTGCACGTTCTCATCGGAAGGGGAAACTACCCGTGATACATTCCCAATGATGAGCTGGGCGCCTGGAAAACAACCAACGACTGCTTCGACTTCCCCGCTAAGGAAAGGTGTATCTATGATTATTCTTGCCATGGGTAATTTCTCAATGGCCCCCGAAAATTGGATGCACGGGACAGTCTCACCTGTAAGCTGTGAATCCCGAATGCAGTCCCTATGCACTCCCACAACGGTAGATCCTGTATCTCGTAAAACCGAGACCGGTTCGTCCCCAACAAACCCCGGATAAACCCTAAGACCACCTCCTGTATGACATGAATTTATAACGGGGATCTTTCTCCCACAAGGTAAAACACCGGAAGATAATAACTTCTCACAACTTGGACACTTAGAATACTGTCCGCCTCCGTTGTCCGATGTAACACACGCAGCCGCATGATGAAATTTATTTGGGGAACATGGACTGGAGCTACTGTCCACGTTCGCCGCTATCCTACCTGCAGGGCAGTTCACGCTGATGTGATCTGCTCTTCCGCAGTTCCAACACTTCGCGGCCCTACACTCGCGCGAAAAGTGGCCCACGCGTCCGCAAGTCCAACACTCCGCTCCCTGTGATGCCCTAGGCCTGGGTCCCCGTGACCCCTCGCGACCGGAACTAGAGTCCCTATGCCGTCGGTCATCGGCAAAGGTCACAACTCGCCCCCGGCCATTACCGCGACCTAGCCCTCCTGCTCGGTCAAACTTACCGGATCCATATGCCGGTGATTGGTGATAGCCCCTATGCTGCCCCTGGGCTTGCCCACTATAGGCACCACGCTGAGGCGACCTGTCCCTAAGTCCTGCCGGCGACCCCTCGACAACGGCGACGTACCCAGCATCTTGGACGTACGCCCTGGCGACTGGTTTGGACGGATGCGCCGTACGGTATGCCTCCGCCAACTACACTCGGCGAAGCAGCAAAGCCTTCAGCTTATCGTAATCTTGCACGTCTTCGCGCTGTAGCTCTTTAAAGTATGTTAACGCTCGCCCCTGCAATAGCGACGCCAGGTACGTGGCCCATAATTCCTTATTTTCCCCCCATTGCAATTGTGCGTTCAGCTCGAACCTGTAAAGGAAGGCGTCTATGTCGTCCTTCCGGTCGTCGAACGTAGGGAGCTTAATCCTAACGCCACCTTTATTGTGTACCTGCCGCTCAACTGTTTCTGTTGGCGCATTCTTTTTGATTTCCAACTCGGCGATCTTCACTTGCGCCTCTATCTCCTTTAACTTTAACTCCCTCTCCTGCTGCTGAGCCTCTAACTCCTTTAACTTAAACTCCCTTTCCTATTCCTGAGTCTTAGCCTCTCTTTCCTGTTGCTTAAACTCCCTTTCCTCTTCTCTCTGTCGCTCTTGAGCCTCTTTTTCTTGTTGACGCTCTCTATCCTTAGCACGCTCATCGCGCAAATCCGCCTGCTGTTCTTTAATCCAGCCGCGTAGCTCCTCTCCCTCCAGGCCAAGTTCCTTACCCAACTTCATTAGTTGTTGGAGTTCCGCCATTTCACAGATTTATGGTTATGGTATATATTTAAAAAAACGGCTAACCTGTCGGTATGATAACTAACGACACGACCAGAGACCTGAGATCACACCAGATATAACAATACCCAGTTGTCTCAAATACAATTCAGAAATTTACGTACTTCCTAACTAATTCTATATTTATAAAATGTATTGCCCTATTAGTAATAAAAAAAAAGAGTAGAAAAGAAACGAATAAGGAAATTCAGTAGAAGGACCACAAGTACGTCAAGGACAACGAATCAGACTAGGACAAAGCTTCTAAAAAAAAACTATAATGGAAAAAAAAATGCAACCTACTACGCCGATTACCCAACACGGTACGAACGAGAACAGAGTCTGAAAAAAAAGAACGTATCTATAGATAGGTAGAAAGAGGGACAAGAGAATACGTCTTCCTAAAACAACGAGGAAGATGGAACGGCACAATCTAAACAAAAATACAGGTCCCTATAGAACTGTTCACTGTGATGAACGAAGTTCCAAATTTAGCCCACCTCCCGAAGAGGACAAACTACGCTCACCACAGCAAACCCGCGCCACCGCCCGTATAACCTATAACGACAACAAAAACAGCAAAAACAGGGAAACAGACAGATGAAAAGACAGCCCTCAATCCAGGGTACAAAATTTTCACTTAACTTTCAATCAGCGTCTTATTTAACTTGACGTATGCCGGAGCTCTGGCTGCTCGTCTCCTCAGGCTGCACGCACACACTCTGGAAAGTTTAAATACACATTAATACCTATTCATAGCAATACATGCATCAATACATATTCATAAGTATACATAAATCATATCATGAAATTTCCATTCATCCCACGAACAAAGACAACACAAATTCCTACCACAACAGAAAAACAACTAGATATAACGAATACACAATGTCAAAATGACCACAGGTAAACAGGACGAGCCCCCAGTGTCACAAATCCCAGACTGGGAGATGTAATAGTTTATGACAGGACGACAATCACGAACAAACAAGTTTAACACTTAACAAAACAACCCATCAGACTCACACATTTATTAAACATAATTATACATATAATAGCGCAATTACATACATTATATTATTGAAATGACTGCCGTACAACGGCCTTATTCTCACACACACTCTCCCTCGGATCCACAATCCGGTGGTCACTCCTAAAGGCACTTCGGCCTCAGCCTCTCCCCTCAGGGTCTTAATAGTACATTAATGATTCACGGGCACCGCCGTCTCTCAACATCACCTTCCTATTGCCATACAACTTATCAGTTCACTCGCCCATCATCATGGCAATAATATAGTATCTCATTCACTCTCATATCTACGTCCCTGTCCGTGGCCTGACTGCCACGACTTTATGTGCCTCTACTGTCCTGCACTGACAGCCTCACTTCTGGCCTATGTGTGGCCTCCGGCCCTATGCTGGCCTATCCCCTGTGCTCATCGAGGTGGCTCTGCGGCCCGTCCTCGACACCTACAAGAATAACATTACATTGGTATAATACCCTACCATTTCTATTCACTCCACCTCTCCTTACAATCCATGAAGCGTACACACACTAGTTCACCTTTCACTCACCACACATCTTACGGTAACACACCTCCATCGGAGTACACACTACTCACTCGCGCTACAAATCCATGAACTCACTTTCATCTATCGCTCATGGCGCACATACTATATCCAATATCAAGGACTTCCACATTCCTCACATATACTTATTCACATCATGGTAATAGACGAATATAATATAATACATCAATCATAATAATCAATCAACGTTCTACATACCAGTCATTACTGGAAAGACTCTTCCACTAGTCTTCTCGACTGCTCCCTTTATGTCCGCCCGATGGGCTCTTATTCACAGGTCCGCTCCGTCGGACCTTCTAACTTGCAGTGATAGTAATACCGCGCTTTCGCCTCATTCAGACCCTCCCACTACTCACAACAGCACGCTTAACTTGCTGTCTACTGTGAGCCCTTCTTACTCTACACCCGCTCTGTAGCAATCCCCTTAATTGCACTCACTCCACTCGTGACAAGGGGTACCGAAAAGTAAGCGTAAATAAAACCCGCTAAACCAAACAAACATTCAATTTTATAGCATCAGACAAATCCTCTGGTGAAACTTGGAGAATACATGGAGTATCAGTACTGTGCTGTCAATCGTATATTTTATATTGAATTTTAAAGAGGTCTGTGGGAACATTTTTTACCACGATGTACGGAAGAAGGCTAAAGTGTATATTTGTCCCTTGGATTCTGCTCCTCCTGTCTCCAGTGATAACCCGCTGGCAGAACTTACATGTAGACCCAGAGTTTGCTTTACCTTTTGATCGCTTGACCCCGACAGTAGGGCTCTCTATTGCCATGGTTATACATTGAGGATGAATACATGTAGGTACCGGTGCCGGCGTAACAGGCCAAAATATACCCCCCCCCCCCGCCCAGACGATACCCCTGGGTATATTCTGGGCTAGGCCAGTTTATACCCCGGGGTTACTTTGGGCTAGGCCAGACTATACCCCCCCCCCCCAGGCCAGATTATACCCCCTACGTTTTTTTAAAAAAACAAGTCAAGACCACAGTTTATTTCAGCCTTTTCTTTATCACTGTCATCAGATATCATATTAATACATACATGAACACATTCTTGACACTCATAAATCATAATACAATTTAGAGGAAATAATAATAATAACAGTTTATTTCAGCCTTAGTTTAAATTGGTGTACCATACATACATTCTTGACGCCTGTGATACATTTTAGAGGAAACAAACATGCATTAAAATACATTGATGTACAATAGGGCTGAGTATCCATTCAAACTGATATGATTAGACTTCAGCATTAATTTCACTCCGGTCTGTTGATATTATTATTATCATTATTATTATTATTTTGATAATTGGTTGGCCATGAGATAAACATGCAGTGTATTTTTGATCCAGCCACGCCAAGAAATCTTTGATAGTGATACCGAGTATAGTGTTATACAGATGAGGTGCGTGCCATTCATTCATAACAAGAAAACTGTGCGTAAATATTTAGATCATTTTTTTACGAACACATGAGCCCATGAAAAATGCTCGGTGCGCACTACTGTGCACTGTTTACTACTGTAATACCATCCTATCTATCTATTGTGTCACGAGTGGAGTGAGCGATAGTTAATAATTACGGGGGGAAAGGGGGAGAGTAAAATTAACGCACGTAGACAAGTAAGTTAAAGCGTGCATGTTGTGAGTGGTGGGGGGTCTGAATGAGGCGAAAGCGCTGTATTACTATCACTGCAAGTTAGAAGGTCCTACTGAACGGACGCTAGTAAGAGCCCAGCGGGCGAACATAAGGGGAGCAGTCGGAAGACGGATGAGAGTGTTTTTCCAGTGATGACTGGTAGGTAGAACGTTGATTGATAATTATGATTGATGTATTATAGTATATTCGTCTATTACCATGATGTAAATAAGTATATGTGAGGAATGTGGAAGTCCTTGATATTGGATATAGCAATGTGCGCCATGAGCGATAGATGAAAGTGAGTTCATGGATTTGTAGCACGAGTGAGTATTGTGTACTACGATGGAGGTGTGTTACGGTAAGATATTTGGTGAGCGAAATGTGAACTATTGTGTGTACGCTTCATGGGTTGTAAGGAGAGGTGGAGTGAATAGAAATGGTATGTTATTATACCAATGTAATGTTATTCTTGTAGGTGTCGGGGACGGGCTAAAGAGCCGCCTCGGTGAGCACGGGGGATAGGCCAGCATAGGGCCGGAGGCCACACATAGGCCAGAAGTGAGGCTGTCGGTGCAGGACAGTAGAGGCACATAAAGTCGTGGCAGTCAGGCCACGGACAGGGACGTAGATATGAGCGTGAATGGGATAATGTACTATTACCATGTTGATGGGCTATTGAAATGACAATGTGCTATTGCCCTGCTGAGGTGCTAGTGGAATGCTAAGGTGTTATGGCAAGGGGAAGGTGATATTGAGAGACTGCGGTGCCAGTGAATTATTAATGTGCTATTAAGACCCTGAGGGGAGAGGCTGAGGCCGAAGTGCCTTTAGGAAGTAACTACCGGGTTGTGGTTCCGAGGAAGAGTGCATGTGAGAATAAGGCCGTTGTACGGCAGTTAATTTCAATAATATAATGTATGTAATTGCGCTATTATCTGTATAATTATATTTAATAAATGTGTGAGTCTGATGGGTTGTTCTGTTAAGTGTTAACTTGTTCGTTCGTGATTGTTGTCCTGTCATAACTTATTACATCTCCCAGTCTGGGATTTGTGACATATTGATCGCCGATTTTATGTGGATGACCCAAAGTGTCTCGACATTAATGTCTTTGTGCTGATTCCTTTCGGTCTGGAGTGTGAGCTTTGTTTTTTACCATTCGAAGAATGGGCCAGTTACTAGTAAAACTAATAGGCATTAATTTCATTTTCTCCTGACGAACTCCACCTGTCCATTTCCACTTGAAACGTTACAGAATGCTAGCCAGTAATATACAATAATAACAATAAGAATAAGAAATCATCTTATTTACTCTTGAAAATAAAGAGAAATACATGTATCAATATCAGAATCATCATCATCATGTTGGAATAATACAAAGATATAAGAGGGAGTGTAAAAACGGCAGTGTAGGCCTACAAATCATTCTAGAATTTATAAGCAGCAAGATGTGTGTATCAACTACATATATAAAATGTGTTAAATACTTTCAGCTTTTCAAGTAGAACTTTACAGAGAGCTTTAGTGAAGTAACCTTGAATGTTGTGTAGACCGACAGAGCAGGTCCACTGAGACAAAGGTAATGCATTTTAACAAGTAATTAGATCTATAGCATGTTAAGGCAAAATTCGATGGATCATATTCCATTAACAGTATTTCTTGTTAGTGAATATTATTCTTTGATAGCTTATTTGTAGAAAGATATACATTTCATGTACCTTACGGTTTAAGACACTGGATTAGTTTGCAAGGCATTTGAAATATTGAACTTATGTGTTATAGTGAATAAGGGTATGTCACTCGTGAGTGAAATAAAATTTAAAAAAAAAAAAAAAACCTTGTCCGTTTTTACCTTCCTAAGCTTGACACTTCCCTTGCCAGAGGATTTAACAACTGTGTATTCGCACACAAAAATACTCTAAAATGACTTCATTTTTATGAGTGTGTTAATTATTTCATCCATTGCGACTAAGTGTATGTCAGTGCCAAACAAACAATACAGTGCAAATGTTATTCATGGGCAACCAACTACAAAAACAACTACAGCAGCCATGACAGTCAACGTGAGTGAAATGAGGGTTAAAGTTGAATCATTATCAGTTTGAATGGATACTCAACCCTTAGCATATCAATACATAATAATGCATGTTTTTTCCTCTGAATTATATTATGATTTAGGGAAGTCAAGAATGTATGTATATGTATGTATTATTATGGTGCCCGTTGGCAGTTATAAAAAAAATGAATTAAACTTTAATTGAAATCAACTGTGGTCTTTATTTGTTTATATATATATATAAATAGGGGTATAATCTGGACTAGTGGGGTATAGTCAGGCTTAGCCTAAGTATACCCTGGGTATATACTGGATAGCCCAGAATATACCTGGGGACATAAAATAGGCTCGGCTCCATTATCCCCTGGTGTAGTCTGGCGGGGAGATAATGTGGCCTGCTATACTGGGGTTAACGTGCCTTAATCTATTTTGTACCCCAAGTATATTCTGGGCTAGGCCAGTTTATACCTGGGGTATACTTTGGCTAGGCCAAACTATATTCCACCAGTCCAGATTATACTCCCATATTCAGGCAAAATATTCAAGGATACAACATTAAGTTTTAAAAATTTTATTTCACCCGCAAGTGACATGCCTTTATTCACTATGGCACGTTATTGCAATCCTTCAAGTGCCCTGCAAACTAATCCAGTGCCTTAAACCATGAGCTACATGTTAAAACTATTTCTCCTCCTGCAACTTGGACTGTTCAACTTCCACAACTTATCATAAATATGATGTGGTACATACATATCAAACCATCACATTGACATCATATCAGTGTTTCTGTAAAGATTGTTGTTACTTGGTATGCATTTTAACCCTCTCAATGGGACAGGCCACGATCGTGGCCCGTTAGTAGAATGTGACAGGCCATGGTCGTGGCCCGTTAGTAGAGTGCGACAGGCCACGATCGTGGCTCTCTATATGTGCTGTTAAATTTATCTTGGCTGAGAAGCCAAATAAAAAATCTGGCACATCTGCTTGCGTTTCCAGGAAGTACAGCTGACAATGAAAGTAGTTGTTGTTTGGTTGTGTTTTGTGGCCATTTTCACTGATTTTGCTGACCAGAATGAGTCATAAAATTTTAGCACACATTTTTCAGTTTTTTAGTGAGCACTAAGAGGGTTAAAGCCTCTTGTCTTGTGTCTTCAGAGCAAGAGAGCTCCCCCCGAAATAACCTTAACAACAGCCTCAATTAAGTATTCTTTCAGATTTTTTTTCTCCTGTTTTTTGGGTGAAAGGGTGAAGGCATGGTTGAGTATTCAAATAGATTTAGAGTTGAGGCTGAGGATGGGATTACAGACAGGTGTGTATACGTATGCGGCCCTAGCACAAAATGCTTGAGTATATTCATACAAGCAACAACAGCCTTTTGTGAATCCCCTGTTTACGTGTTCATTTGCCATAGACAATGAACATTTAAACACCTCATGCTAGTGGGTTTTACTTAAAAGTCACTTTTACTTCACTGGCACTCTCAAGATTTCAAGTATGCCCCACAAGTTGGGCACACAAGAAGCGGAAATTAACCGGCCCTCACTTGACTATTTCCTTGTGCCCCATAGCACAAGCCAAATGCAGAGGTGTTCGTCCATGAATATCACTGCAGTTGCTGATGGCTCCAGCTTTAAGCAGGAGACGAACACACTCCAGGTGTCCACTCTTAGCAGCATGGTGGATGGCTCGTCTGTCCTCTGTGTCTCCAAAGGTCATTCGAGGATGAAGAGTAAGCAGCTTGGACAGAACAGTTGCATTTCCTCTGACAGCTGCCAACAGCGTGCACAGATTGATGTCCAAAGGAAAACTGTTGAACAAAAATGCCATATCATCAACATATTATACTTTTAATCACAAAATGAGGACAACCACTGCCCATACCGCCAAAACATACACAAGAAATAGCTACACTTCTATCCAAATGTTAGTAATGATACTGTTTAAAATTCTGGTGTTACGGTAATCAAAATTCATTTTACTTGGGTGTGCTATTACTTTTCCACAATGAATGCTTTATTAGTGTCCCTGCACAAGGTGACATTTTGGTATATAACTCAGTCAATTATCCATTATCTTTCATGTCTGAAAGTTTCAGTTCAAAGAAATAACTATAGTGTATATTAACTATTAAAAATTGCAATTTTTAAAAAAAGTAATCTTTAGGAAGGCAAATCTTGTGTTCTAACCAAAATGGCAGATTTCTCAATTCACAAAAAAACACATATATTTTTCAAAAAGTTCTCAACAGGTCTCAACGCAACTTGCTAAGCTTATTCTTTACTTATGTTTTGGTGATTATGTCATGGATTTTTTCTAAAATTTATATTAATTACTTTTCTTATTTTCTTTGGATTTCTTTTATCATATAATCTTTGATGTAATTTTTTAAAAATTTATTAAATTACAGTTTTCAATGTATGGTCTAGGCGTCTTGGTAAAAATTTTGAAACAGATCTAAGAATAAAGGCCTATGTATGCTACTTCATGACATTTGAAATTGAACAATAGGTAAGTACAGATATCGTCGCTCAGCTGTTCAAACCTCGTTAAAACTAAACTTAAAATGTAAAAGTTTGAGGCTATTAGTGTATTACTATTACTATTGTATTGTTATAGGACCATGGCATTTTACTTAGAAAGTTCTAGCTGAGCAGTGAACTCAACTCAACATTTTCTCTATTCAGCTTTGCAATCAGACTACGATCCCCTTCCACCAGTGTTTGATTTGACGCTATACTGAGGTTTTGTCAGTGGAGGGAAGTTTTGTACTTGTTTTTTTTAAACCCTAGGACATCATCTGCTTGACTATTAAATTAATCTTAAACTTCATAAATCATCACTGAACAGCTTCATTGTGATGTGACCTCTATGGTATTTGATTATACCCAAGACACAGGATACAGCGTTATGGTTCATTCAATGCGCTAACTTCCATCTGTCGACTTCGCATGCATATCACCCATGTCAGCAATGAACAATGCAACAATTCGCACTACACCTCTTCATAACTGAACGAACAAGACTAGTGCTCTGTGGGTATTCACTGTGTTTAAATACACACAAACAAATTGTACAGTAAAAGAAGGAATGGTCCGTCTTGGCATTCTATTCTGTGTCTCGGATTATACTTTACTGCACAATGATCATAATAACTTCATATAGGGCACAACGTATGGGTTCCACAGAGTTGTGTAACAACAGACTTAGAAATCCTCAATAATTTAACAACAATCCCCATTCCACCAAACCCACCAACCTGATTTCTGGAGTTTCATGGTTAATTACAAACGGGGACCTTAAAAGTTTATAAGAAGTTCCAATTTTCAGGATAAATTAATAAGGGTAAATGAATGTGCTTTTCATTCCAATTTTCTAAAGAGATAAAAATGATTAAGGTAAGGAGCACAATATTCTTCCAATGTTCCATGCTCTGTGGGTTTGGTTGATGTTTTTGTTACATTCTCCGCTTCATATTATTATTATGCCTCTGTGATTTATCCTAAAACCAATAGAATGCATGTCTCAAAAACTTAACTCTCTCATCTATCTATATATCTATATCTATCTATATCTATATCTATATTATATATTTGTGGACTTGGGATTTTTGTGTGCGCCTATCTCAAAAACCACTGACCAGAGTGGGGCCAAATTTGGCATGGAATCTTTTTATGATTTATCGGAGGTTCTTAGCCTATTCAAATGTTCGAAACTGTTTGCATTCTATTTGTGATTTTCTGTTTTTTTCTTTGTTTCGCGTTCTTTAAGACTTGGGAACGCCATTAACATTTTTTAACAACTAACGAAGGTTACTTGCCAGTTTAAAAAAAAAAAAGTTTGGCTTCTCAAATTAAATACCAAAATATTGACATCTCCTTTGCGCCAAAAGACAGTACAGCAATTTCATATAAATTAGACCTGTGTTGACATTGTTTTATTAAAATATTAAAATTTCCTGGGAACGTCTTTTATGTTTTGTTTCCTCACCTATCCCACTGGCTCCTTAAATTGACCGATCTGGCCACACCTAAACGTTATCTGGCTATCTTGCCTGGAAACTGCCAAAGGTATCGATATTTCGCGGTAATTTCAAAGCACAATTACCGAGCTACACTCCAACTTTCCAACTTTCTGTTCGTCTTGCTTTCACGTGTTCAGTGAAATGTGTCCTGCACCAAATAATGCAGTGTTTATAAATTTTAATGATATGTTGTGCAACAAAATGTTAATATCTAGATCTAGGCATACAAATACAGGTAATCTGTTATGGCTAAAACCGTAAGAAAGTGTGATTAGTTCGAGTACAAGTACAAGCGTTGACTTGGTGTTGCTGTTGTTTCACTCGCGTGTTCAATGTTAAAATGTGCCGTGGACTTGAGATTTTTCGTTGCAAAAGGCTTCTGAACCACGCAACACTTAGACTTCAAATTTTATATGGTGCATCAGAATGGATGCAAGGGTGCACAGTTTTTAATAGAAGTCTCAAATCGGTGTAGTTTTTTTTATTGAAAATTTATTGTTTCACCATCATTTAGATCTATCACTATCAGAGAGGATAGATTATATAGAGAGGGTTCACTGTCGGTCGCTTTGCACTGCGAGACACGGGGGGCGCCGCGAACCAGCCGGCGAGCGGGCTAAATGTAGGTCGCTGTGGTAAACAAAACCACGTGTAGGTATTTTCAGTGGGAGAAAGAGCGAACTCCGTGGTATAAACTTAGTAAACTGGCGGCTTCTTACACTGTCAATCAATCCCAAAACTGTGAAGAAACCCCAGTAGGTAGATGCTCACGTTCTTTATGATACAGATAGCTTTTTTCAAATAAAATAAACCACATGAAATTGCATTTTTGCGAGGTGCTGATTTCAAATCTCTGGGCCTAATGGCAGTACAGCGTAGATCTAGATATATATCTCAATGGATCGACAGTATGATTACATACGCCGCCATCTTGGATAGGGGGACTCGCCCTTTGTTTCGGTCTCATTTGTGTCTTCCGGCCAGCTGAATCGCACGTCGTTCCATGCTTGTGAAGCCTAGAGTCTGTTTTAGAAACGCCGTAGTAACGGAAGTCGTGGAGTCCCCCTATCCAAGATGGCGGCGGTTTCCGTGAATGGGTCTATCGAAAGCATCCCACATAAATCCAGGCTTCTACTAGTTCTAGCTTCTTATTTTGTCATAGATCGTGTTAAACCTAGTATTCCCTAGCTGGACTTAGGCGGTAGGTGTTTGAAGACTAATTGCCTTCCCTTCACGTCACAAAGTGCTCTCCTGTGAACTTTGTGCGTTGTGAACTTCCTCCGCATGCTATTGATGGTAATTGACAATGTACTGAAGATCGTCGTTTCTCAAGGCCTCAGCCTGCTCTGACAGGCCAAGGAGATGCATGCTTTCTGTAGGCTCCATTATTTTTACAATAAGCTGACTCCTCAACCCGGAGTTGCGAAGACACGGAGGGGTATTGAAGCTTTCAGCTGCTCCCAACAACCAATATTGTTTGCAGAGAAGCTGATGGTGAACCAGACCCTCTTTCCTTTCATCTGTAGAAGCTTTTCTCCAAAATAAATGTGCGGTCTGCATTGCGGATGCTTTAAAAGGTGCATGTGCATTCATTAAGCTGGAGCCTGGAGATGTAAATTTTGCCATTGTGTTCGGCTTGTAAATTGTTACATGCTCATTTTGGGGTGTGCAGGGTGGCGTTAATTTAGAGGGTGGTTGAGGAACGCCAATAAAATAAATAAATAAATAAATAAAATGTCAAGATAGAGCCTCAAAATGTTCAGAGCAGTGAAAACTGCATTAATTGCAAAGAATATGCTGTTCAGGCTTCTTATCTAGATCAGCTCATCTTGGATTGTTTACCCACGACTTGTAGCCTAAACCAAACATAACTAAGGACAAAATATTATGAGTTACCACATGGAGAATTTCAGTCTTTTTTACAAAGAAATTATAGCAAAGTATAGAGCCTACAATATCCTAAAAAATCTACTGTATCAGAATTAATAAGTCTTTAAAGAAATTGTTTTAGCTCTTACTTGATTTTGAGAGTCCGTTTTCAATCTTCACATGATTATCCATCCAGATTTAATAAGTTATTAAGTGAGGATGATGATATTATATAACGATCCTTTGAATAAATTAACTTTGTGCTCTCCAGATATGTGAATTAATTTGGTTCTTCAGTTCCTCAGTTTGCACTGCTTTTCCTTGCATGACGTTGCAGTGGCCGAGTAGGCTTGATTAACCTAGATCTAGTAGATTATAGGAATTCCGTTTTAGGAAAGAAATTTAGTGGAAAGTATGATGTGTCCAAGCGTGATCTGAAATCCGAATGAAGTATGATCCTGTCCGATTTCCAACACTGAAAAACAGTAATAAAGCCATTACAACGGAAAGATTATGAGTCACGTCTTTAATTTTTTTCCTTTTCTTTTATATTTTATTGTATCATTTCTGAATTCCGTGATTTCTTTGCAACTTTTTTTTTCTTTTTGCATATATATTTCGACCCAAGACACAGAACCACTCCCTCTCGCATTGTATGTCCACAAACTGCTCGAGTATAAATCAGGTGGGTACCATAGTCTTTTTCGTTCAATTATGAAAGAGGGTGTTGCGCACTGTTGTATTGTTGACATTGATGAAACACGCATAAATCGACATGCGCAATTTGATGAGTTATATAAATTGTTTGGTTTTGTATCCTGCGTCTTGGGTTTTGACGATGCATAACGTGACAAACTTCTCATTGGCAGCTAGTGTAGGCCTGTATGGTGCCCGTTTGAATTTATAGATGAAACTTTCACAAAAAATATTTGAAAGTGAGAGCTGTGTAGACGATACTATTAAATCACCCCTACACCATAACCAGCAAATGCAAATCAACGCCTTTGAAATTTTAATAGGGGGGGGAAAAGCCCTGAATTAGTACCGGTGCCTAAATCGTACCATCCGCCGTTTTCATTTTCTTTGGCTTGCATCAAATTGGTACAATCAATCTAGCAATCGGTAGATGTCTGCTGGAGTGACTTTCCGTGTTATCAAGATGGCGAACCCACTCGGACATTTTAAACAGTAAGTAAAAAACCAAACTTGTGGCTGTTGATCTTATATTGAGATGACTTTAACAGCATTTCTCAACTGAACTGAAGTACAAGCAAATGAAACATGCCTAACATGTTACAGTTACAGGGGTCTGTATTCATTTCATGCATTCATTTGTGTGCGAAACCGCAAGTGTTTTGTGTCAGCTTTGTCTACATGGGAGCTAGATCTAGATAGGCCTTTGCCTAGATCTAAATAGTAAATAGTACCACCTAAGGGTGCCACGGGTACTTTTTTTGGGTCCTAAGTGGTACTATTTAGGATCCATTGTAGGGATGTAAGTAATATGGGCATAATATTTTTGATAAATTGTTAGTTACTGCATGTATTATTACACAGCTGGATATAGATCTATAGGTCTGGAGTCTAGATGTAGATCTAGACTAGATCAGTAGATGTATTCAAGTTCATTTTGTCTCCGTGTATCTTTATTTCTTTTTCTTTCTTCATCTTTGAAAAGTGGTAACCATTAGGACTTCCGAATGCATTCCATAGCTCGACAAGTGCATAGGCATTGTCAGATTGATAATGGGGCTAGGAATAATGGGAGTACCCCAAAAATGTTAGAAATTTTTTATACCACTGACCATATGGCATATAAATTTGTACTATAAAGCATTAGTACTCTTTAGGAGACTCCCCGGTACTTATTAGGAACCACAGAGTCCTCCTAAATAGTACCAGTGTCAGTAAATTTAAATTTATTCATAACTGTCATAATACTATAAACAAACAAATGGTGCTGATATATTGTGAAGGGCATCGAACACATAGTTGTTAACAAAAAAAAATGCAGTTGCCTTTAATTTTGTGGCCATGAGAAGGAAAAGTTCTTAGGGGTTACTAATTTGGGGCCTTTTCCGTGACAAGAGCCTTGAAATATCAGAGAAGTTTCACATTCAGTGATTCACCCTTTGATAAGTTAAACTGAACGTAACTTCTTCATTCCACTCACAGAACAGTTCGAACTATAGCTCTGGTTCCACCATAGACCTGTGAGAGCAGTACGTGTTGCCGGTCCTTGGGATTTTTGCCAAGATCTTGGGTTTGGGTGGGGGGGGGGGGGGGGTATCTTGGGATCTTGGAATTGTTTCAATGATCTTTGGACTTTTTACCTCATCTTGTTGTTTTTAACAATGCCCAAACAGGCCATGGATTGGATGTTACTGTTAGAAGGTGCTGGAGGCCATCACGGCATGGGCCCGACTCATTATTTGAGTCATTGTGTTTGTAAACAGAGCAGTGTGCAATTGCACTGGTCCAGATGTCAGTAGTGAAATTATAGATAATCATAATGGTACCATTGTTTGATGGGATGTAGGGTGCCCATACACGTTATCTATTTATCTGTCTATCTATCTATCTATCTATCTGTCTGTCTGTCTGTCTATCGACCTACTTATCTGTGTGTCAGCCCAGGCTGCAATGGTGGGGGGGGGGGGGGGTTCAATGCGGCCCATGCCGGCTCGCTTTGCGAAGCAGGGCAAGAGAGTGGCGAAGCTACGTGTGGAATCTAGTTCAGTAGTGTATAACTGTTTTTTAAAATAATTTATAAAGGATTCTTGGGAGTTTTGAAATCTTCACCGGCAACGTTATGAGAGAGAGCGGTCGTTTCAATGTAATGGCCACCATTCAGCGGTCCGAAACCAAAGCTTTTTCGAGAGGGAAGCTTGCGTTCTTCCCCTACCAGGATTACCAGTTTTGAGTTTTTTCAAGTCAAATTCCATAAATTTGGCTTTTTATTTGGATATGGTTGGCGCAGAGAGTATGTATGTATAGAGAGGTTTCACTATCGGTCGATTTGCACTGCGAGACACTGGAGGCTCTGCGAAACCATTGTTAGCATAGCATGGAGCGGAAAGTAGGTCGCTGCGGTAAACAATATGCGTTTGAGCATTTCCATGGGACGTAGGAGCTTACAAACGGCTGTAAATAGTTTGTCAGCCCAAAAATATGAACAAACCACTGTAAACAGATAGGCACACTATCTTTGGTGAAGAAGGTCTCTTTCAATTCTTCAATTTCTTTTTTACCTCAGCGACCTAGTTTTGCGATTTGGCGGAAGTGAAACCTCTCTATATAACATCTATACTCTCTGGTTGGCGTCAGAAAATTCGTTAGGCGTTTTGGCTTTTTCCTGGCTTTTTTTTTTTTGGTACATACTATTAATACTGAACACAAAAAAAATTTCATGCTTTTTCTGAAATACTTCTTATCGAGAAATATGTTTTGGTCAATTACATGCAGTCCAAGGTCTACTAGATAGACAGGCCGTGCACCCGAGAAAAGTAGGTCAATTTGGTAGGCTGGCCTAACCAGCCAGCCGTGTAACTGACCTGCTGACCGGCACTTACATACAGTAGTTAACTGCACGCGCATGGATGCATTGTCCGAGTGTCTGATGTTTCTCTCATAACCGTTTATGCAAAACCTGTGCTTTAGTGGATTTAAATACAGTGCACTCTCCCGATAACGACATGGCTCGGGACCAGAGGTGCATGTCGTTATCGGGAACATGTCGTTATTCGGAGATTTTCAAGATGGCGGAAAAAGGGGTGTGGTTAGACCCTTAGAATGTAACGTACCAACCATAGTGGGTGATCAGTGGATCTGTTTCTTGGTTAATGTCTTTGTGTCCACATCAGCCAGAATTTGCAGCTTGGCATCTATTGTCAGTATCTTTCTTTTTTTAACAGCAGCTGTCGACATCTTGGGGTGCGTTATTGTTCTCGGGTGAATACAATCGATTCAGTGGTGAGCGATGTGATGACTGACTCATTTAATGCGCGTCACTCTTTTTGTTCCGACGACAATAGACACAGGTGTGTTTTCATTGGCCGATAACAAAGCGATCTCATTGGCCGATAACAAAGCGATCTCATTGGCTATGAGGTGCCTCTGGTAGGACATTTCATTGGTCGGAAAAGAAGTGTTTTTATTGGCTCAGAGAATGAAATGAAACTGACCGGAAACAATATTTTAGCTATTTTTATTTTTGTATCTAGCAAAGTCACAGCCGATTATTGCTAACTCAATGTCGTTATCCGGAGAGTGGTCTAAAAAGTATGTCGCTATTTAGAGAGTTTTATTACTAATAACATATAGTAAAAAAATCGGGACCGGGGGTCAATGTCGTTATCGGGAGAATGTCGTTATTCGGAGATGTCGTAATCGGGAGAGTGCACTGTAACTTTATTGATTTTTGGTAAGTAGTCTGATTACCGACAATTATAAAAACGAGACCAATTAAAAGCTCAATGTGACTGGTTTTTTCAAGAATAACATAAGACGAAGTTGTGCATAATATCTCGCTTCTGCTTGTCATCGTAAAGGGAACCGCGAATCACGAATGTGCTTTGTCTACTGTGGCACCGTTGATTAAATTTAGAAATGGTCTTAGTTGTCGGTAATGAGAATACTTTCTTTTAAAATGATTTATGTGCATAATTATTTCTAGGTTATAAAATAGCGGATTTTATATGATATTCTGACTGTGTGGATTTCACGGAATGTAAAAGAGTTCGTTGTTTTAATGACTGTGTCTGTGAGTGTTAGAAGCAAGCAACAAAGGAGTTAGTTGTGATTTGACTCGAAGCAACAAGTGAGTAGTGAGTGGTCTAGTAAAATAAATATGGGACGGAAATGCTCCGTATATGGCTGCAAGACTGGCTACGACAGCCAGCAAAAGGACGATAAAAAGGTAACCGTGTATGGGTTTCCAGAAGGCACAGATGAGCGCCGCAACTGGATTTCTAGCTTACCAAATAAACTTTCTTTTGAAAGTGTGACTGACTATATGGGTGTATGTGCCCTTCACTGGCCCCCTAACGTTAATTTGATTCGGCGTGGCAAGTATCTTGTGCCGGCCGTATCACCGTCAGTGTTTGAAAATGTGCCTCCTTCTTGCATACCTCCCCGTCCCAGTAATCCTCGGCCAACAACAAAATCTACGAGTGATCGCAGAACAATGGATATTGATGAAATGAATACTTTCCGGGAACAGGACTCGTTTGCAACGACTTCTTTTTTGACAATCCTTCAAGCAAAATTACAGCTTTATGGCCTTGTCGGTTGTGACACTGAGAAAAAGAGATTTGTGCTGATGAGTAAGGACAGACAAGGGCCAGTTCTCGCATTTTCTATATATTTTCAACTTGTTTCAGCAGACGATAACACACAGTTCACACGAAGCATACATTTTGATGCGTACCAAAGCCTGAAGCAAATATTTCACCCGTTATTTCCTAAGGGACACATCACCTCTTGGAGCCAGTTGGACGAGCTCCTCCGATATGTGACGACAATTCCTGAAGACGCCTCTATTGACGACAAAAAAGAGGAATTTATTCAGCGGCAAATAAATCCACTAAATGCAGCAAAAAACTCTCGCCTCTATAGTGCAGATGATCTTTGCCTTGCCTTTTCATGGTACGCGAGATCGCGCGCTCTCTACTCCGAACTAAGGCAACACCTCCAGCTACCTTCAATAACAACGCTTCGAAAGATAACAAATTGACCTACTTTTCTCGGGTGCACGGCCTGTCTATCTAGTAGGCCTTGATGCAGTCACATTATAAAAACCACAGAAAAACTGTTTGGTCGCAGCAGGGCTAAAGTATAAGCAATATTTAGCATTGTATCATTTGGGTATTATTTCTGAGGCGAGGCTTTGCTAAATACAAAATTTTTTTCCCCAATTTTTAGATTACATACGGTCATATGTGCCAAAATTTCTGCTAGTCGTTGTCAAGAAACAGCCAACCGGCAAGGGTCAGTGTTCAGTTGACCTGGATTCTTTCAACGGTTTATATTTTTTTAAACTGCTACGTTTCTTTTTATAAAGACTGTCACCTACCTCATGACTCTCTACACAAAATGTGGTTCTGAGGTCTGGATTGATAAAGATTTACATCACCATGAAGCATTCAAAGAGCTGGCCACCTTTGTCATTGTTTGCCCAGTAACCCCAGTCAGCAAAGCTGTACTTAATCTGAGCATATTTTCTCATATATTCTCCATTAAAACTAAGACTAAAACAGAATGCAGCTGAGTCATTTTTATGCTATTGTGAGAATCGGGGCAGAAATAGATTAGACTAATTTAGACTACTGCTTTCAAGCAAAATGTTACACAAAGGCTTTTCACTGCATCACCAGAAATACTTTGAAAAAATTTGCAGTTTACAAGATTTAAATCAAATACATACGTGCATTCACTCATTCTAGGAGGGAGGATGATATTAACCTGGTTCAGGAGTTTTCCTGTGATCAATGTTAGTATGAAAACATTAAAATTATAGCCTACTGGCTTTTTTAAATAGCATTGTTTGGCTTAAACTTAAAATTTCAGTCTGGCAACCCCATTTCGCTAGGGAAGCCTATGTTCTTCCCCTAAGGACCCGCCTGTACCAGTCAAGGAGCTTTAGATTAAATAAAACACATCGAGGCTCCTTGGTACCAATCTTTTTTTCCCAATCCAAAAGCTTACAACAGGGTAAGCAGGCAAGATTTTTGCCAAAACTGTTGATTAGCATTTATGGTATCTCCTTGCTATTAGTACAAATCCATTTCATTTTAATTAAATAAAATGCCAAACCGAGTCACTGATTGATTTAATGCCATTGTAACCAAATCGGACTTCATTATGTAACATGTAGGCCTAGGTCTAACAGTTTGCACCAGATGGGTCACATTTCCAGAAATATCATTTTAGCGTAGTTCTATCTTTCATGTGGAGTGTATGAGGCCCAAGAGTGATTGAGATAAGTTTTGTTTGATCATTATTCCTGTCATATGATTCTTTCCAATAAAATGCCTGGAAATTTCCGTACTATAAACCAGTTTACTTGCAGACTACCGGGTGGGTTATAACATGACAAAATCTGAGGCAGGTTGAATGAAATAATACAGATTTGCTTTTCTTTCACTTGCTGATGAACCGGACCCAGCCTATGATATTTGTATCCAAAAGAAAACATTACAAGAAGGACTGCGGACATCAGCCTTAAATTCAGTGCATGCTGAACTTATTTTATAGCAGAATGGTTGCATGGTGTACCGCAACTTTTTAATTTTAATCAGAGGCAGAATTGTTTTCTTAAGTGGGAATCGATATACGGAAGTTCAGCATTTATATGAGAAAGTGACAAGTATTTTTCCTTCAAGTGTGAACTGTGAGAATTTGTGAAGCTCAAGGATGGAAAATCAGGCACAGAAAAGCAAGCTTCCACCGCAAGAAGATACATTTGATGTAATGCTGTGTAGTGAAATTAAAGAAGAACTTGGTGACCGTCACAGTGGGAGTTGGCAACCTGTGAAAAGTGTCATTTCAGAGAAAGGCATAAAGACTGAATCTATGGACCTTGTTCAAGACGATATGCATATTATTCAGCCAACCAAGAATTCAACTTCAAGGTATCTGACTGTTTGGAAATCTGAGAGAAATGAAGAATGTGAGACAAACATTAAACTTGAAAATGGGATTGATGGAATGCACGTAATATCAGAAGTTGCAGATGTGGAAGAAGAACAGTTTGATAATCTGGTAGTTATGAGTCATAATAACAATGAAAACAGTCATCACTTTAATGTTGACGAAAAGGTTGTATTATTAACTAGAATAAGTGACAATTTAAATGAAAAACTTCGGAATGTATGTAAGGTGGAGGTGGAGACAGAAATGGGTGTGTCCCAGATGAGAAGTTCCACTACTCCATATATAGACCATGCAAGTCCCAGGGCTGACAGTAATTCTGTGAAACAGGAAACTGGAGGAGGTGAAACAAGCAGTGAGGACAATCAAAGTGCTGATAGTAATACAGAAGCTGTGCATACTGCCAAAACAAGGACAAGAAAGAAGCATAAAAGGAAGAACTCTAAACCATTTGAGTGTAAATGTGATGTTTGTGGATTACTTTTCATATCAACAGATCATCTAAACAAACATTCAGTTTGTCATGAAAGAACTTGTGCAACACCAGGTGGAAGTAATAATGAGCCATCCAAAACAAGTGGTAAATCTGAGATAGGCCAAAGCCAGGTTAGCAGAGGACTTGCAAAATACAGGAGTATGACTTGCACTTGGGCAAGATCAGGCATGGGTCATTCGCCAACCAAAAAGCACAATGAATCTGTGGTAGACGAGACAACGCGTAAAGGGAAATGTCCGGCCAACCTACAACCATTAAGGAACAGACAAAAGGTAAACTTATAATGATTGTTAAAAATCAAATAATATATGCTGTGATTCTGTTATATTTAAGTTATAAAAGATCATATTGCTTGTGTTGCCAACTGATAAAGTGATACATTAAGAATCCAGTGTTGTTCAAGTTAAGTTCTATATTGTAACTTCAAATGATGTAGACTCCTGGCCACTGGAACCCCCCCTGCACCCCCCGAGGGATTTTATGCCACTATGATTTTCTTAAACCTTAACATATAAGCTTTCATTTTCAACTTGTTTGCCCATTTTAAAATGTTAGGTTTAGGAGTTATGGCCCCTGACAAAAGGTCAACCGGTGCATTTTCATCAAAATCCAAAAGTCAATGTAAATACTTAGTAATGTCATGAATTTACATATATATGGCCTGAAAACCATGTAAAGCTAACCAATGTCACATCACAACACATGTTAATGCAAATTTCAATTGCCATATATATATATAGGCTTTTAAGAATTTGAAATGCATTTTTCTCAAGTTGTAGGTACAATCGTGAAAAAGAATATTATAAAAACGAGTGCTACAACATTGACAGACTAATTTCAGCAAGAATATCCACTTTGAATCCATGTAATGATAACAATGATACTCTATCACTGTGTAGTGTTTGTTTTCTTAATACAAGGTCAGAGTCAGGTTGGGAAGATGATGCTGTACCCATCAAATTCAAAGGCATCAAAGTGTGATAACATGCATACAATGAAAATGGACAGTTTTCTATTGATTCAAAAATTATTGTGATTTGAGGTTTTTGCACAATTTGACTTTTTTGAACATCATGGACTGAATTGTACAGGAAAGGTGGATTGGAGGAATGCTGTTGGCAAAATTGTTGCTATTGTAGAGATAGAGAAGCATCAAGAATCTGAAAAAAATGAGTTTTTGTGTATTTCATCCTCTCACCTGGAATGTCATCATCATCATCATTGCCTTTCTCACCCTGGATCAGGGTATAGGCCACCAACAAACACTTTCCATCCCTCTCTATCATGGGCCAGCCTCTTTACATTATTCCAAGACTTTCCGCTTCGTTGCACATCATTTTCTCTGGCTCTTCTCCACGTTCCGCGCGGCCTTCCTCTTGATCTCTTGCCCTGGGGATTCCAATCCAATACCTTCTTCCTGATGCTGTTTCCTGGCCTCCTGAGAGTGTGGCCGATCCATCTCCATCGCCTCCTACCAATTTCCTCTCTTACTGGGCACTGTCTTGTTCTTTTCCATTCAATTTCATTGTTGACCTTGTCTGTCCATCTGATCTTAAGTAGCTTCCTCAAACATCTGTTGATGAAAACTTGGATTCTCTTTATGCAGGCCTGAGACGCATTCCAAGTCTCACATCCATACAACAGGACTGACTTCACGTTCGAGTTGAATATCCTCAGCTTTGTTTTTAGAGATATATCCTTGGTTCTCCAAATCTTGCTTAAGGACGTGAAAGTTGCCTGTGCCTTTCCAATTCGTGCTTTGACTTCTGCCTCTGTTCCTCCCCACCTGGAATGTGGAGTACAGTTATTTAGTGTCTGTTATAATATATAATTAGTAAAGCATTTGACACAGTGTGTCGTGAAGGCCTCTGGAAAATCTTGGCGAAGTTTGGGTGTCCACCCGAATTCATCACAATAGTGCGCCAGTTTCATGATGGCATGCAAGCTGCAGTCAAAAGCAACGGCAGTGTTTCAGAGCCCTTTGCTGTCACAAATGGGGTAAAACAGGGTTGTGTCTTAGCCCCAACTCTGTTCAGCATCATGTTCTCTGCAATGCTACAAGAAGCCTTTAGCTCTCCTCCTCAAGGGGTAAGCATCAAGTACCGAACTGATGGCAGTCTATTCAACCTCAGGAGACTTCAGGCAAAAACCAAAACCAAAAGTACTCAAGTCTGTGACCTACTATTTGCTGATGATTGTGCACTTCTGGCACACGATGAGGATAGCATGCAAAACTGTGTTGATAAGTTCTCTAGTGCCTGTGACAACTTTGGCCTCACAATAAGCACAAAGAAGACGGAAGTGCTCCATCAGCCTACCCCAGAGGACAAGTATCCTGTGACCCCAAATATCAAAGTCCATGACAGTCTTCTGAAGGTGTCGGAGAACTTCACCTATCTTGGCAGTACACTGTCTTCCGCGGCTCGTGTTGATACTGAAATTCTCTCAAGAATCAGCAAAGCCAGCTCTGCATTTGGCAGGCTTCGAAAGAGAGTATGGGATGTTGCCGGCATTCGCACAGACACTAAGCTGAAAGTGTACAATGCTGTGGTCCTTCCCACCCTACTCTATGGGGCTGAAACCTGGACAGTGTACCAATCGCATGCCAGAAAGCTAAATCACTTTCATCTGGCCTGCCTTAGAAAGATCCTAAGGATCAAATGGCAGGATAAAATTCCAGACACTGAGGTCCTCAATCGTGCCAAGGAATTGAGCATCTTCTGCCACCTGAAAAAAATTCAGCTACGTTGGGCAGGACATGTTGTCAGAATGCCCGACTCCAGACTCCCTAAGCAAATCTTCTTCTCTGAGCTCTCCAATGGAACGAGGAATGTTGGGGCCCCAAAGAGACGTTACAAAGACACTCTCAAGCAATCACTGAAGGCCTTTGCCATTGATGTGAGTGAGTGGGAAAAGCTCTCGCTTGATCGTGCAAATTGGAGGGCGGCCCTTACCAGAGGCAGCAAAGCATGGGAAGCTGACAGAGTCCAGCAGGCTATCAAAAAAAGAGAACGGCGCAAGAAAAGGCCCAGTGGTACTGAACCAACGGAGCACTCTTGTCATTTATGCGGAAGGGTCTGCAGGGCAAAAATAGGACTTATCAGTCACATGAGAAGCCATAAGTCATGAAAGAACAGTCTTTCCATTCTGTCCTCTGTGTCCTTTAGTTCTCTTTATTGTCCATGTGTTGAAATTCTCAACAATTTCTGTTCTTTATTCCTCTGGTGTTGTTAAGGTCATCATCATACCTGATGGACGAACTATTATTTATTATTATTATAACATTAAATGATCTATCTGTTGTTTGCCCTACAATGGAAAGAAAGCAGCCACTTACCAGCTTGAATATATGCATTTTTTTTTCTTAAGCGTGGAGTGAAATGAGCCACTTTGTCATACTGTCAGTGAACTGAGAAATCAGCACTCCTAGTTGATTATTTTGCATTGTCCGCATGACGTGCAGCTATTTAAGGGTTTGGTCATGTTAATGTAGACAAACACACAAGAAAAAGTGCAAGATCCAACAGTACTGTTTGCATAATATCTGACCGCTCTGTCATAATTCTGTTATAGTGAAATGTCAGAATGCCTTCAAATGTTTCAAGTATTTCCTCTTTTTATTTGTGAAACTCCACACTACAGTTGTGGAATCACTGGTGTAGGCCTATGGTAGTTTTTCTTTATTTTAAGAATCAGTGTCTAACCGGCCCTGCCAGGTAAAAATGAATACTTGAACTAAGGAGATTAAAATGGGTTTTACTTTGAGAGAAATTCAAATTAAATATAAAAAATCAAAAAGAAAAAAAGAGGCTGTTCAAAATTGGTGGTACTAATCTCCAAGAAGACATTTAGTCTCTGTTATCTCTATGCTAAATGATGTGCTGATTAAGGCAAACATTTTTGTTTGTATTTCTTTCAGGTCATTCCATATTTTTATTTATTTACTTTTTACCAATCTTTCAGCACTGGGTGTACAGGAGGGCAAAACTGATAATCCTCTCTGTCTTTCAGTTTCACCGTGTGTTCCAATACGAGATAACATCTGAATCATCTGTTATAATAAATGTTATATTTTTCCATCAGTGCAGCCTGTCTTGACCAGAAAACCACATTGTCATTGTGGAACAGTTTTGTGACAAGACAGTACTATATTTGTGCTTATAAAGATCACCACATGCACAGTTAGTGTGAGAAAGAAATTGAAAATATTCTGTTGTAACTTTGGTGGATCCAACTTTAATCCCATTGGGAAATTTGCCTTTGTGTCATTGCAGCCCAGTTACAATTGAAGCAGACATGTCATTGCAGCACGTATTGGCCATTTTTTTTTTGTGGTGGGGAGGGGGGGGGGGGGAGTGGTAGGGATAGATTTTATTTAATTTTGCCCAGGCACCGGCCTGTTCAGCCTGCTCTTTTTGATTTCCAACTGCCAAGGTATCCTTTATATGCACAGTGTGCACAAGGGTCCACTGAGTTTTTCGTCCATGTACATGGGACGATAACTGACAGCTGTGCTGAGGATGATCTTTTCTGTGTCTGCTTCATTTATATATGATATAGGTTTACTATGGAGATAACAGTGCCAAGGAATTGGGCATTCAAAGGCAGACTGCAGCCAAGACAAGCCAGAAGGGGGCCACAAAAGTTGGAGAGGGACCACTTGCAAATACCACTGGTGAGCCATCCTTTGAATTCTAATCCTTTCTTTTATTTTATAGATTTGATGTCATGATGTTCTTTCAAACAGTTAACACAAAAAGTTTTGGACAGCAAAAATCCACAGAGAAGAGAACACCAAAGTGGGCTAATGTTGTGCAATGTGTCAAGCGTGAATATTTGGGATTCAATGGGATATTTAGCTTTGAGTATGACTGACAGCAGAGATGGAACTTTTTACATGTATATATATTGATATGTTGACATGATGGGAGTTTTTTAAAATAATGAAGGGTGTACCTATAATTATGCTACAGCCCCCCCCCCCCCCCCCCCCCCCAAAAAAAAACAATCTGTAGCCATAAATATCAGACCTGCCAACTGTCCCTTATTTTACAGGACTCCTCTGTATTTTGGTGTTTGGAAGGGCATGAGAACTCTTCTGTATAAAATGGGACATTCCATTCAGATATGAGGATAATGGTCAGCAGTCAAGTACAATGCAAGACAGTGCTGACAGCGTATGCACATTATGCTAATCACAATTGCCAAGACTACATTTTGAGATCTATGCAGCGTATTAGAATGTTTGTACGTGTTTCCCTCGCTGTAGTGCTCTGTGGGGTAAATCCTTTTTGAAGCTGAGTATTCTAATGTTGAACATTTTTTATTTTTTTTGTGGATACTTTGTGTGCAACTGCCAGGTTTTCGACAAAGTCAAGCATGAAGAACTATTTAACATTTTGGAAAAACTGGACATGGACAGAAAAGAGTCAAGACCTGAGGGTTTGGTCATCTTTATTGGGATCAAAGCGCAGCCATAAGAATCGAAGGAGAACATAGTGAATTCAAAAAAATTAAAAGAGAAGTGAGACAGGGATGCGTGATATCACTTGATCTTTTTAATCTGTACAGCGAGATGATTATCAGGAACTTAGAAGACATTTCTGGCCTTAAAGTAAATGGAGAAAATCTCACCAACCTTATATTATATGCAGATGACACAGTCAGTTTTAATGGCAGAATCGGAACAACAACTACAGAGACTTTTGGACACAGCTGTTACAGACAATGAAAGACTGGGACTGTCTCTTAAAGTAGGTAGTCCAAACTGCCCCGCTGAAGGGATGAAATCCCGTTTTGGCATAATTTTAGGCCAGCATTACAAGGCTATTACTGCTGTGAGTTTATGTAAAACAGCGTGTATTTTACATCAAAATAAAGTTCAAGACTTCCTCTGTCAAAGTATATTATCTTTTGTATTGTTTAATGTGTGTAGCCATGTGTTTTTATTGCTTGAACAAGACACAGTCTTGCCGTTTTCGCCCTCAGTCGCACATACCGATTTGACCCCGTCATAACAAAGGACCGCGGCGCATCGCGCCGATGTAGCGCACGCGTTTGAAAATAACTCACACAGAAAGCCAGATAAATGAGGTTTAATTCAATGTATTTTTCATCCTGTTTTAAGTTGAAATTCCTTTAAAAATCGTTTGTTGAAAATTTTGTTGATCGAGAAACTGGCGGAAACTTTAATAGATCTATCAGGATCAAAATTATACGCACATAAACCTCAGCCTTTGTATTATCAGGGTGTGCCAAAATTAGACTTAGTTTCGCGCTGACTGTTTTTATAGACCCACCCAATACTTAATTTCGTCACTTTTTCCTAACATTTAGTGCTAAGTCAGTGCCGACGCGATTGACCTAATTTTCAATTAAAAAAAAAATAAAAACATTGTTTTTGTCTCCCTTGTAAGAGTTCACACAAAATTGACGTCGGATGACGTTTGATGATTTAAAAAAGTAAAATGAGATGCTTGGACAATATTTGTACCCCTCGAAAAAAATTGAGCGTAGTGTACACCCCCTTGACTTGAAAACAGATAATTTATAATGCTGTGACTCAATAAACAGTCATTTTATGGGTGGTCAAAGTTGAACTATTGTGCAATCTGCGAAAGGTAGCAAATTCGAGGTGTTTTTTCACTTTTGAAAATGCCATAACTTTCAAACCCGTTAAGCCAGAATGATAAATTTGGTATCAAAATTCTTAGAAAAGCAAGCTCCATCAGGTTAGACAATAACTGGTGAGTTGTGATATAAAGTAAAAATCAGTTTGGACTACCTACTCAAAGTGAAAAGACAGAATGTGGTAATCTCAAAAAAAAAACACTCAACCCGAAATGTAATCTGATCAGCAAAGGAGAGCAAATCAAACAAGTTACAAAATTTAAATAGCAAGGATGTTTGATAATATCAGATGGCAGGAGCATAAGTGAAATAAGGAAAAGAATAATAATGGCCAAAGATTCATTCCAAAAAATGAGACCAATATTAATGAACAGAAATTTATCAACGACCACTAAAATCAGAGTCTTGAAAACATGTGTGGCCAGTGCTTTTATACAGATGTGAATGTTGGACAATGATCAAAGAAACAGAGAGGAAACTCGAAGCAGCAGAGATGTGGTTTATTAGAAGAAGATTAAGAACATCATGGATGGAGAAAAATAAATGAGTCAGTATTGAGAGACTCTAATCTGAAAACATCATTAATTAAAACAATAAGAAATTAAGATAGAGACAACTGAGATTTCTAGGACACATCTGTCGCCTCAGGAACCTCGAACATCTAGCAGTGACAGGGAAGATCAAAGGCAGGAAAAGCACAGGTAGACAGAGGAAAGCTTTCACTGAAAGTCTTAATTCATGGACGAGAAATAAACGTCACAACAACAACTCCTTCTTGAGGTTGGCTGATGACAGATGCGAGTGGAGAGCCATGATCGCCAATGTCTGTTCCAGACAGGGCAACTGATGATGATACTTCTTTAATCCTATTTGGGAAATTTCCCTTAGTGTCATTGCAGCCCAGTTACAACTGGAGCGAACAAGTCGTCGCCACAGTAAGCGCCGGTTGGCTTTTTTTTTTTCTTTGGGGAGGGGTTGGATTGGTAGGGGTAAATTTTATTTCAATTTTGCCCCAACAGCAGCCTGTTTGGCCTGCTCTTCTCGATTTCTGACTGACAAGGTATATACATGTGCATTCACTCATTCTAGCAGGGAGGATGATATTAACCTGGTTCAGGGGTTTTCCTGTGATCAATGTTAGTATGAAAACATTAAAATTATAGCCCACTGGCTTTTTTAATTTTATATAGCATTGTTTGGCTTAAACTTAAAATTTAAGTCTGGCAAGCCCGTTTCTGAATTTGTCATTCTTATCCAAGAAGACAAGGTGCTCAATCCTACCTACCATGGGATCAGGGACAGGAAAATATGAGAAAAGTCTTAATATTCCAACATGCCTGCACCAACGGGGATTCGAACACGATACCTTCAGCATGAGAGCGGGCACCTTGCCTCTACACCATCGTGTCCATCTTGAAAATATTGAACTAATTAAACAATTCTCCAGATCTACGTATGGTTTTTAAGTACATGCTGGCAGGCAACCACTATCATGTAGCTCATCTGAGCTTCCCTGTCATATACATGTATATTGATTTTTTTTTTCTGTCAAGTTTTTTTTTTTTTTAGCAAATTTGATGAATGTTTAGAGTTACTCACCAAATCTTTATCATAAATTATGGTCTATTTGCTAAGTGGTTGTCAGCTAGAGCTGTGAAGTTTTAATTGTCAAAGAACAGAGGCATCACAGCTGGAATCAAATTTAGAAGAAAACCCCTTGTTTTTAATTTTCACAGGTCCCCTGATCAGGAGGTATGGTTATTGGGGGCACTGTGCTGATGAATACGCCAACTGTCTCAGTATGTGTTGGCCATGTGCCAGTACCTGGGTTATGGCATTGCTTTTTTTGGGTCCATTCAGTGATGTTTTGGTCCGTTTCTTCATCTGTCTGCCTTTTAGAGTTTAGAAAACTCTCAAAAGATCTTGAGTGTTTTGGTGAAGGTTTAGAATTTGGATAGTATCATTACTGTTAATAGGTGGTTTGCTGTTTTTTGTTTGTTTCTTTCCAGAGCTCTTTTCCTGTAACATGTGTCATGGGGCCTTCTCAGATCCAGCCTGCTTGCTGAAACATGCTGAAAGAGTACATCGCCATGGAAACCTTGAGAAACAAAACAATTCAAACACAGCTAAAAGGGAGGGTAATGTCCATCAGGAGGAAAGCAACACACCAATGTCCAGAAGTAATGGAATGAATTATTCTATCCCAATTGTAAGACTATGTAAAATAAAAGTTCTACCACTAGAAACTGTAAACGTAAATCTGAAGTGTATTCCAATGTGCCCACATAGAGAAAACCAATTGACTGAACAAAACAGTGGACAGCAGGTTGCTGAGGATTGCAATATGTCCAGCATACCAGGTGTCAGACAATGTCAAAGTAACCCAGTTTGCTCTAAAACTTTTGTTAAAGATAATAAATATGAAAGTTCAGGTTTAGAAAGGAGGCAGGAATGTGATAATATGATACGCACGGTGGGGAAGTCTTACAATTACAAGAGTGATATTTGTGGTGTAGGCTTTGTTCTGACAGGTCATTTAACAGTCCACAGAAGAAAACATGCAGTAGAGAATCAGTATCTGTGTGACGTTTGTGGTGCAGGCTTTGCTCGGCCAAGCAATTTAATAATCCACAAAAGAAAACACACAGGGGAGAAACCTTACCAATGTGTTGTTTGCAGTGTTAGCTATTCTCATAGGTGTGCTTTAAATCTCCATAAAAGAATACACACAGAAGAGAAGCCTTACAAGTGTGATGTTTGTGGTGAAATCTTTACTCGGGCAAGCAATTTAAAGCGCCACAAAAAAATACACACAGGAGAGAAACCTTACAAGTGTGATGTTTGTGGTGTGGCGTTTATTCAGAAGAGTAGTTTACAATGCCATGAGAGAACACACACAGGAGAGAAGCCTTATGATTGTGATGTTTGTGGTGTAAGCTTTGTTAGTGCATATAATGTAACAATCCACAAAAGAAAACACACAGGGGAGAAACCTTTTAAGTGTGATGTTTGTGGTGTTAGCTATTCTCATAGGTCTGGTTTAAAGGACCATAAAAGAATACACACAGGAGAGAAACCTTACAAGTGTGATGTGTGTGGTGCAGGCTTTGCTCGGCCAAGCAATTTAATAATCCACAAAAGAAAACACACAGGGGAGAAACCTTACCAATGTGATGTTTGCAGTGTTAGCTATTCTCATAGGTCTGCTTTAAATCTCCATAAAAGAATACACACAGGAGAGAAGCCTTACAAGTGTGATGTATGTGGTGTGGCCTTTGTTCAGAAGGGTAGTTTACAATGCCACGAAAGAACACACACAGGGGAGAAGCCTTATGAGTGTGATGTTTGTGGTGTAAGCTTTGCTTGGGCAACCAGTTTAACAATCCACAAAAGAAAACACACAGGGGAAAAACCTTACAAGTGTGATGTTTGCAGCGTTAGCTATTCTCATAGGTCTGCTTTAAAGGAGCACAAAAAAATACACACAGGAGAGAAACCTTACAAGTGTGATCTTTGTGGTGCAGGCTTTGTTCGGAACTACCACTTAAAAGTCCACAAGAGAAAGCACGCAGGAGAGAAACCTTACATTTGTGATGTTTGCAATGTTAGTTTTTCTCAAGCGGCTTCTTTAAAATGTCACAAAACAATACACATAGGAGAGAAACCTTACAAGTGTGATGTTTGTGGTGTGGCCTTTACTCGGAAGGGTGATTTAAAATGCCATGAAAGATCACACACAGGAGAGAAGCCTTATAAGTGTGATGTTTGTAATGAAGGCTTTCCTCGGACAAGCAGTTTAAAACGCCACAAAAGAATACATACAGGAGAGAAACCTCACAAGTGTAATGTATGTGGTGTTGCCTTTGTTCAGAAGGGTAGTTTACAATGCCACGAAAGAACACACACAGGGGAGAAGCCTTATGAGTGTGATGTTTGTGGTGTAAGCTTTGCTTGGGCAACCAGTTTAACAATCCACAAAAGATGTCATGAAAGAATACACACGGGAGAGTAGCCTTGTGGGTGTGATGCTTGTGGTGCAGGCTTTGCTCATAAAATTCTTTACAATGCATTTATAATGTTCTTTACAAAAGAGAGTGAAGCCTCTCAAGGGTGGTGTTTGTGGTGTAGGCTGTTTTCAGAAAAGTGATTTACATCTGCACAAAAGAATACACACAGGAGAGAAGCCTTACTTGTGTAATGTTTGTAGTGTTGCATTTTCTCTGAGAGGTCACTTAAAACACCACATGAGAAAACACACAGGAGAGAAGCCTTACAGGTGTGATTGTTGTGGTGCACGTTTTTCTCAAAAAGATGGGTTACAACGCCAGAAAAGAATGCACTACGGAGAGAAGTTTTACTGGTGTGATGCACATTGTTTAGAAGAGAACAATTTTTCTGACTTAGTTGAAAATTTACCTTGATTGAGTTACATGGATGGTTGAAAACTGAGCTTTTCATGTGTTTTTGTAATAAACAATTTGGTAAATTGGAATTTCCTACTTTTATGTTGGGAGTAAAGAGGAGAAGTAACTGATCTACACTAATGATGATCGCTTAGTTTCTTGTACCCTCCATCAGGTTGATAGACCGTAGAAATCAGCTGCTTTTCCTTTGTTTAGGAACAGAATTTTGTCTTGTAGCTGTAGAATGTTACATGTGACGGCAGAGAAATGCTGTATAGGAGCAGTGGAAGATGTAGGTGCTGATAACAGTGGGAATGAATATTCAGATTGGGAAAGTAGTTTTTTTTAAATGAACTTCAGATCAATTGAGTGATGCAAAATGAAGTTGAGAATTAGCAAGGGGTGGGTACAGCAGAGGTCTTGACCGTTGTTTCTAGACTAGAGATACATGTACTGTACTACATTAAAATAGTGATCAATTTCTTGGGGTCATTACAATTTTCATGTAAAAAGTATTCAACAATCTTATCTAGATTATGTCTAAACTCCTTCTTTTCCCTTCTTTACACTTACTACAGTAACAAAATAGGATAGGGATGCCCTCTACTAGAGTGCGATGGTCTCAGTATTGTAGCAAATGGAACAATTGTCCAAATGCATAAAAATGCAATGAATAGGGGTCTTTAAATCAGCACCTGGTTTCAAATATGGACAGGCAGGGAGGACATTAGCTCTGTGTAACGTTTGTCTATCAAGTCATTCAAACTTAGAAAAGGGACCATTCAAGTTTTTTGAGAGACACCTTTTCAAATGCCATTACCCACAGCTATACATACACAATCAGCCTCAAAAGTTCAGTCTCAAAGACTTCTGCCACTAACTTCGCAATGCAACTGATTGCCTCAAAAAGCCTCATAAAGTCAAGAAGACGAATTCAACTTAACAATAATTGTTTAACTGATGTTCAAGATCCTGTATTGATAACCATTGTTTGTGCTGTGGCATTATTGTATTTAAAAGTTACAGGTCCTTATTGGACACTTGTCAACAGCAGCATTGAGTATGTGGAATTTTATAAAATGTCCAAATGTTAGTCTAAATGTACTTACTTGCAGAAATGGTCCCATGATCCTAGTGAAATTTTTTACAATGTTTTTACTTCTGTATTTGGCCTTGACACTTCTTTTAAGTCACCCACATACACAGCAGTGCAGAGTTTTGTCAAGAAATGTGATATATCTGTTTTAAAGAGAGTTATTGTGAGAATGATGAAGGAGACTAGTGAGTGTATAAAGCATCATTTGTTTTTGAGTGATGGTTGTTATGCTGAGGAAGTAGACCCAGAAATGGCTGCTATGTTGAAGCATTGTCCATTGACAAATCTCATAGGAGAAAGTGCATTTGCAGATTTGGATTATGATATGTCAAAAGGTAGAAATTATTCTTTTTACAATCTTTCTGCAGTTAATGCTGTTAGTATTGAAAGAAATAAAACTGTTGCATTTATTGAAAGTAAGAGTCCTGGAGAACAGGAAAAGTTATTTTCAGTTGCAAGGCACCTTGGACCAAAACAAAAGCTAGAGAAGAAAGAGCGGGAGGAAATTTAATGTGAAAGATGTGGTGAGACAAAAGTTTCTTGAGAATCAACAGAAAAAGATTGATTAGCATTTGGCAGATATTAGCTGCAATGCACAAATTTTGGAAAGTGTACAGAGCCAGGGTGGTCCTTGCAAAAAGTCAAAAGATGTGGATGATCTCCTTGTTCAATTAAAGAATGACAAAAAGTCCTTAAGACATATTAAAGAGATATTATATTTAAGAATGAAATATGACTTGCTAGCATGACACCTGGAAAAAGAGCTGTAACGTTCAGGAATTTAGACAGCATAATGGAGTCACTGAAGGAATTTCCCAGTGAGGATGACCCTCCATTGAAGAAAATATGTACACGTAATTAACATTCTAGTTGTCCTGTTCTACAAACTGGCATTTTATTTTGATACATGAGACTGTGAGTTGGTGTTGGTGTGGCTTTGACTGATGTTATTAATGCACTCTTATCTTAATGGGTGAAGACAAGATTTATAATGATGGCATGTAGTGTTTTCATTTATTGTGGAAATTTCTTTGGTATATACATGTACATTGTATAATTTGTTTGACTGTAGTGTGTGTAATAAAAATACCTGCCGTGAGAGTGAAGGCACTTGTACTTGTAAAGCATTTTTACCTTAGTAAGTGAGCACAAGATTTACAAATGATAGCATGTACGTGTACACATGTAGTATGTTTCAAATGATTATGAAAATTTCTTTGATAATATTTATGTATAATTTGATGGACTGTATGGAAAAATAATAAAATTGAATATTATAAAATACCTGAGGGTGAAGGCCATGCGATAGCATGTATTATGTTTCCAATGATTATAAAAATTTCTTTTAGTTTGATTGACTGTGTGTAATAATCATACCTGACCTGAGAGTGAAGGCCTTTGCTGTAAAGCATTCTTACCTTACTGGGTGAGCACAAGATAAACAAATGACAGCATGTCCATGTAACATGTTTCCATTCATCATAAAAATTTCTTTGATATATTTGATTGTCTGTGTAATTGAAGATATTTCTGACCTGAGAGTGAAACAAGGCCTTTGCATTCATTTTTTAAAAATGTTTGTGAAATGTCAAAGTGTTTAATTTGTTACAAACACTGTTGTCTGATGCATATTTACCACTCTTTCAATTCTGAAATTCTCAAGATAAGTTTAGTCTTCAAACAGAAATGGATTGACCTCGATTTTATATTAATTTGGTATATGACTTGTGGCTGTAGCTTTCAGTGTATCAATTTGACACCTTTTCAAAGTTACACAAAAAAAGACTATTTTTGTCTCCTTTTTCAGAACTAGCAATATAAACTGACTTCAGGCAAAATTTGATGATCAAAATGAGAGGCTTATAGGATGAGATGCATGTATTTATCACACTGACAAGGAAACTTGAGAATTTCAAAGCTGTGACTTAGTGAACGGTAATTTTTTATGTGTGGTCAAAGTTGGACTATTGTGCAATTTACGAAAGGTGGTGAATTCGAGTTTTTATCCCCGTTTTTAGAAGGCCGTAACTTTCAAACCGTTTATGCTAAAAAAAATAAATTTGGTATCAAAATTCTTAGAAAACCAAGCTCTGTCAGATTAGCCAATGATTGGTAAGCTTTGATAAAAAAAATCAGTTTGGACCACCTATTAAGATCAATAATTTTTTAAGAAAAGGAAATGTCAATCATGCAGGATGAAAATGGAAGAAACAGGGGCTGCATGAAGTGTTTTGGGGAAGAAAAGGGCACATGAATTAATGCTAAGGCTAAACTGAAAAAGAACTGAAAAGCCAAATACATGCATGATGCAGTGAAAATAAAGTAACGTCTGACTGCCACATGAAAAAAAAAATAACAAACGCTAATTTATGCAAGTCAACCATAAAAAGCAATGAAATATGTCATTTTTTATGTCTATATATTGACTTATTTACTGAAATTCTACATCAACATGAAGTTTCATATCATTTCATGTCATTTTAAGAAAGTTCTTGCTATGCTTACCAGCATTAAACATTTGATTTAATTTATGCAAATGTGTGCATATTATATACCCATCGAATGACATTTTATGATATTTTTAATGACTCCATGTAAATTTTCAGGAAAAATTCCATAAGACTGCCAAGTTTCATTCAAATGTTTTTGATAAAACTTTTACCAATAAAAAACAGCTTTTGCAGGTTCGTTTTCTGAGATTATTTTCTTATTGTACCTTTGTTTGATTTGAACTAAATTTCGCCTTTTGATTTTTAATAGACACCCAGTCTCGCATGACTGTGTCACTGTCATTTTTATAAAGAAACGGTTTTGGGTGTCTTTTACAAAAACGTCCAGTTCTGGTTTAGCTAAAAGAACATTTTATTTTATTACATACACTGTCAAGTTTTGAAGATAAATGCGTTATTGTATGTGTCCCCTCCAGATGTCAGGGGTGGGATATAGTGGATATAGTAGCTGTGAACACAGCTCGTTGACTCACACCCGAAACATTCATACCTCAATAACTAAGAAACACAGGACTACTGATGTTCAGGCCTGACGGGCCATATAATTATAATACAACATTCGACTGCGTAATTTACGGTAATCGTAATCATAGAAATTACATAAATGTCATCGACTACAGAAAGTCCAGCAAGTCTATCTAAAATAGGGTATGGAAAGCAAGTATTGTACTATGCACTCTTTAAGTGCGCCTATCCAGGACTACGGTTCCTAAAGGACACCGGTGTAAACAAATTCAATTTGGTCGGTCTCGCTTTCATACAAACAGTAATAGCACCTAATCAGATAATTGACTGACTCATAAAGCGTAGCAGCACTCACTAATAATTTTCACCGTACTACACTTCACAAAATAACTATGCTGCTCCACACTAAGAAGTATACCGCTGGGAAATGAACATAGTTCAATCTCAAACCCAATCTAACAGCTCATTACACATCTAGTAAAAGTTACTAAAAGTATAGTCTGTCACAAATCCCAGACTGGGAGATGTAATAATTTATGACAGGACGACAATCACGAACAAACAAGTTTAACACTTAACAGAACAACCCATCAGACTCACACATTTATTTATATGGCCTTTAGCGTCTTTACAGACGATCTTAGCAGCTAGAATATTCACTTTCACTTTGACTGACAGCTTCTCTCGTGGCTTATTCTACCAATGTTTGACCCGAGAGTGCGATGGCAGTGATTGCAGGTCAGTCTTTTGGGTTCACTTTGGCGAGTGTTTTCATTCCGCCTCTGTCGTTTTGTCAGGTATGTTTCTTTTGCCTTGAAGTCTATTGCGAGCGTGCCACTGCGCAATTTTTGTCTCCATCTGCTTCGATCATTTGCAAGGTTCTCCCATTCATTGGGGTCGATGTTGAATGCTTTCATCGTGGCCTTGCAAGTGTCTTTGAATCGCAGATGTGGCCTACCTCTGGGTCGGTTGCCAGTAGCAAGTTCCCCGTAGAGAATTTGTCTGGGGATGCGATCATTTTCCATACGGTGGAGATGTCCAAGCCACCGCAGTCTTTTTTTGCCTAGGAGAGCCTGAGTTGATGGAATGTTGGCTCGGCTCAGAACTTCGATATTTGAGATCCTGTCTTGCCACTTGATCTTGAGAATTTTGCGTAGGCAGCGCAGGTGGAAGGAGTTGAGGGATCTTTCATGTTTGGAGTAGGTGGTCCATGTCTCTGAGCCATACAGCAGGGTGCTTAGGACGCAAGTTTGGTACACGAGTACCTTTGTTTTGATGGTCAGCTTGCTATTGTTCCACACCCTTTTTGAGAGTTTGCCAAAAGCTGTGGCCGCCTTTCCTATTCTGGCATTTATTTCAGTTGTTATGTCTGTGCTACCACTGATGGTTGAGCCTAGGTAGCAGAATTTTCCCACTTGCTCCAGAGGAGAGCCATTCAGCATGATTGGGTTGGGGTTTCTCAAGCCTTGTGTCAAAACTACAGTTTTTGAGACACTGATCTTTAGCATGAATTTGTCACAGGCTTTGGCAAGGCTATTGATGAGAGCCTGGAGCGTGGTTTCATCGTGGGCCACGATTGCAGCATCATCTGCGAAGAGGAGCTCTTGTAACATAATATGCTCTGTACGAGATTTTGCTTTTAGTCTGGCAACATTAAAAATGGAGCCGTCCACTCTGGTGTTAATAAGTACTCCACCTGAACATTGACCAAAGGCATTCTTGAGTAGGGCTGCAAAATATATACCAAATAAGGTAGGAGCAAGAACACATCCCTGCTTCACACCGCTGTTTACAGCAAATGAATTGGATGTGCAGCCCTCAAAGTTGACACATGCCCTCATGTCAGTGTGGAAGGATGCAATACGTTTTAGCAATGTTGGTGGACAGCCTATGGATTTAAGGACTGCATACAGGCCAGATCGGCTTACGGTGTCGAAAGCCTTTGTTAGGTCCACAAAGCATGTTATAAGCGGCCTGTTTTGTTCTTTACATTTTTCTTGGATTTGCCGAAGTGCAAATATCATGTCAATAGTTGATCGTTTGCTTCGAAAGCCACATTGTGTTTCTGGTAAGACTTTTTCCGCCAGTTGTTGAAGGCGGCAGAGGATGACGCGAGCAAAAGCCTTTCCAGTAATGCTGAGGAGGGATATGCCTCGATAGTTGTTGCAGTCGCCTTTGTCTCCTTTGTTCTTGTAAAGTGTGACAATTTTGGCGTCTCTCATATCATGTGGTATCACGCCTTCTTTCCAACACTGCAGTAACAGATTATACAGGTGTGGTAATAGTGGGCCTTTTAGGTCTTTTAATACCTCTGCAGGAATGTTGTCACTTCCTGTGGCTTTTCCAGCAGACAGGTGGTCGATTGCATTGGAAAGCTCGACTAAGGAAGGTTCAGCGTCAAGTTCGGCCATTATTGGCAGTTTTTGGAGGTGTTCCTCAAAATCTGGTGGAATATTTTTCTCAGTTGAATACAACAGAGAGTAATGCTCTACCCACCTATTCAGTTGTTCATTTTTATCTGTGATGGGTTCACCGTTTACAGACTTAAGTGGGGCGCTTTTGGTGATGATTGGCCCAAGAGCTACTTTCATCTGACTAAAGGCGGTTTTCATATCTCCCTTTTCATTTGCCTCTTGTATGCTGTTACACAAGTCTGTCCAGTATTTGTTGGCGCAACGTCTTACCTCCAGCTGAAGTTTAGCTTTTGCATTTTTCAAACAAGTTTTTGTACTCTGATTGCAATTTTTGTTATACTCATTGAAAGCAGATTTCTTTTGCTCAATGAGAGGTAGGAGAATTTCGCTGTTCTAGGCTACCCAGTCGTTGTTTGAAACTTTATGCTGTCCAAAAGACTTGATGGCACAGTCATGAATTTTTGAACTGAGAGTGTTCCATGTTTCATCTACCGAGTCACATTGGGTGACATTATCCATGCTTTCAGCAAATAACTTTTCAAATGACTTTCTATTTGATTCATCTCTGATTGCTGTTACATTGATCTTAGGGATTGAAGGGGCTTTTGATCTGTATATTTTCTTGGCCGAAATTTTGATTTTGCTGACTACCAGTGCATGGTCGGTGTCACAGTCAGCACTGTGGAGGGAACGAGTTATTTTTATACAGCCCAAACTCTTCCTCCTTGAGAGAATAAGATCTAATTGATGCCAATGGCCAGACCTGGGATGGCGCCATGATGTTCTGTGGCATCTCTTAAGGTCAAAGTACGTGTTTGTAACACATAATGAGTTTACGGAGCATAGCTCCAGAAGGCGCTGCCCGTTTTCGTTGATGTTGCCAATGCCGAAGTGCCCAATGCACTTTGGCCATGCGGAGTGATCTGCTCCTACTCGAGCGTTAAAGTCACCCAGAATTAGCAGGCCTTCGGTGAGAGGGATGTTGTGGAGAGTCCTCTGGAATGCCTCGTAGAAAATGTCTTTGGTTTCGTCAGAGGAGGTAAGTGTTGGGGCATAGACACAGATAATGTTGGTAAAACCAGACCGGGTGTTCAGTCTGAGTGTCATGATGCGTTCTGACACTCCAATTGGAGTTGCGATCGAATTGATAAGGGAGTTTTTTACGGCGAAGCCCACGCCGTGGATTCTCGGCTGTTCGCTGCTAAGGCCCTGCCAGAAGAAGGTGTAGTTTTCTTCTTTAACTGACCCGGAGTCGGGAAGTCGAGTTTCTTGAAGGGCAGCGATGTCGATGTTTAGTAGCTGAAGTTCTCGATCAATAATTTGGGATTTCCTGATGGAGTCAATATCAGTGAGATCTTGCTGTTGCAAGCCTGGGCGCATTGTTCTGACGTTCCAGGTACCAAGTTTTAGTATTTTTCTGTTTTTGCCAGGTGCACACTTTACGTCAGCTTTTTGACTTTTGGTCTAGCTCCAACCACCTTATGAAGCAGGCTGACGTGGCGGAACAACACCCAACTGCCTGGGGGCTGCCCAGGTTACGGCGGGCGGTAGTTGATCAATGCAGCTGAAAAGCCGCTCCCACCGACAGAGGGGACCCCTGGCGCTCATCCGTACGCCAAATGGATTGAGCTTATCACCGGTAACTGCCACCTCCCGTGTTGTGCCCATCCATAACGGATGGCTGGAGTGTCCTCTCCAAATCGGAAATGGGTGGGCTTATAGAGGAGAGACAGACGCTTGCCAAGCCCGAGCAAACGCCTCCTCGTTTTGCTGCCTTGCCTGGGCTATTTTTAAGAGATGGTGCTTTGCCCAGAGGCACCACCCCTCTCTCTGCCATTCTAGTTAAACCCAAGGGAGAGACCAGGTCAATACATTTGGAACTAGTCCGGCTGCAGGAGATGCTGGAAGCCAGTTTGATGCAGTTCTCCCTGACAACCACCTTCGGGTCTCCACTCCTGATTTTCTGTCTGGGTTTACTCCCATAGCCTTTGCTATCATAGCAACACACAAGGCAGTGTGGTATTTGTATTCAGGGTTACCTTCCCCTAGTCTTCCTCTCTCCCGAGATGACCCACAAGACAGTGGGGGTGACAGTAGCAGGCTGTATTGTGTACTGTTATACAATAGCAGAAAACTCTGGCCTGACATATGTGGAGCAGCATAGTTATTTTGTGAAGTGTAGTACGGTGAAAATTATTACTGAGTGCCGCTACGCTGGGAAATGAACATAGTTCAATCTCAAACCCAATCTAACAGCTCATTACACATCTAGTAAAAGTTACTAAAAGTATAGTCTGTCACAAATCCCAGACTGGGAGATGTAATAATTTATGACAGGACGACAATCACGAACAAACAAGTTTAACACTTAACAGAACAACCCATCAGACTCACACATTTATTTAAACATAATTATACAGATAATAGCGCAATTACATACATTATATTATTGAAATTAACTGCCGTACAACGGCCTTATTCTCACATGCACTCTTCCTCGGATCCACAACCCGGTAGTTACTCCTAAAGGCACTTCGGCCTCAGCCTCTCCCCTCAGGGTCTTAATAGCACATTAATAATTCCCTGTCACCGCAGTCTTTCAATATCTCCTTCCTATTGTCATACACTTTAGCATTCCACTAGCACCTCAGCAGGGCAATAGCACATTATCATTTCCATAGCCCATCAACATGGCAATAGCACATTATCATTTCAATAGCCCATCAACATGGCAATAGTACATTATCATTTCAATAGCCCATCAACGTGGCAATAGTACATTATCATTTCAATAGCCCATCAACATGGCAATAGTACATTATCACATTCACGCTCATATCTACGTCCCTGTCCGTGGCCTGACTGCCACGACTTTATGTGCCTCTACTGTCCTGCACCGACAGCCTCACTCTTGGCCCATGTGTGGCCTCCGGCCCTATGCTGGCCTATCACCGTAGGCGGCGCTCTTTGGCCCGACCTCGGCACCTACAAGAATAACATTACATTGGTATAATACCCTACCATTTCTATTCACTCCACCTCTCCTTACAACCCATCAAGCGTACACACAATAGTTCACATTTCACTCACCAAACATCTTACGGTAACACACCTCCATCGTAGTACACAATACTCACTCGTGCTACAAATCCATGAACTCAACTTTCCTCTATCGCTCATGGCGCACATTGCTATATCCAATATCAAGGACTTCCACATTCCTCACATATACTTATTTACATCATGGTAATAGACGAATATAATACATCAATCATAATTATCAATCATCGTTTCACCTACCAGTCATCACTGGAAAAAACACTACTCCTAATTCTTAGGACTGCTCTCCTTATGTTCGCCCACTGGGCTTTCTCTTGCGTCCGCTCTTTAGGACGTTCTAACTTGCAGTGATAGTAATACAGCGCTTTCGCCTCATTCAGACCTCCACCACTCATAACATGCACGCTTTTCTTACTTGTCTACGTGCGTTACTTTTACTCTCCTCCTTTCCCCCCCGTAATTATTAACTATCGCTCACTCCACTCGTGACATAGTCAATGTCCTTCTCTTCGTCACAATGGGGTGACGGAAAAACTGTCACAGTTCCTGGCACGAACACATACGAGGGATCTCACCATTTCCTCGCTCGCTATGGTTTTGCGAGCGAGAGAGTCCAATGTAAGCGGTGTGGACACTTAAGCCTGGTGCACAGAGGCTTCGTCACTGTCCAGGTCTCTCACAGTGCGAATCTTTATGTCTGTCATCTCCACTCAGGTAGGAGGTCCCCCCGTGACTCGTCCTTTCGCCAAATGCTCGAAATATGAATCCACTGATCTTAGTACATGTGAGCTTTTATACCCCCCGATGGTTACTAAGGGTCTCCCTCCCGATTGGACGATCGAGGACCTAGCCACGACAAACACAAGATTGTCTTTCAGTTAACCCTAATTGCTTTCTCAAAAGGATATGTACATAATTCAAAAACCTACGCTCGAACTTCTACAATCCTACTATGTAAGCAAGAAAATCTCACACGCACACCAAAATCAAAGGGTTAACTTAATGTTTACAAACTTCACTCACACATCCCTCATCACGAAATCCGTGGCTCGATTAATAGCTAAACGCGTTTCATATTCTCCCAAAATAAACCAACCCATGTCTAACAGAAAAAAGGAGCTCATGCGGCTCGTGACAATTTTAACGACACAAAGTCTGAAAGTGAAGGCACGAGCCGACAGCGCCAAAGTGCCCTGTAGGGTAACACTAGAATTATTAAAGATGGAAAAATTTATAATCAACAACGCTCACTCAGGATGGACAATTTTCTAAAAAAAAAACTTCACATGTACCGTCCTGCAACAATGCAGCTCTGAAACAGCAATCAAATACAAGACATTTCACATGAACATGTTACAATAAATACTTCTCAAAAATGGTCAAACTGACTCGTTGCGTATGAACGCTGAAGCAATGGCTCAACATTTATATAATAACATCACACACAATTGAAATATTTTAAAATAAAGTTGCATTGGCTGGCAGCAGTAGCTATGGTTGCTTGGTTTGCCATACTTAATCTCGTTGACCCGCAGACAAGGGCGTCAGGGTTGTCCGTAATTCGGGTCATTGTCTGGAAGTTGACGCTGCGGGGAGAGGAAATCACGGGAATCATGAGACAAGTGTCCGTAAATAGTGGGACGATATAGTGTGATCTCACCCCCGGTCTCTGAATGAGGTGGTAAAATACTGTCCCCCTCAACATGAGACAGACTCTTAAATAAGTTAACAAAATTTCTGGTCTATCAAGTACAAATTTCGCCATAGTTAAGCTCAAATAACAAATGACACGATAATTAACCCAACATACTCATTCAAAATTCGCGTAGCGCTCATCTTGATTTACGGATTACATAGCGCTTCTGTCATTCAGCAATAGTATAGATCTCGATTCAACAACATTATACTTTAATTTTTTTTCACGTATCCAATCCGGTATAGATGAGATGCAGGGTACACTCGCAGGGTTTGATGTGTCTATTTTCCTTGGGTCATCATCATCAATTGTTACCAAGGCCGAGTTGGCATGTGCAACGGCGTTGCAACGATTACTCCGACGATTACAAACGTCCGATAGATATTTCTTGAGCATGTTAATATGGAATACTTTATCCTGACCTCGTATATTAGTCATGTAATTAACCTTGGAAATTCTCTTCTTGACCTTAAAATGTCCTTTCCACGTGAGGAGAAGTTTGTTCTTTGTCTCGGGTAGGAGAACAAGAGCCAGGTCTCCGACGGCGAGGGTTCGCAACTTGCTTCCCTGATCGCGATATGTTTTATAGCTGTCAGCTCGAGAACCTGCAAAGCGCTGCGCTGTCTGACATGCGTTAAAAATCCTATGTCGAAGGTCGACTACGTATCGATACGCGGATCGCGTAGTCAATAAGGGATAGTATAAATCGGTGGCCTCTGTCCGATATCTCCAGAGGCCCAACTATATCTACGACTACGCGGTGGAACGGTGTGGAAACCAATGGCATTTCCTGTAAGGGGGCCCGCGATGCTCTTCCCTTAGGGGTTCGTTTTTGACATATGTCACATGTTGACACAAAACGGTTAACATCCGCATAAACGCTAGGCCAAAGGAACTGAGACAATATCCGCGTCGGAAGGATCTTGGAACAACGAGTCGAAGGATTGTCTCACGTTTACCTCGGAAATTCCGGTACAATAAATTATTCTTTAACACAAACTTTGAATGTCAAGAATCAAATACGGTCAAAGGGAAATAACCTAATTAATATAGCCTAGAATGGGATATCAAGATTAAATACGTTGGCCTCAGAGTAAAAGCCACTTTTGTGAAAATCCAAAATATCTATTAGAGTGGCCTTAAAGAGTGGGATATGCAGATTAAATACGTTGGCCTCAAATAAAAACCACTTTTGTGAAAAACCAGAATATCTATTAGAGTGGCCTTAAAGAATTGTCGTCTGCTATGTCAATTGTTAACTTTTAACAAATTAGCATATAGGAAGTTAACAACCACGTCTAGAAATCTTCGTGGATTGATAATAATAAGAAAACATACATATTAGGAGGTAGGAAAGAGTTAAATAAAAGCCAGTAGGGCTTAGACGAAAGATTAGCGCCCCAGTTTTACTTTCCTAAGGGGATTATATTTCCTCTTACTTCAATGTGTAGTAATCGTGCTGCTTGCAAACCGGGCGGGCAGCACTAGTTATTCATTCCAGGCAGAAAGTCCAATCTGCGAAGGTCTCAGCGCAGATCCCGCTTGAGTGGATCCAGTTATAATGAACAGCATGGCTGGATGAATATATTGCCACTAATCCATGGCTCATTGAATATGACACCGCTTTTATCTACTGTTTCTGGCCTTTAGCGCCAGAACAATCGTAAGTAAGATCTGACCAAAGCTCGTGATGATTGTGAATAGATCTAGTGAGGCGAAAAGCATGACAGTTATCCAGTAGGAGTCTTGAACACTTGATGGAATCCCAGGACTCACTGCCAGGAGTGCTTGCCGGAGAATGCAAGATGAAACATATATAGATCTAGCTGTGATTCCTAGAACTGCAACTCGTATTAATGTGTGAATCATATAATTGTAATTGAATTGTCTGGGTGAGGCTGGGAGTTGCCAGCCCATCCTTGATCTACATTTAACTGTGCCGACGTCACTTCGACGGGCAAGACCTAGAGTCTAGATGTCTAGACCTATAAATTTGAATCTAAATATCTGAGATGACCTTATGTCTCCAGAGATTGTACTAGTATATTGATTGCCATACAATAAGCAGACCAGATTTTAGAGATATATAATTAGTATTTAGATAAGTAGCGGGAACAGAAGTTAGATCTAAATGATGCTATAGGAAACCTAGAGCTAGACTTGTAATGACGTATTTTTTTGATTATGAAATTGATGCTGCTGATAGTTATCATTACTACATATTAGATCTCTAGTCGAAATTGTTAGTAAACCAAACGTAAATAAAATGTGGCCCTGCAGGCCCTATTGTTGAATTTAATCCATTTTGTTTCTTAGTAATTGGCATGATATGGAAGTTAGGGTTAAACTTAATACCTCTCAATTAGAAATATGCAGTCGAACAAACATACACAACATTATAACACCAGCAATGATAACAAGTAACTCCCATTCGTAACAACTGGAGGTGACATCATAACACTAGGAATAGATCTAGATATATCTAGGAATGGGTCTATAACAACTGGAGGTGACATCATAACACTAGGAATAGATCTAGATATATCTAGGAATGGGTCTATAACAACTGGAGGTGACATCATAACACTAGGAATAGATCTAGATATATCTAGGAATGGGTCTATAACAACTGGAGGTGACATCATAACACTAGGAATAGATCTAGATATATCTAGGAATGGGTCTATAACAACTGGAGGTGACATCATAACACTAGGAATAGATCTAGATATATCTAGGAATGGGTCTATAACAACTGGAGGTGACATCATAACACTAGGAATAGATCTAGATATATCTAGGAATGGGTCTATAACAACTGGAGGTGACATCATAACACTAGGAATAGATCTAGATATATCTAGGAATGGGTCTATAACAACTGGAGGTGACATCACAACACTAGGAATAGATCTAGATATATCTAGGAATGGGTCTATAACAACTGGAGGTGACATCATAACACTAGGAATAGATCTAGATATATCTAGGAATGGGTCTATAACAACTGGAGGTGACATCATAACACTAGGAATAGATCTAGATATATCTAGGAATGGATCTATAACAACTGGAGGGCACACCTTCCTTGAATTATAACATTGAAGTATCCGGCGCTGTAGGGTCAACCTTTGCGAACAACGGTTTCAGTGTTATATCAGAACGCTGTTCGTCATAAAATATGGTAGGAGTTACGTCAAAATCGAAAGCAGGGGTATGTAATGGACCCTCTGGCTTGCGACGTGTTTGTTGACGTGTGGTCGCATATGCGATGTCAACGTCCTCGCTCCAGATTTCTAAATCACCGACAGGAAATTTTGGAACTTGTGGTATATTCCCTATGATCAAATCTGCGACTGGATTTGGTAGTACGCACCTGGTAACAATACCTGTAATAAAAGGAGTGTCAACATAAATCTCCGAAAGACGGAACCGCTCGACGGATCCGCCAAAGGTTATACAAGTCGCCTCTTTGTCGAGAAATTGTGTGGGGCGGACTAGCGACTCTCGAACGCCGATCGTTGTGCATCCAGAGTCTCTCAGCACAGACGCGGGTATCGCATTAACGTGGCCCTTATAAAGTGTTAACTCGCCCAGCTCATGTAGGGCTGACATGACTGGAACGGTGTTTAATTGTCATCTGTCTTGAACGCGACCGTCGTCCTCATAAAGTGGCGATCTGACCGAACAAGCATTGGTGGTCTCCATCTTAACTGTACAATATCTTTGCACGTGGCCAAATCTATTGCATCTGAAACACATAACGCGCTCATCATCGCAAGGGGCTTGACCCTCAAAACGAACACGCTGAGGTGGTCGCTGAGGGCGGCTATAACCCGTGCTATGATAGCTTTCACGACAGTAGTAAATGAAAGACACCTTTCTGGCGCACCCTTAAAAATATAAAAATTCAACCTTTATTAAAGCATAAACACATGAAAATTCAAGCTTTTAGGCCATCTTTAAAAATATAAAAAATTCAACCTTTATTAAAGCACAAACACATGAAAATTCAAGCTTTCTGGCGCACCTTTAAAAATATAAAAATTCACCCCCTATTAACACATAAACACATAAATATTCAAGCTTTAAAAAAAAAAAAAAAAAAAAAATTCCCAGAGTATTAGAACCAGCAAAGCTGCAATTCTATCAAATTAATCCCTTTCTAGGCCACCTTTTAAAATATTAAAAAATTCAACCTCTATTGACACATAAACACATAAAATTCAAGCTTTTCCAAAAAACTAAAACATAGTTTTATAAACTCCCAATCCCCTAAAACTCTCTCACCATAAAGCCCCGAGTTTTAGAGGGTGAGACTCCCAGACTTTGAGAATCTCAGATGCAGAACATTCTGTTGATTGATCCACACATGCTACACTCGCTGGAATGAAAAGTTTTATATACGTTTAATTCCCCTTCCTAATAAATTGTCCAATATTTGTTTTGATTCAGGTGTTAATTGCGTTTTACCAGATGGAACTTTATTTACAGTTTTTGGTTTAAAAACTTTATCAACTATAAATTTATTAACAGCTTTTTGTCCTAAGTCAGTTGCTGTTTTCTTTGCAACATTTGATACAACTTCTTTTGCAGTATCTTGCATAACTTTACTCGTAACAGCCGAAATTAAAGAATCAAAAAGACCTGATCCTCCATAAACATATTTTCTTTAGTATCCTTTATTTATCACCAACATCGTCGATTTTATATAGCAATTTTTAGCTGTAATTTTTTATATTCTTTCTTATTAATAATTTGTTGTCTATATAATTCATCTACAATACTTGCCATTTCATTTATAACACCAGTATTTCCTGTTCTTTACTAGCCATTAATAATGATAATCTCTTTAATAAAGCTTCTGGATCCGACGGAAGAAATCCTGTTCCGGAGTAACTTACTGTAGGACTTGCTTCTATACTTCTTTGATCATAAATTTGTTTATTTTCCCAAATCGGTTTTATTATTTCAGTATATTTTTTTCCTTTACTAGATTTAGGTCTTGGGTTATTAGGATCATTATTGTGTTTTATGGCATTAGTAGAAAATAAAATACGTGCATAATTGGCTTTATCCTAATCTAAAAAATTTTGAGGATTTCTACTGGTTATTAATTCCCACAAACCAGGTGTTCCTTCATATTTATCTTCTCCAATAATAATATCATCATCATCAACTTTTATTTCTTTATTTTCAATATAAAATTTGTTATCTAAAGAATAAATTCCAAAAGTTTTATCCGCATTAGTTGTACCTAAGTATTTATTTAAATACGTTGCTGCTGTCAGATCAATTAGTTGCTTTGGAGAAGAGGCAATTGCTTGTAATGCAGGTTGACTTTGTTCAATCATTTTCAATTGTTGACCTTTTCTATAGCAAGTGGAATTTTTTGTATTTCTTTTTTAGTTTCTTCTGTTGCTTTTTGTGTACTTTCTGTGATAGGAGCAAATACTTTGGAAAATTCTCTTTTTATTTCAATATCTCCTACTCTTTCGCTTAAGTTACTTAATTGAATATTTCTTTTGGTTTTTAAAAATTGATCAACAAGAGCTTCACGTTTTGAAGGATCTGCAATTTTTAAAAAAGACATTTTTAAAATAAAAAAATCAAACCATTTTATATTATAAGATTTTTAAATTTTTTCAATGGATCATTTATTTTTAATTCAGGATCGCTTACTTTTTTCTTTTTTATTATATTTTTTAATTCTCTAAATTTTTTTTCTTCATCTAAAAAAAGTTTAAATTTTTCATCTGAAATTTTTCCATCTTCAAGAGCATTAGAAATATAAGTTTGAATACTATTAAGTTTCGATTCCAATAAAAATAAAATTTTCTGATGTTTATCAGCTTTATGTTGTAATTTTTTATTTAAATATCTTAAAAATATACTTAATAAACCCGTACCTATTGAAAGACCTTCTATAATAATAGCTGCAGGAATGTTAACCACTGTAGATAAAAGTATTACTCCTGTTGTTCCCATTCCAATGGCTACAGTTTTTAAAGTTATATCAGTTCCGTCAATTATATTTAAAGCTTTTGAATATTTCTTAACTGTTATTCTTTTGTTTTCTTTAGTTCTTTCAAAAGAATTTTGAATGTCAAGAATTTTTTTCATTCTATAATTCGAAGCTTCCATTTTAGAATAAAGGTTTTGATTTTTGGTTATACCAACACGGTCTTTGACCTTTGGTTACACCATCACGGTCTTGACCTTTGGTTATACCAACATATTTATAAACGGAATACTTTTAACCAAATCACTCAAAAAACCTTCACCATTATAAATTTTTCGTTCTCTTTTTAAATATAATCCATCTCCTTGAAATTCACTACCGTTACCTTTTACACTTCCCAAATATAAACCTTTTCCATCAGTTTCAATTTTACAAAGACATCCACCTTTTTTTAAATACAAGCCGTCACCAACTCTATAGGAGTTCGTAGGTTGATAACCGTTTCCTAATAATTTTTGAATGCCACTACTTGCTAGACCCGTAAGCCCACCTATTCTGATAGCTTTTGCTACTAATGGAACAACTTTAGATAACAATGGGAGTGCGATTCGAGCAAGAGCAGCCAGAAATCCGCCTTCAATTTCCATGTTATATTTTATTTGTTTTCTACTTAGAGTAATATCAGCTCCTTTATTTTGATTGAATGCTTTTCGCAGTTTATTTATTTGTGTTTTTGTTAAAGCTAAAACATCATTTCCAGATTCTGTAATTCTAATAGTAACAGGAGTATCATTTTTCATAGCTCTTTGTATTTTTTCTTTCTGATTATCAGAAATATTTAATTGAACATTTTCATATGTCATTTTTAAGAGAATAAAAATCAACTGTTTTTAATACGATAAATTTTACGTTACGTTAAAACTTAGTTCGTTGTAATTCCTTTTCATAAAAAGAACCAATAATTTCTTCATCATCTAAATCTTTTATTTTGTAAGTAATTGGATATGTATATAAAATTTTATCTATTGTAAATATTTCTTTTGTCCATTTTGGTGTGCAACCTTTTTCAAAAAACTTTTTCTTCTTTGTAATTCTAACTCTATCACCTAATTTAAATTTAGGCTTTTGTTTCTTTGTCTCTTCGGAATCATATAAATTTCTATACACGGTTATTTCATTTTCTTTTTTACTTCCTTCAATAGGAGTCAGTTTTATTGATGAATGATAGGTGTTATTATAATCATTTCCCGGTAGCGGTGTGGTCATAGGCTTGTTTGCCTAAATCACAGACGAAGAATTGAGCAAACTTCCCGGACGCAGCTTCGAAGCTGGCGGCAGCAGGCCAGTGGTTGATTGATAGGGCAGATGGCAATATACCGTCACTCTGGTCTGGATATCATGACACAGAGCATCCACCAGTATTGGTGTTCTTTGGTTTGGGTCTTTCACCCTAGTCAGTTGGGACTGCGAGGCTGTGGAGTAGCCTACAGGCAGCCGGTCAGGCAATATGACTGTCCCTCTGGCATCCTCCTGCACCTGGATACATTTCCATTCGTCTTGACCCTGTCTTGCCACTTGGATAAGTTGTGTCCAGGCGAGAGAGTGAGTCTGATGTTTGCGCAGCTCTTTCTCACTAAAAACAAATTCTTTGCGCCAGTCTTAACACTCACCAGTCACATGAGAAGCCATAAGTCATGAAAGAACAGTCTTTCCATTCTGTACTCTGTGTCCTTTAGTTCTCTTTATTGTCCATGTGTTGAAATTCTCAACAATTTCTGTTCTTTATTCCTCTGGTGTTGTTAAGGTCATCATCATACCTGATGGATGAACTATTATTATTATTATAATCATTTACTAAATCATCTAAAACATCTATATATTTCGTAACACCATTCGCCGTAAAATATTTAAACATTTTTTCTTTCACTGTTCGATTCCATCTTTCCACTACAGAACTTTTCTCTTCATTCTCTGTGGAATAGATTTCTTTGAAAAGACTTTTAACATGTTTATTATAAAATTCACTTCCTTTATCAACCCATAATTTTTCTGGATTTCTTTTTTTGCCGATCGACGGAGATGCAACTTTGCTGATAGACGAAGTCGAAGCTCTGCTTATCGACGGAGTCGCAGCTTTGCTGATCTCTTTAAATCCTTCAGCAACTGTTATTCCGCTTTTATTTTTTAAAGCAATCATCCAACCATATTGTGAGAAAACATCAATAACAGCAAGAATATATTTAAATCCTTGGTTTTGTTTAGAATAAGCAGACATATCAACTAAATCAGCAGCCCATATTTTATCAATTCCATTAACTATCACTCTTCTTTTCTTAAATTTTTTAATAACCGATTTATGAATTTCTTCTGCTAAATCACTCGTAAAGCCTGGTTTACTATCGACGAAGTCTAAGCTTTGCTGACCAACGGAGTTGGAGCTCTGCTTATCGACGGAGTCGGAGCTTTTTTTTTTTCGCCCATTCCAAAAGTTTTTAAAATTTTAATAATAGGTTCAACAATATTTCTATCCATTCTTTCTCTTAATGTTGGTTTTAAAATAGAATCTAAAGACTGTATCATCTTATTATTACAAACTTCATTTCTGGTTTTAGTATCTTGATTTTGTAAATAACAAATATCGTGATGCATTGCGGCTTCATCAACTCTATTAATTGGTTTACTCCAAGATTTTGGTGTGAGATCGGAATTCAACCGTTTTTTCAAATTGGTTCCTGGTCCTGTAAAATTATGACCTGGCAAATGCATTTCAAAAGGAAATTTATTGATGATTTTGTTGGCTATGCCATGCCCTTGGCTATTGGTTATACCAGCTCCAATTGTTGGTATAAATTTAGTTTTAGTATTTCCACAAGTTACACATTTACCTTTTAACATATTTCTATTATTCTTTGTTTTAACTTGTTCAATATTTATAGTATCGGTTTGTTGTTTATACTTTACACAATACATCAGAGTTCTACTTTCAGACACGAACGGAGTTCTACTTTCAGACACGAACGGAGTTCTACTTTCAGACATTTTTAATAATAAAATTAAAGCATAAAAAATGGAAAAAATTTGCAATGGTTGTTTTATTCGAAAACCTCTTGATTCATTTTACAAAGAAAAAAAAGGTGCAGATGGTTATAGAACGAAATGTAAAGAATGTATGAAACCTCAAAAACATTTACTTTATGTAAAAAATAAGGAAAAATATAAACAATCATATGAAGAATTTATGAAAAGAAATCCTGATTACCATAAACTCCGCTTGGACCAGCAAAGCTGCAACACTATTGATCAGGAAAGCTGCAACTCTGTTGATCAGCATCGCTTCGACGAAGTCGATTCGGAGAATAATAAAAACCATAATAAAAATAAACTAGAAAAATAAACTTTTTTTACTAAAAATATTTCTTAAAAATGAACGAGAAAAAAACCTTAACAAAAAAGAATGCTTCTAAAATGAACGAGAAAATGAACGAGAAAACTTTCAAAGATATTATCAAAGAAACCATTATCGATGATGTGAAAGAAAATAATGCTTCCATATATTTCAAATTAATTAAGGAGAGAGTGAGAAAACTTATTGAAGATTTTAAAGGCAATAAAACAGTAAAAATTAAGTTAATAATAACCTCTGAATTTAATACTCCTTTATCTTTTGATATTATTGAAGCACATTATCAATCAAGTTTTGGTATTATAAATTCCATGAATGATTTTAATACCTTTTATGATTTCATTGATGAAAAATTTAATGCTTGGGTTGATAAATTTCAGAATAGAGGATCTGGACATATATTTAATCAAATTATTAAAACAAATGTAAAACTTTATAAAACTAAAACTTTAAGAGCTTCTTCTTATATTCCTACTCCGTTTAAAAGTAAAAATATTATCAATGTTCAAAATAAAAAAGATAAAGATGCTTTCTTTGGTCAATATTAGCTAAATTGTATCCTGCTGATAATGATAAAGAGAGAGTTTCAAAATATAAACAATATGAAAAGACTTTAAATATGAATGAAATTGAATATCCTGTTAAAATAAAAGGTATTCCTAAATTTGAAAACCAGAATGGTATTTCGACTTCGTCGACCAGCAAAACTGCAATTTCGATAAATGTTTTTGCTTTAGAAAAACCACAAGATAAATATTCTCTATATCCAATTTACACCTCTGTTAATCAGCAAAACTGCAATTTCATTGATCTCTTATATTTAGAAAATGATGGAAATACACATTATTGTCTCATAAAAAATTTAGAAAGTTTATTAGCAGATAAATCTACAAACAAAGCTTTTGTTTGCAGGAATTGTATGAATGTATTTACAACACCTAATTCTTTAAATAATCATAAAGAGAAATGCTTAAATCACAAAATGTGTAAGACAATCCTTCCAAAAAAAGATGATAATATTTTACAATTTACAAATCATCATTTCAAATCTAGATTACCGATAGTTTTCTACTGCGATTTTGAATCATGTAATAAAAAACTATTTACATCACAACCAAACCCTAACGAACCTTATGAAAATAAAATTTTTAAACAAGAAACTATTAGTTTTGGAATGTATATACAATCCGATTATGATAATTTATGTCCTTCCGTTTATCGCACTTATACCGGAGAAGATGCAAAAGAAAAATTTGTCGAAATGATTATGATGTATTATAACGAAATCTGTAAAAAGTTAAATTACTATAAGAATGCTAAAGTAACTTATGCCCAAGAAAAAGAATTTAACAAAGCAACAAACTGTTATATTTGTAACGTTAAATTTTCAGAAGAAAAAGTTTCCAACACAAAAGTAAGAGAGCACAATCATTACGATGGTAAGTATCGAGGAGCTGCTTGTCAATCTTGTAATACCAAAGAAGGAAAACAATCTAAAGTAATTCCAGTATTTTTTCACAATGGCAGTGGTTATGATTTTCATTTCATAATACATGTAGATGAAATAATGAAATATGAAAATATATATAATAAACTTTCATTGCTTGCTAAAACATCTGAAGAATATATTTCATTTGAATATGGAAACTATTACAAAAAATTAAGATTCCTGGATAGTTATAGGTTTTTATCAAACTCTTTGGATGGTATAGTAAAATCTATGGATGATTTCAAAATCTTAAAAGAACATTTCCCGGAAACATTTCATTTGCTCAAACGAAAAGGTGTTTACCCTTATGAATATGTTGATTCAATTGATCGATTAAGAGAAAGACAATTACTACCAATAGAAAATTTCTTCTCAACTTTAAGAAAAGAAGGAATTACAGAAGACGAATATCAACATGCTCTAAATATTTGGAATACTTTTAAATGTAAAACTTTACAAGATTATCATGATTTGTATCTAAAAACAGATGTGTTGGTTTTAGCTGATGTATTTGAAAAGTTTAGAGAATTTTTCCTAACCAATCATGAAATTGATCCGTGTTATTGTTTCTCAGCTCCTGGATTAACTTGGCAATGTGGGTTAAAATATACAGGAATTAAACTAGAATTATTAACAGATTTAGATATGCTACTAATGTGTGAGAAGGGAATAAGAGGTGGTTATTCAGGGGTTTTGGGACCTCGATATGTAAAAGCCAACAATAAATATATACCAGATTATGAACCGAAAAAGAGATCAAATTATATACTGTATCTCGATGCCAATAATTTATATGGAGGAGGAATGTCAGAATCTTTACCGGTTGGAGATTTTAAATGGGAGAATGAATCTTTTCTTATCAATCCACCTGAAGGGAGAGGATACCTTATCGAATGTGATCTTGATTATACAGTTAAAGCAAAAGTAAACACAAAAAGATTTCCTTTAGTTCCAGAAAAATTAAAAGTGAATGAAGACGATTTAAGCGATTTGCAAAAACACTATTTACAATTAGAAAACAAAAAAATAGGAAATGTAGAAAAATTAATACTAAATTTAAAAAATAAAAAGAAGTATATCATACATTACAAATTATTAGAATGTTTTAAATCCAAGCTTGGATTAGAAATCTCTAAAGTTCATAGAATAATTTCTTTTAAAGAAAGACCTTGGTTAAAAGAATACATCGATTTTAATACCAATCAAAGAACTAAGTCAAAATCAGACTTTGAAAAAAATCTTTGGAAATTAATGAATAATGTATTTTATGGAAAAACTCTTGAAAACATAAGAGATCGAATGGAGTTAAAACTATTATCAAATAAAGAACAAGTAACAAAATTAATAAATAAACCTAATTTTAAGGAATCAATTATTTTTTATGAAAATCTAATTGCTATTGCTAATAATGTAACATCAATAAAAATTTAATAAACCGATTTATCTCGGAATGTGTATTCTTGATTACTCTAAGTTGGTTATGTATCAGTTTTATTACAAAGTTGTTATAAACTATGGAAATCTAATGAAGTTGTCGGATTTGATACCAATTCATACTTTCTTAATATTAGAACTGAAGATGTTTATGAAGATATGAAAAAAATAATAGATGATTTAGACACAAGTGATTATCCACGAGATCATTTTCTTCATTCGACAAAAAATAAAAAAGTTATTAATAAATTCAAAGATGAACTAAATGGTAAAGTTATGAGTGAAATAGTTTTTCTTAGAAGTAAGGCATATACATATAAAGTTCTCGAGGAAAAACAAGCAACATGTAAAAGATTAAAAGGTATTTCAAAAACGACAATTAATAAAGATGTTACATTTGAAGATTATAAAAACTGTTTATTTAATGACGAAATTAATTATCGAAAGATGTATGTACTAAATTCTGATAAACATAAAATGTATATAAAAGAAATAAATAAGAAAGCTGTAAGTCCTTATGATGATAAACGATATATACTTAATGATGGTATTAGAACTCTTCCATATTCTGATCAATTTACAAATATTGTACATGAAATGGTAGAGAATGTTAACTTTGATTAATCATTAACTTTGAATTTGACTCCCGTCGATCGACGGAGTCTCTGTTGATCAGCAAAGTTTAACTCTGAATAACTGACATTTTCGTTCCATCAGATTGAAATGAAATTATCTTATCAGAAATAACTAAAGCATAAGCTGTGGTATCCGCAGGAACATTTTTTTAAATGTAGCCTTAACCATTATATCAGTTATGCTATTTTTTAACCTTTCACTTTGTTTTGAAACATCGAAAACAAATAACGGATAAATCGTTTGATAAACAATAGTGGTAATAGTTGGATTGCTAACCAATTCATCTATATCATAAAATTTTGATCTAAATGATAAAGAATCATTATATACTCTAGAGAATTGAAACTTAGGGAATGATATTTGATAATCAGCCTCTGGATAACGCCTAGAATTTAACTGAACATTAATATTTCTCACATCCAGATTATTGAATATCGCTGCATTTTCTTTTTGATCAGATCTATTTTTTGTTTGAAAAGCTATTATGATCCATCTAGGTTTTTCGGGAGAAGCTTTTACAGATAATCTCCATGAAAATTGAGTTGCTATAGGAACTGTTATTGAATCACATTGCCTACTTCTATAACCAACATTTAATTTTGCTTTTGATTCAATAATTTTATATAATTCAAACTTTTGTTGATCTGCTGGTAAAACATGTGGAACATACTGTCATGATTCAGATGTTGTTAAAACTCACGCAGAGAGTGAGTTGTTGTTGTTTTACCAGGGCCATGAGAAATTGGCTGGTGGCCTTGAACGGCCCTCGCGAATTATAGTTGGTGAATAAATAAATGTAAAGTTAAACTGTTAGATGCACGCTTGTCGGTTTTAATGTTCGTGATTAATAAGTAATGGAGTAGGGGTGAAACAAGGTGGGGCTAGTTGACATTGTTAAGTATGACTAGACAAGTTTTTGCACGTTAACTGGCTGGTAGAATAGTGCAGACGTATTACTACAATTAAAATGGTGGGAGGTTTCGACCTATGAGATAGCTGAACTAATTGGGCCAGCGGACTAGCACGCTGGGTAGTTAGATAGTATATAACATCGTGTAACGTTCAGATTTGGTGAATACAGACGAGCAGAAGCATCGTGTCGTGAAGTATCTCCGGTTGACCAGTACCTGAACTGTGTGCTTTGAAGACAAGAAGTCCTTGCTAACGGACTGACTGAGCTCTAGAAAGAAAGGTCTGAGTGGGCTGACCTTTGAAAGCCCACGCTGCGCTATAATAATAATAATAATAATAAGTACACTTATATAGCGCTTTATGCCTAGACCTCAAAGCGCTTTACAAACGCGTGAAGCGCTCAACACACTACACTGCTTCTTTCTCTCTCCTTGTCTCGCTCACTCTCTCTCTCTATCTCAGAGCAAATTGTAACGCAGCCTGTTAGGCGCAGTTCACAACTCACAACAGTTCACAATTCACAGCAGTTCACAACTCACATCAGTTCACACAACACACAACTCAAACACACAACTGTTCGCGCCTACCAGTAGGCGTGACCAATGGTAATATATCTTATTTGTTAAGCATAATAGAGATCGGAGATAGAGAGAGAACTACAGCCTCATAGGAAGACTAAGGAAACTCCAGCTGGCACTCGACCACGAGTGTCCTGTATCATAGATCTATTGCCATAGTATGATTGGAATAATATAGCACATTGTTGATGAATTGAATAGTGATTGTGCATAAAATATAGTCTTTTGGCAACTGCTTAAATTACCTACAAGCCGAAGAGTGCTTCTGTAGGCTTTGAACGTACTGGGCTCTCCTAACATTCAAGCCCATATGATTTATGGAGAGTTTGCATGGCGACTGGCCAGTGGCGACTCAACTGTCACTTTAAATTGATATCTAGTTTCGTATAATATACCTATTTGCTATTGATTGCAGTACCTCCATAGTTACATGAATATCATTGGTTAAGTTATTAATTAAGAGTTTTTTTTGGTTTGAATATATACCCCTATTGTCTTTTGTTTTGTTATTAATATTTATGTAAACTATGGCCTGACCGGCCTGACATATATACGCTCTAGTTATTTAATACTTTTCTTGTGTGGTTGTGTCCGAGTGTGAGTTAGCTGCCTCTCGTGCAGTCGTAACATCCCCAAGACCCTAACTCTGCTCGTGACACATACCATGAGATTTTATCAAGAGTAACTTTTCCTTCATCAACTTGCCATCTCTATAAATTGCAATATTTGAATCTGGTCTTTTGTACAGAGCAAATTGTTGAGTAAATCCATAAAGAATCTTATCATAATCCTCTGCGAAACCGAAAATATGTTTCAGAGGAATTAGAAAGGAAAATGTTCCTTTAGGATCAGGATATTTTAGCAGTATCATTTGTCTTGTATCAAAACCTTCATTATTCTCAATTTGGTTGTTAGTATCTTTTATCCACAATAAATTAAATCCTTGTGATTTTGAAAAGTCATGAGGATACTTGAGTAATCCTAACATTGTTGTTCCTCGTCCTGGATGATTTAAATTTGCAATTTCTTGTCCTGATAACTGATATTTTATAAAATTAAACAAACACATTATGCCATTATTACATAAAGCTATTTTATCATCAGCAGAATATAATGCTCCATCTGTTTTTGTAAGTCTACCTTCAACTGTTATATAGCTTTCACTTGGATGAGTAAAAATATCCTGCAATTCAATAGTTATTCTAATTTCTCCTCCGCTGTTTAAATTTGTACCGGTAATTGGAGTGTATTCATGGTATTCATATTTTTCAATACTTTCATCTACTTTAAAATCTTCTTTAATTTCCAAAATGTCTTCCATTTTGATAATACCTAATTTGAGAAGATGTAACGGGTGCAATGATATATCATATTCTACTAAAGTGATACTCTTTATTAATAAACAAAGACTTAATGTTTTTATCAACAGACTTATCATATACTACATTCTCATAATCACTAATACTAGGACCTCTACTATAACCACTATCATAATTTCTAGCATAAATATTTTCATGAGATAAAACATTTTCAGGTTCAATGGTAATTTTCGAATAATATTTTTCAAATTGTAAGATTATTCTAAATTCCTTATTTTCTTTTTCAATCTTTAATATGTGATGAGATATAATAGTGAAAAAAATATTAGTTTTTTCAATTGTTATACCATCAATAATAAAAGTGGATCCGTCTGGTGGATTTAATAAAATTTCGCTTTCTGTATCTGATTCTAAATGAAATTCGCCAAGACCCTTATTCTTTTCATTAACAAAGTAGTTTTTACCGTTGATTCTTTTAACATTTATATCTCTACTAGATGACTTGGACATATTTATCAAACCATCATTTTTTATCATTGTCTCTTTTTCACCATTAACTGGTTTAATATCGATATCCCATTCAGGTTTTTCGGGAAATTCAACTTTTTTATATATTCCGTGTCACGAGCAGAGTTAGGGTCTTGGGGATGTTACGACTGCACGAGAGGCAGCTAACTCACACTCGGACACAACCACACAAGAAAAGTACTAAATAACTAGAGCGTATATATGTCAGGCCGGTCAGGCCATAGTTTACATAAATATTAATAACAAACAAAAGACAATAGAGGTATATATTCAAACCAAAAACTCTAATTAATAACTGAACCAATGATATTCATGTAACTATGGAGGTACTGCAATCAATAGTAAATAGGTATATTATACGAAACTGGATATCAATTTAAAGTGACAGTTGAGTCGCCACTGGCCAGTCGCCAGGCAAACTCTCCATAAATCATATGGGCTTAAATGTTAGGAGAGCCCAGTACGTTCAAAGCCTACAGAAGCACTCTTCGGCTTGTAGGTAATTTAAGCAGTTGCCAAAAGACTATATTTTATGCACAATCACTATTCAATTCATCAACAATGTGCTATATTATTCCAATCATACTATGGCAATAGATCTATCATACAGGACACTCGTGGTCGAGTGCCAGCTGGGGTTTCCTTAGTCTTCCTATGAGGCTGTAGTTCTCTCTCTATCTCCGATCTCTATTATACTTGAATAATTAAGATATATTACCATTGCTCACGCCTACTGGGAGGCGCGAACATCAAAATAGCGCAGCGTGGGCTTTCAAAGGTCAGCCCACTCAGACCTTTCTTTCTAGAGCTCAGTCAGTCCGTTAGCAAGGACTTCTTAGTCTTCAGACCACACAGTTCAGGTACTGGTCAACCGGAGATACTTCACGAAACGATGCTTCTCTCGTCTGTATTCCCCAAATCTGAACGTTACACGATGTCTTATACTATCCAACCACCCAGCGTGCTAGTCCGCTGGCCCAATTAGTTCAGCCATCTCATAGGTCGAAACCTCCCACCATTTTAATTGTAGTAATACGTCTGCACTATTCTACCAGCCAGTTAACGTGCAAAAACTTGTCTAGTCATACTTAACAATGTCAACTGTCCCCACCTTGTTTCACCCCTACTCCATTACTTATTAATCACGAACATTAAAACCGACAAGCGTGAATCTAGCAGTTTAACTTTACATTTATTTACTCACCAACTATAATTTGGCGAGGACCGTTCAAGGCCACCAGCCAATTTCTCATGGCCCTGGTAAACAACAACAACTCACTCTCTGCGTGAGTTTTAACAATATCCGAATCATGACATTCCGGTTCTCTTTAATTGAAAACAATATAAATTGTTTAGTTCTCCTCTGGATAAAAAACCATCAACATTTTCTAAATTTTCTAAGTTAACTGCATGGTTATTAAGCGGAGTAATTTTCTTGTAATCCATTTTTTTACAAATAATTTATTTCATCTAAAGTTACAGGTAACTGTGTAAATCTTATCCTATGAATTATAAACTCTTTGTAAATGAGAATATTTTTAAAACTAACATCACCATCTGTTTTTTCGACTTTCAATTCATTAGGCCTATTTCGGATTTTGTAATCCTCTTTTATTTTTTTTACAATTATTCGAAAATCTTTTGAATCATTTCCCGAAAAATTCATTTGTAATCCATCCATAATTTCTGTCACAAATCCCAGACTGGGAGATGTAATAGTTTATGACAGGACAACAATCACGAACAACAAGTTTAACACTTAACAGAACAATCCATCAGACTCACACATTTATTAAACATAATTATACAGATAATAGCGCAATTACATACATTATATTATTGAAAGTAACTGCCGTACAACGGCCTTATTCTCACACACACTCTCCCTCTGATCCACAACCCGGTAGTTACTCCTAAAGGCACTTCGGCCTCAGCCTCTCCCCTCAGGGTCTTAATAGCACATTAATAATTCACTGGCACCGCAGTCTCTCAATATCACCTTCCTATTGTCATACACCTTAGCACTCCCCTAGCACCTCAGCAGGGCAATAACACATTGTCATTTCAATAGCCCCTCAACATGGCAATAGTACATTATTAGTTCCTAGCCCATCAACATGGCAATAGTACATTATCCCATTCACGCTCATATCTACGTCCCTGTCCGTGGCCTGACTGCCACGACTTTATGTGCCTCTACTGTCCTGCACTGACAGCCTCACTTCTGGCCTATGTGTGGCCTCCGGCCCTATGCTGGCCTATCACCGTAGGCGGCGCTCTTTGGCCCGACCTCGGCACCTACAAGAATAACATTACATTGGTATAATGCCATACCATTTCTATTCACTCCACCTCTCCTTACAACCCATGAAGCGTACACACACTAGTTCACCTTTCACTCACCACACATCTTACGGTAACACACCTCCATCGGAGTACACAATACTCACTCGTGCTACAAATCCATGAACTCACTTTCATCTATCGCTCATGGCGCACATTGCTATATCCAATATCAAGGACTTCCACATTCCTCACATATACTTATTTACATCATGGTAATAGACGAATATAATATAATACATCAATCGCAATTATCAATCAACGTTCTACCTACCAGTCATCACTGGAAAAACACTCTCATCCGTCTTCTGACTGCTCCCCTTATGTTCGCCCGCTGGCCTCTTACTAGCGTCCGTTCAGTAGGACCTTCTAACTTGCAGTGATAGTAATACAGCGCTTTCGCCTCATTCAGACCCCCCCCCCCCCCCACTCATAACATGCACGCTTTCCTTACTTGTCTTCGTGCGTTAATTTTACTCTCTTCCTTTCACGTCTTTCCCCACTTGTCTGCCGTGAGCCCTTCTTACTCTACACCCGCTCTGTAGCAATCCCCTTAATTGCACTCACTCCACTCGTGACAATTTCTTTGTTATTAAAAGATTCTAAAACTTTACCTTCAATAATTATAGTTGAACCTACCGGAAAGTCTTCAAGAATGTTTTTTTCATTCTCAAATTCACAATTAAAAGTTAGAATGGTGCGTAGCTCACCCTTAACGTTTGAAAGAAAATATTCCTCATCATGGCGTTTTAAAACTGTTGTCTCTCTATATCTAAGAAGTAGAACCAAACTTCCTATATATCGCCCTGAATTGTAAACTTTTAGTAATATTTTGTTATTTCCTTTAGTTGATACTTTATCGCTTCTTAATTGAATATCTACACCCCATTCATGTTTGGCTGGGATTGCTTTAAGTTTTTCATCAACATTTATAAGATTCACAGGTTTATCTTTTACTTCACTTATAAATTTAGGAGGTGGTGAATCTAACATATATACCTTCTTCATTTAATTTGAAACAATATATAGAATCTTTCTTTCCATTTTCATTAAAACCTTCAACATTTTCCAAATCATCTAGATTGGTTGCATACTTATGAATTGGAATAATACTTGTTGAGTCTCCACTAGCTATCAGTCCAAATTTATCGACAGACATTTTTAAGGAAAACAATTTAGAAGGAATTTCTTAATACAAACTATTAATAATTTCTTGAAAACGTTTTCCTTCTGAAAATTCTTTTAAAACATACAAACACAAATGTCCACAAATTACTCTGTTCGGATCTTGTACGTGATTAGTAGAATATTGAATATCTCCTTTTTTCTAAGATATTTCATTATTTCTAAAGGAGGTCGAATTCCATAAGTGTCAAAATAATTTTTTTAATTGTTATTCTCTTCGTCAAAGCCAAGGCTTGGATTCGGAGAATCGTCATGATACCAAGTGACCCAATGAGTTCCTCCTTTCGTTCCATCACCTAAATTCAGTATTCCACATTCTTTTCTTCTCGGTTTTTTAGGTAATTCAGTTCTTAAAAACACACCTATAAAATTAGGAATTCTTAATTCCTTAACAGCTTTTAAAATATCAAAATTGGATAGTGCCATTTTTAGATGTGGTTTTTAAATTTCTCTAATATGAAATCTTATGACAACAGTTTCTCCTCTTAAATTTAAAGGTTTATCATTTTGATCTGTGATTTAACCTCTGAGTTATTTATCGTTTTCATAGCTATCGGCAGAAAAACAAGATTTTTAGGTTTTTCAACTATTTTATATCCCGGAGATACATTTGGGAAAAAAGAATAAATAACCGGAACGGGTGTACCATTAACTATACTTCCGTTTTTAACCCTCGTCCTGCATTGAGTGAACTCGTCCACGTAACGCCCCGTGCGGGGATAGCCAGCGGCCAGTCAGCCGATCGTTCGCGTGTTGCCGATAACCTCGGCGGTCGGGTCAATCGGGTCCGTGTGAACACCTGTATCGCGTATACTTCAGGACGCAATAACAACAATAGTGGTGGATAAATCGTAAGGGACCCCTATGATATTTGGATAAAGTACTTGTGATGATATGCAGTAGGTTTTATTGTGAAATGAAAGGCCCCAAATCAAGAATTTCCTGCATTTACATGCCGTTTAGCACATGTTTTGTCATGTTCCCAAGACCTCTGCGCTTTTTCTGTCCCTATGTCAGGCCATTCTGGTGAACAAATTATTTTTTAAGCCATTCGCTTAATTTACTTACCACATGTATCGTGACATTGCCTTCTCCCTCCTCTACTATGTAAAGCGTTCACTTACTATAATGTTAGTTTTAGCGAGAGATTTGATTTCCAGTTCCAGGTCGTAGAGCACATACATATAATGAAAAGCGGTTTAATCAAAGGAAAACAGTAGCTCTCTAATTACCACATCAAATAAAGACAACGACCAACAACAAAGTTGGTCATTTTCTCCCAGTTTTCCCTGATGAAAAACCTACTGACAGACGCCTTTATGCAGCATGCCCTAACATTACATCGGAATTCACAATTACAGACGTAGAACGGCGTCTCAAATACGCACATGGCCCCTTTCTTCTCATTTCACATGTAGACGACAACCAGCATCAAAGTAAAAAGTTTCCCCAAGATTTTCCCCAGTTCAAACTTCAGACCACCAATACTATTACACGAGTATGACGAATAGTTGCGAATAGTTGCATCGTAATAAACGTAATCGGACGATACCATTTTGTTAGATATAGTAGGGGTGACAGGATAGATAAACAAGCGAAAATAGTGTGGAAAAAAAACGTGAAAAAAAACAACAACAACGACAGCCTTGGCTGTCATGATCACATTAGGATCATAAATGCCGTGGTAGGTCACGACGTCAGTGAGTTAATTTTTACGATCTTGTTGATTATAACCAGCGTAATTTGTCCTTGAGCTGTTCTCGTGAACAGTTTGTTTTGAAACACCTTTTTTCTGATAGATGGAGAGAAGGAGGGGCGAGACAGAATAAATGTATAGCTAGGAATGACAGAGCAGTTCTCGACCCCGTGATTTTGATTAACATAGATAAGGGGCGAGTAAAGGTATTTTATTTAGACGCTTAGTTGGCGTTCGGAAATTCGTGCATAAGAGTAGAAAGCACGGGGTTTGAAGATTTTAGTAGTTAATGTTTCGCATTTTAAATTTTGTCTAGACCGTAAAATTGACCTTGATTTTGGCGCAAGGCCATGACAAGCATAAATTAGTATTGCAGGCTGAGCTCCCAGCGGCTGCACCAATCAAATGTATGAATCTGGACGGAAGGTCGAGACATAGCTTTAGTATTTAAACCCGTGCAGAGCTTAGATAGTGGCCACATGTAGACAATCCATTTACGAGGTGGACGGCGATAGTCCTCAGCCAGATGAGAGACATAGAGACGCAGTTGAGCAGTCCATATTGTGAGGAGCGCCATGATTTAAAGCTCCAGAGCCTAAGCTACTTAGTTTGATATGAACCCACAGCGTTTACATCCAGCGCTCTCACTCCCAGTGAGGGCCTAATGGTGAGAGTTCATACTAATTTGTAATGATGAAAGTGAACCGTTCTACTTACTTTTGAAGACAGTTTCAGAGCTACCACCAGACAACGCATGGTTGTACAAGCATTCTCCATGGCGTGTCTAGAGGAAATGTCCATATCATAACATGTCTCATTGAATTAATAGAATTTAAACTGTTATATCCGTCGCCACGTGCGCGGATTCTATTTGGCATATAACTCATATGACCTGCAAGTAGTTAGAGTGAATAAGTTAGTCTTTATAGAAAGCTGTAGTTTCATTAGTTAGATTCAGTTGCCTTTGAATTGATATTTATATTTATAATTATATTTGTTGCATTAATTCCTGTAATTAAACTGCCCTACAGTTCTGCTAAAAATCAAAGCAATTGATTTATTTAGTTTTTAGAGTGCAAGTATTTTTTTTGTGTGTTCGTCGATTGTGGGAGCGGACCTCGAAAGAGTGTCAGTCGAATTCTCCCCATCTAACCCACATCGCGACACTGGAGGGGACTTACCAAATTTCTTAATCCTTAATTTCTTAAATTCGTTAGATTATAATCATATTTTCTCTTTGTTTGCATTACATTTTTGTTCTTTTCATGATCCGTCGCTCACGGGGTGTCGCACGTTCAGCTAGTTTAAAATTATTTATTATTTAGTTTTGTATACTGCTTTGTTATTTCTACTTCCACATATGTCGCTGCTCTCCCATTGACCCGATGACCGAGGCCAGGGAGACTACAGAACAGAACTTAGAACGGTGAAAGACAAAAAAAGACTGACTGTGGTGTACGCAAGGGCTAAAGGAATTACCACCCAGTTCCTTGAAAGTTAAGTGATTCCATCCTAAAATTTTGTCTGCGTCTGGGGAGTTGAGTGTTCCTCCTCGTGTTTTACAGGCTTTTTATACTTTTCTTCTTTGTTAGAACTGTGGGAGGTCGGCGAGGGTTCTTACGTGTGCGTGTCCTCTGTGCCAAAGTGGTGGCTTGGTCGCCGACTTTGCTGTTTCGACGACAACGTCTGCGGTCTCGCAACAACCAGTGGTGATTAAAACAGTGAGGATTCGCATTCGTGAGAATAGTCTTTGTTAGGGACCTGTATATTTGTTTAGATTGTGGCGTTCACATCTTCCTCGTCTCTTTGGGAAGACCTCTCTCTTGTTCTCTTCTCACCTATCTGTAATTATAATCAGAACTTGTAGGGTCTGTTATCGTTCGTCTTTTCTTGTTTGTCTAGCGTCGTGTTTGGTGTATTTTTTTTTCATTAAACCTTTATCATTATGGTGTTGGTACATTCCTTTGTTTCTTATTTTACCTAAGTAACTCATGTGTCTACATTGACACATTGATTGAGTAATTTGATCTGGTTATTGAGAGTAACGATTTTATTGAATTGTTGGAACCCGTGCAGTTAGCACACTGCCAGTTCTATGGAGCTTATTAAGCGTCATGTATAACCGATCTCGTCTTTATATTGACGAGCTCCCGAGAGGGCAGTATTAGACTGTTTAGGGAGGTGATTTTTTTTGTGTAGTGATGAGTAGTGAGTATTGATTTATTGTCGGCTGGTGCCGCCGCCCGAAGAGCAATGAATTTGTCTCATGGGAAGAGTCTGTATCAGTATCGAGGTGATGTCGATATAAGAGCTATGTGAATTATATATATTGAGTATACTTTTTTTTAGTCGTCTGCGTATGACGTCGACCCGAGGAGAGCAATAATGAAATTGCCTCATGGGATGGATGATATTGGTATTTTTCGATTATTTGAGAGATGTTTGGCAGTGCTAACGTAGTACACTGCGTATCCGCGTATTCGCGTGTTATTGTTGAACCTTCTTACAGGCATTGTAAGGCCTCAGGGCAGTGTAAGGCCACAGGCAGTGTAAGACGCCGAGATGCAGTGTAAGGCCTCTGGGCAGTGTAAGGCCGCAGGCAGTGTAAGACCGACTGGCAATGTAAGACCGACCGGTTATGTAAGGAAGGGAGTATTCGCGTTTTGAGATATTTTGCAGTGGTAACAGAGGACACTGCGTGTTCGCGTTTTTGAGACATTTTGCACTGGTAACAGAGGACACTGCGTGTTCGCGTTTTGAGATATTTTGCAGTGGTAACAGAGGACACTGCGTGTTCGCGTTTTTGAGACATTTTGCACTGGTAACAGAGGAGACTGCGTGTTCGCGTTTTGAGATATTTTGCAGTGGTAACAGAGGACACTGCGTGGTCGCGTTTTAAGAAGTTGTGAAGAAGAGTGGAGTTGTTTTTTTTATACAACCGATTATGTCTATGGTTTTCCGCGTTTCGTGGACCATCTAACGTAATACTAGATATGACAAGTAAGAATACTGATTATGATTGTAACTCTCCATGCGGTCAGTGGATGAGTTATCTAAGAACATACCCGATATAGATATTGAATTGCACCGATTATGATTATATACCGAGATGACTGTGACACTTGACGTGTGCATGGCTTGCGTACGGAAACGGCGCATTAAATTAACTGCTATCGCCTGGTGGCATCTCATCTATCCCGGATTGGATATAATTAGAAATAGATTAAAGTGTAATGTTATTTAATTGAGATTTAGATTATTGTTGAATGCGAGAAGCGCTATATAATTCTTAAATCAAGACGAGCGCTACGCAGATTTTGAAAGAGTACGTCAGGCTAATTATCTTGTCGACGTTTGTTATTTCAGCTTCACTATGGCGAAATTTATAATTGATAAATCAGAATATGTTGCTATTTTATATAGAGACTGTTAAGCATTGAGGTTGAGCATTTTTCACCTTTTTCGGAGACCGTGGATGGTTTCACATTATATTGTCCTACCAATTATGGACATTTTCTCAAAAATTTCCATGTGATTCCTTTTTCCACTAGCGTCCATCCTGACCATGACCTGAGTTTCAGACAACATTGACGCCTTTGTCTGCGGGTCAATGAGATGAGAAAATGGCAAACCAAGCGACCAGACCTACTGCTGCCAGGATACCATTACTTTAATTAACTATTGTTCGTTCATGTTCTATGAATATATTAATTACGCTCAATGAAGCGATGAGCTAGTTGCTCAATATTTCAGTCTTTACGGTATGTCTGTGTGAGAGAAGTTTATCACTTTAATTCTTAAGTGCTACAATAATTATATATTATCACAGAACGTCGCATATAAATATACATATGCTATTGTCCATCGATAATGCACGTTCTTAGAATTTATTTTTTGACTTTCAGTAACGCTATATTTTTTACTATATAGCCCTTTCAAAAGTACTATTACATAGCAACGTTAGTAGACAGTTATGTCGTTCAAACCCTAAGTTTTCACTGGGGTGGGGGATGTGTCATGATCACATTAGGATCATAAATGCCGTGCTAGGTCACGACGGCAGTGAGTTAATTTTACGATCTTGTTGATTATAACCAGCGTAATTTGTCCTTGAGCTGTTCTCGTGAACAGTTTGTTTTGAAACACCTTTTTTTCTGATGGATGGAGAGAAGGAGGGGCGAGACAGAATAAATGTATAGATAGGAATGACAGAGCAGTTCTCGACCCCGTGATTTTGATTAACATAGATAAGGGGCGAGTAAAGGTAGTTTATTTAGACGCTTAGTTGGCGTTCGGAAATTCGTGCATAAGAGTAGAAAGCACGGGGTTTGAAGATTTTAGTAGTTAATGTTTCGCATTTTAAATTTTGTCTAGACCGTAAAATTGACCTTGATTTTGGCGCAAGACCATGACAAGCATAAATTAGTATTGCAGGCTGAGCTCCCAGCGGCTGCACCAATCAAATGTATGAATCTGGACGGAAGGTCGAGACATAGCTTTAGTATTTAAACCCGTGCAGAGCTTAGATAGTGGCCACATGTAGACAATCCATTTACGAGGTGGACGGCGATAGTCCTCAGCCAGATGAGAGACATAGAGACGCAGTTGAGCAGTCCATATTGTGAGGAGCGCCATGATTTAAAGCTCCAGAGCCTAAGCTACTTAGTTTGATATGAACCCACAGCGTTTACATCCAGCGCTCTCACTCCCAGTGAGGGCCTAATGGTGAGAGTTCATACTAATTTGTAATGATGAAAGTGAACCGTTCTACTTACTTTTGAAGACAGTTTCAGAGCTACCACCAGACAACGCATGGTTGTACAAGCATTCTCCATGGCGTGTCTAGAGGAAATGTCCATATCATAACATGTCTCATTGAATTAATAGAATTTAAACTGTTATATCCGTCGCCACGTGCGCGGATTCTATTTGGCATATAACTCATATGACCTGCAAGTAGTTAGAGTGAATAAGTTAGTCTTTATAGAAAGCTGTAGTTTCATTAGTTAGATTCAGTTGCCTTTGAATTGATATTTATATTTATAATTATATTTGTTACATTAATTCCTGTAATTAAACTGCCCTACAGTTAAAAATGGTCAGGTCAGAAAAATCTGCTACTGGTAACATGTAATCCAGTACAACCTGTTTCATGAACTGGTACGCTAGCATGGTATCAGTGGGCGTGCACCTGTCGGTGCAAACGGCCAGGGCGGAGGAGGTTTCATCTAACCCAACGGCCACATGCTAGGGCACAATGTGACCCTCAGTACTTGAGTCCTTCACATTGGCCCCCGGTAGCGGTGTGGTCATAGGCTTGTTTGCCTAAATCACAGACGAAGAATTGAGCAAACTTCCCGGACGCAGCTTCGAAGCTGGCGGCAGCAGGCCAGTGGTTGATTGATAGGGCAGATGGCAATATGCCGTCACTCTGGCCTGGATATCGTGACACAAAGCATCCACCAGTATTGGTGTTCTTTGGTTTGGGTCTTTCACCCTAGTCAGTTGGGACTGCGAGGCTGTGGAGTAGCCTACAGGCAGCCGGCCAGGCAATATGACTGTCCCTCTGGCATCCTCCTGCACCTGGATACATTTCCAGTCGTCTTGACCCCGTCTTGCCACTTGGATAAGTTGTATCCAGGCGAGAGAGTGAGTCTGATGTTTGCGCATCTCTTTCTCACTAAAAACAAATTCTTTGCGCCAGTCTTAACACTCACCTCGTCTTCTTTCATCTTTGTCTCGTCTTCTTTCCTCTCAAAATTCCAACGGCGATGGGCGAGTGCGGTGGCAGCAGGTTTGGATAGACTGGAAGCTGTTAGCACAGACCTACACGTTGGTAGCTGTGGGCTATGGTCGCTTCATCGTCGATTGAAGTGGAGGCGTGGGGAGGCAGCACCCACAGTAGCTGAGCAGCCTTATTTAAGGATAGCACTGCTCACCTCAACTGAGGAAGGGGCTAGAAAAGGTGCCCTAAAGAAAGCCCACTTCACATCACCCTGACTGGTATACCGCGACCAGTGGGGATCCCTTTTTGCGGTCGAAACAAAAAGAAATTCAGCTTACTCAGGCTAGGAGCCTGGAATATGCGCACACTACAGGACAACTAAAACAACCCGGAAAGACGCGCTGCACTTATTGCCATTGAGCTCAGCAGGTACAACCTGGACATAGTGGCACTCAGTGAGACCAGACTCCCTGATAGTGGCCAACTCAAAGAGCTCAGTGGTGGATACACCTTCTTCTGGAAAGGCAAGGGTGCAGTCGAACCGAGACAGCATGGTGTTGGGTTTGCAATTAAAAATGACCTTGTCAGAAACTTGCAGTCCATGCCAATTGAAATAAATGACAGGCTAATGACACTCAGGATCCCAGTTGGGAAAAGCCAGTCAGCCACCCTCATTAGCGCATATGCGCCCACCATGACAAACCCAGATGAAGCCAAAGACAAGTTCTATTCTGATCTAGAATCTGTCATATGCTCTGTCCCGGCAGCTGATAAGCTGATTCTCTTGGGGGACTTCAATGCTAGGGTTGGCTCCGAAATCTCAGCGTGGCCAAATGTTTTGGGCCCTCATGGAGTTGGTTCATGCAATAACAATGGGTTGCGCTTAGTTACTTTGTGCGCTGAATTTGGCCTGTTCATTACCAACACAAATTTTAGTCTCCCCGTGAGAAACAGAACGTCATGGATGCATCCCCGCTCAAAGCATTGGCATCTCATAGACTATGTCATTGTGAGGAAGACTGACAGAAAGGATGTCCTTGTAACAAAGGCGATGTGTGGTGCCGAGTGTGGAACTGACCACAGACTCATTGTTTGCAAGCTCAAACTAACATTGAGGCGCAATAGACGCCCTCAAGGGAAAGCGCCACCTAAACGCCTAAATGTTTCAAAACTCTGCTCAGCTGAGAAACAGAGCGAGCTCTCATCAGAACTCTTCTCAAAATTGGATTGCGTGACTTTTGACCCTGAGAACATTGAACAGAGCTGGACTGACATAAATACGAATGTACACTCTTGCGCCAGCAGCACAGTTGGTTTTCCTGTCCGCAAGCACCAGGACTGGTTCAATGATAATGATAATGAAATCAAAGTGCTCATCAAAGAAAAAAATAGTCTCATCCAAGCTCACTGCAGTGACCCCTCTTCCACAGCAAAAGCTGATGCACTGCGTGCATGTAAGGGTGTACTCCAGAAGAAGCTGAGGAAAATGAAAAATGACTGGCTTGAAGAGCGAGTAAAAGAAACTCAGAAATATGCCGACACAAACAACACTAGAAAGTTCTTTGAGAGCCTCCGAGCTGTGTTTGGACCATCCCGCTCTGGCACTACGCCACTTCTTGCGTCAGATGGTTCAACACGCATTGTTGAATTGAATGCCATAATTCAGCGTTGGGCAGAACATTTCGGAGGTGTGCTAAATCGGCCATCAAATATAAATACTGAGTCCATTGACCGCCTCCCTCAGACTCCTATTAATGCAGCTCTTGCCAAGCCATTCACAGCAAATGAGACCCGAACTGCCACAAATCAGATGTCCTTTAACAAATCACCAGGCGTGGATTCAATTCCTGCTGAGGTGTATGCCTTCGGTGGAGAAAAGCTTATTGAAAGGTTGACCGAGTTGTTCAATCATATGTTGAAAGCAGGGAAGCTGCCACAGGACTTCAAAGATGCTTCAATCATCCATCTGTACAAAAACAAAGGGGACAGCCAAGTCTGTGACAACCATCGGAGAATCTCTCTACTTTCAATTGCTGGCAAAATATTGGCAAGAATGCTTCTGAATCGCCTTCTTGATCACCTCTCGTCAAATGACTTGCTTCCCGAGAGCCAATGTGGCTTTCGTAAAGAGAGGGGAACGGCGGATATGATTTTTGCTGCCAGACAGATTCAGGAAAAATGCATGGAACAAAATAAAGCGCTGTATATCACATTTGTTGACCTCACAAAAGCATTTGACACAGTGTGTCGTGAAGGCCTCTGGAAAATTTTGGCGAAGTTTGGGTGTCCACCCGAATTCATCACAATAGTGCGCCAGTTTCATGATGGCATGCAAGCTGCAGTCAAAAGCAACGGCAGTTTTTCAGAGCCCTTTGCTGTCACAAATGGGGTAAAACAGGGTTGTGTCTTAGCCCCAACTCTGTTCAGCATCATGTTCTCTGCAATGCTACAAGAAGCCTTTAGCTCTCCTCCTCAAGGGGTAAGCATCAAGTACCGAACTGATGGCAGTCTATTCAACCTCAGGAGACTTCAGGCAGAAACCAAAACCAAAAGTACTCAAGTCTGTGACCTACTATTTGCTGATGATTGTGCACTTCTGGCACACGATGAGGATAGCATGCCAAACTGTGTTGATAAGTTCTCTAGTGCCTGTGACAACTTTGGCCTCACAATAAGCACAAAGAAGACGGAAGTGCTCCATCAGCCTACTCCAGAAGACAAGTATCCTGTGACCCCAAATATCAAAGTCCATGACAGTCTTCTGAAGGTGTCGGAGAACTTCACCTATCTTGGCAGTACACTGTCTTCCGCGGCTCGTGTTGATACTGAAATTCTCTCAAGAATCAGCAAAGCCAGCTCTGCATTTGGCAGGCTTCGAAAGAGAGTGTGGGATGTTGCCGGCATTCGCACAGACACTAAGCTGAAAGTGTACAATGCTTTGGTCCTTCCCACCCTACTCTATGGGGCTGAAACCTGGACAGTGTACCAATCGCATGCCAGAAAGCTAAATCACTTTCATCTGGCCTGCCTTAGAAAGATCCTAAGGATCAAATGGCAGGATAAAATTCCAGACACTGAGGTCCTCAATCGTGCCAAGGAATTGAGCATCTTCTGCCACCTGAAAAAAATTCAGCTACGTTGGGCAGGACATGTTGTCAGAATGCCCGACTCCAGACTCCCTAAGCAAATCTTCTTCTCTGAGCTCTCCAATGGAACGAGGAATGTTGGGGCCCCAAAGAGACGTTACAAAGACACTCTCAAGCAATCACTGAAGGCCTTTGCCATTGATGTGAGTGAGTGGGAAAAGCTCTCGCTTGATCGAGCAAATTGGAGGGCGGCCCTTACCAGAGGCAGCAAAGCATGGGAAGCTGACAGAGTCCAGCAGGCTATCAAAAAAAGAGAACGGCGCAAGAAAAGGCCCAGTGGTACTGAACCAACGGAGCACTCTTGTCATTTATGCGGAAGGGTCTGCAGGGCAAAAATAGGACTTATCAGTCACATGAGAAGCCATAAGTCATGAAAGAACAGTCTTTCCATTCTGTCCTCTGTGTCCTTTAGTTCTCTTTATTGTCCATGTGTTGAAATTCTCAACAATTTCTGTTCTTTGTTCCTCTGGTGTTGTTAAGGTCATCATCATACCTGATGGACGAACTATTATTACAGTTCTGCTAAAAATCAAAGCAATTGATTTATTTAATTTTTAGAGTGCAAGTATTTTTTTTGTGTGTTCGTCGATTGTGGGAGCGGACCTCGAAAGAGTGTCAGTCGAATTCTCCCCATCTAACCCACATCGCGACATTGGCAACCGAATAACCAAAGCGCGAGGCGCACAGTTGCTATACAAAAATGTGGCCTCCCGCAGGACCCGCGGTTAAGCGTGTCGGACAAAATAACGGCCTCCCGTGTTGTGCGGGGAGGCCAATATAGTGGCCTCACGCAGGTCTAGGGATAATATTCAAATTAACTAGAATACTATTAACGCTAAGAATGTTTACAATGTTTTCAGATTCATGAGTTCCCGATTCATAAATTTCATGATGAAATCCTAATAAATCAGCTAAGGTATTGTTTTCTTTAAAACTTACTTTGTGTCCTTTTTTGATAGTCATAACGGATTTTAAAGTTTGATAATTTGGTTCAATTTTTATCATGTCACCAATCAGGCTTTGAAGTGTAGTGTTTAAAGATTTAATTTCATAAGCACCAACAGGTATTTCCACTTTATGCCACATGATACCATCATAATAGTTAAATACGTTGTTATTCTCGTCAATGTTGGGGAAAGAATAGTAAGTTTCTAAATTAACTAAGGCGATTTCATAATGTTTATCTTTTTCTAATTCTAAAGGTGGGTTAAACACTGTTCTAAATGCAGTTTTATTATTACTAACAATAATTTGCTGTGAAAATTTTGATCTTGTGTTTTGGGCGATTTCTCTTAAAATATTTAAGGTAAAAATATGTTTGCTTTCATCCACTTTTAATGTAATAAAAATCAACTATTTTTAATGGAATAAAATTTATCATTTTAAGGCATGTAAAATGTATCAAATTGATATCTATATTTCCCGTTAAATTTATTACTAGAATTGTCAATTACAAGAAATCCATAAGGTTCTTCCCAACATTTTTGACAGAGCTTTTAAAAATCTTCTAATGTCATATCACCGCTTACATGATCGTTATAAATGCGAGTTATATTTTTATTATCTTGCTCTGTCACAAATCCCAGACTGGGAGATGTAATAGTTTATGACAGGACGACAATCACGAACAAACAAGTTTAACACTTAACAAAACAACCCATCAGACTCACACATTTATTAAACATAATTATACATATAATAGCGCAATTACATACATTATATTATTGAAATGAACTGCCGTACAACGGCCTCACTCTCACACACACTCTCCCTCGGATCCACAATCCGGTAGTTACTCCTAAAGGCACTTCGGCCTCAGCCTCTCCCCTCAGGGTCTTAATAGTACATTAATGATTCACTGGCACCGCAGTCTCTCACATCACCTTCCTATTGCCATACAACTTATCAATTCACTTGCCCATCATCATGGCAATAATATAGTATCTCATTCACTCTCATATCTACGTCCCTGTCCGTGGCCCGACTGCCACGACTTTATGTGCCTCGACTGTCCTGCCCCGACAGTCTCACTTCTGGCCTATGTATGGCCTCCGGCCCTATGCTGGCCTATCACTTGTGCTCATCGAGGTGGCTCTGCGGCCCGTCCCCGACACCTACAAGAATAACATTACATTGGTATAATACCCTACCATTTCTATTCACTCCACCTCTCCTTACAACCCATGAAGCGTACACACACTAGTTCACCTTTCACTCACCACACATCTTACGGTAACACACCTCCATCGGAGTACACACTACTCACTCGCGCTACAAATCCATGAACTCACTTTCATCTATCGCTCGTGGCGCACATTGCTATATCCAATATCAAGGACTTCCACATTCCTCACATATACTTATTCACATCATGGTAATAGACGAATATAATATAATACATCAATCATAATAATCAACCAACGTTCTACATACCAGTCATTACTGGAAAGACTCTTCCACTAGTCTTCTCGACTGCTTCCTTTATGTCCGCCCGATGGGCTCTTATTCACAGGTCCGCTCCGTCGGGCCTTCTAACTTGCAGTGATAGTAATACCGCGCTTTCGCCTCCTTCAGACCCCCCCACTACTCACAACAGCACGCTTAACTTGCTGTCTACTGTGAGCCCTTCTTACTCTACACCCGCTCTGTAGCAATCCCCTTAATTGCACTCACTCCACTCGTGACATGCTCGAATAAACAGAGAAAATTTCCGTTTTCTATTATTGTTTGTCTCGGTAATTTAAAATAGTTTTGAGCTAGGTAGAAGCAGTCAACATTGTTATGCCTTCCTCTACAATAATAAGCTTCGCATTTGTTTTGTTTCTCCAGTAAAATATCATCAAATATCATTAAATTCTTATCTTCTAATTCGCTTGGATCTGGAACATCATCGGTATCTTCATAAAACAGACACTTGACTACGTCATGTCTTCGACAATTAATTGGAGAAGGGTTGGATACACAATGCCTTTGGCAAACATTAATTTGTTTTTGATAGGTAGATTCTGTTCAAAACCCGTTTTTACAATCTTGTATTCAGGTTGAAATAATGATTTCCCAAAGACATATAACTTGTTATAATCTAGCCATCCTTTTTTTAGCAGGAGGTTCAACAATAAACTTGTCTTTCCTGATCCGCTTTTTCCTACTATAATTCCTCTTATACTTTTTGGTAGCATAGGACTGTTTTTTCTATTTATTAAATTATCATCCCAAGCAAGATTTGTTACATCCATTTTAAAAAGAAAAAAATGAAAAACTAGTATTTATTCCCAACAATAACTATATAGGAAATAACTATTGTCGTCTTAGAAATAGTGTTGTATGTTCTTGGTTATGTCCCATGCATTGGTTCTCCCGGGTTTTAGCCTGTGATGCAATATTAAAACAATACAGATGCGTATGTGTGTGTAGGGGGAAGGTGTGTAAGGGTGTGTGTGTGTGTGTGTGTGTGTGTAAGGAAGTGTGTGTGTGTAAGGGAGTGTGTGTGTGTGTGTAGGGGGAAGGTGTGTAAGGGAGTGTGTGTGTGTGTAAGGGAGTGTGTGTGTGTGTGAAGGAGTGGGAACCATTCATTTGTTGATATACTCGAGACCCCCAAAATCACTAAGTGGCATTCGTTTCTATTAACAGAATGCCAACAAAGTCTAAATGGGGGTCATAACCCTAAGCACTCTAATGAGTGATGGCGGGTTTGACCGAGCAGAGGAGATCTTGAAGAGAAGTGGTTAGGGTGTTCCAGGTGGGTTGCCGTTGTTAAGGCTGCTAACGTAGATGTTTATATGAAGAATCGCTGTCCCACGCTTGAACTGTGAACTCTGTGTTAATCAATCGCTCTGATAGTCTGTAGATATGAATCATCTCTGGCGGAACTGGCAGGTCCGCGACCTAATTCAAGTTGTCTTGCTATGAATCATCTCTGGCGGAACTGGCAGGTCCGCGACCTAATTCAAGTTGACTGGTTGGACTGTCAAGTTTTCTATCTCTACTTCTTGAGAGCTCTGCTGTATATCAGACCTATAAATGTCTATAGTTGTTTCCCAATACTTTTTGAACGTTTCATTGCTTTTCAACATGTCCTTAATAGCAGTTTTCATTTGGTAGAATTCATAAAAGGAAATACCAAGAGCATAAAATCTATAACAAATCCCAAAGAGCTGATAAATCTCTCTCAGTCTGCGAGCATATCTACTGCATATTCCAATGTTCTTGGTTAGCCATGTTTCCCATTTTTCAGTCTTTTTTCCAACCATCTTTTCCGGTTTATAAAGTGAAAATGTAAGTTCCAAAAGTTCTCCATATCGCAAATTTATAAACATGGATGTTGCTTCTTGCCGTTTGATATGTTTATAACCATCATGAAGCTTTTGTATGGCATTTTCAATTGTCTCTATACTCTCCAGTTTGAAGAAAAAGATTTCTTTGTCGAATTTGAGTTTTGGATCAATTTCTTTAGAACACAGGTAATCATGTACTTCTTGTGGCGATCTTGATTTCTTTTTCTTTACTCCAGTGTGATACAAAGAATTCAATTTCCTTTTTGGTCGAGTTGGAAGTTTTGGTAGTTTAGATTGATCACTAGGTCCACTTTTTCTCAGTTCGCTTAAGGCAGCGGCTGTATTTTTATGAAACTGAATATGTTCATCGAGAATAAGTTTTTGTTCCTCTGTCCACAAAAATAAGTCAGAATAATCCCAATCCAAATTTTGTGAACCACAATCCACGTTGCTCTCTTGGGATAAAAGCTGTGTATCATTTTGATTATCCATGATGAAAAGAACCACTTTGATCTAAGCCATCCAGAGAAATGACGATACACACCACACTAAAACTGAAACACACCTTTTCTCCACGAAGTACATGAGGAAAATGAGTTGCCCGGGGAAATTGATTCTGAGCTCGCCGGGGAAATAAGGTGTGACTACTCAACGAACGATTTGATTAGTTGACTTCATGTCGCAGTGCTGCAAACAAAGATCAATAATTGCAACAATGGGGTTTCCAGCCTGTGCAGCGCGTTCAGTTTTCTGCAGCAGGAAGTCGAAAACCAGAGAGTCTAAAACACTGTTTTTTGGGTGTTTATGCTTTAATAGGGGTTGAATTTTTATATTCCAGAAAGGTGTCTTTCATTAACTACTCACGACGTGGTGGACCCTGAGGAGTAAACGAATAGCCCTGGTATCCGGGACTTGGAGAGGATATATTTCTGCGCGGACTTTCCGATGGCCTATAATATGGTGGCTCTGACTGAGCCCGAGGATTTGGGGCCTGGCGACTGGTTGATCGCGACCGCTCAGGCGCGGCAGGCGGCGTTTTGCCGACGCTGGCATAAAATGGCTCACTATTTTTGGGTTTGGCCATCGAACGGTTTGGGTGGGCGGACGCGTACTGTTCCGCCCATGACGTGATTTCGCTTGAGTTCTTCGGTGCTCTCTCTTTGAGATGGGCAACCAAGTCGGGATGACAAGGCCCATAGATTTGGTCTTTCAGGAGCAGGTCGTATAGTTCCGAGAAACTACTGCGCGTAACGCCCGCAAGCTGGATCCAACGATCTAGCTAATGTTTTAATCGGTCCACGTATGTCGAAAAGTTCTCGGTCGACTCCGGCTTACATCCTCGAAACTTTTGATGGAATCCATCTTCCGTGTGTTGAAATCGTTTCAGTAACGCCTTTTTGAGGATCTCGTAGTCATTCGCGTCCTCAATCTTTAGGGCGTGAAAAACCTCAAGGGCTTTGCCCGTAAGCAAGTTAACAAGGCAAGCAGTGTATGTCGATTGATCCCACCCAACGGACCGAGCATGAAGTTCAAATCGATGCAAATATGAGTCGATTTGATCGACTTTATCGTTGAATACGGGTAGTTTAGGTTTACACGTAATTTTGTTGGACGCAGAAGTAGGAGTCACGCTTGACTGAAGTTCCAACTTTTTCAACGCAATTTCGTGTTCTCTCTTCTCTATATCGGCAGCTTCTTTTTTTTCAGCTCTTTCTCTTTCTCTTTGTTCCTTCTCTCTTTCTCTTTCTCTTTCTGCCGCCTTCTCGGCTCTCTCTCCTCTTTCTTTTTCTCTTTGTTTTTCTGCCGCCTTCTCGGCTCTCTCTTCTCTTTCTCTTTCTCTTTGTGCGGCCCTTTCCTCTCTTTCTTTATCACGGTCTTCCTTTATCATCATCTCGCACCAAGCACCACGTTTCTCTTCTGGTATACCGAAAGCCTTGGCCGCTTCTAGGTATTTCATTAAGTCGGCCATACTATTGGTTATTATAACGCCGCTCTATGAATTGGGAGATCTACTCTTCCCACAATATTATTTAAGTTTATTATATTATCTCTCTGACTACGACTCACCAAATTATTTATTCAGCGTGTCGACTGACACGTGAATCACAGGCACAGTATGTGTATATAAGTAGTCTCAATCGCTAAATATCCTTTGTTATGACTAATGGCTCTCTCTCTCAAGATCACAAAGGCAATACCTGTGTGCCAATCTCTGTAGCAGATACTTTGCTGCTTTTAATGTAATAATGTCTCTCTCTCTCTTATCTGCAGTGTCAATAATAAACTGCAAAAAAATGTATCTCTCTCTCTGATCTGCAGTATCAATAATAAACTGCACCAAAATGTATCTCTCTCTCTGATCTGCAGTATCAATAATAAACTGCACCAAAATGTATCTCTCTCTCTGATCTGCAGTATCAGTAATAGACTGCACCAAAATGTATCTCTCTCTCAACACGAATTGGCAGTGTCATAAACCCACTGTAATAAAATTTTATCTCTGTCTTTTGTCAAAACCAGATTAACACTCTTTCAACGTGTCGCTATGCACGTGAAATAATCAGGCATATATTATAAATACAAATGGTCAATATACTATGAAAAGGTGATAATAAAAAAAAAAAACACTGAACAGGACGCTAGACTTACACGTAAAGAACGAACGACAACAGATCCGACAGCCTGAAAACGTATATATAGACAGGTAAGAAAAGAGACAGGAGAGACGTCTTCCTAAAGAAAAGGGGGAAGAAAAGAACGCCACAATCTATACGAATAAACGGATCCCTACAGAAACTATTCGCGTCACAACAAATCCCCTCGGGTTATGAATACCATCGTCGCACTCGCTGCAGCCGACTGGCACAGAAGATATGTCGCGATCCCGTCCAACCTACCCACTAGCTAAACTAAACATGTAAAAAAGAGAAAAGCCTGTCAAATATCAGGAAGGATAGCCTTCACTCCCCCAAACACAGACAAAACCAGGTGGGATCACTTAACTGATTTGTAGGGGCTTGGATGGCAACTCCCTCAATCCGCAGCACAACAGCCACAGTCTGTCTTGTCTTTTCCCTCGAGTCGTTGAAGTGTCAGTCCCACGCCGTTGTCCTCAGGTCAACGGGATCCGCCAGGTGGACATGAAATACGAAATAATAAAACACAACAGTATACAAAGTATAAAAAGTTAATTAAATTAAATCTAACTAAGTGGTGGTCGTCGGAGAGGTCACAGACGCTGGTTTGGTGTCCCCAATGGTGTCCCAACGTCAAGTTCTTAGGGTGTTCGCCTCCAGATGTCAACGAGGGGTTTTGAAGATAAATGCGTTATTGTATGTGTCCCCTCCAGATGTCAGGGGTGGGGTTTGGTGGATATAGTAGCTGTGAACACAGCTCGTTGGCTCACACCCGAAACATTCCTACCCCAATAACTAAGAAACACAGGATTACTGATGTTCAGGCCTGACGGGCCATATAATCATAATACAACATTCGACTGCATAATTTACGGTAATCACAATCATAGAAATTACATAAATGTCATCGACTACAGAAAGTCCAGCAAGTCTATCTAAAATAGGGTTTGGAAAGAAAGTATTGTACTATGCACTCTTTAAGTGCGCCTATCCAGGACTACGGTTCCTAAAGGACACCGGTGTAAACAAATTCAATTTGGTCGGTCTCGCTTTCATACAAACAGTAATAGCACCTAATCAGATAATTGACTGACTCATAAAGCGTAGCAGCACTCACTAATAATTTTCACAGTAATACACTTCACAAAATAACTATGCTGCTCCACACTAAGAAGTATACCGCTGGGAAATGAACATAGTTCAATCTCAAACCCAATCTAACAGCTCATTACACATCTAGTAAAAGTATAGTCAATGTCCTTCTCTTCGTCGCAATGGGGTGACGGAAAAACTGTCACAGTTCCTGGCACGAACACATACGAGGGATCTCACCATTTTCTCGCTCGCTATGGTTTTGCGAGCGAGAGAGTCCAATGTAAGCGGTGTGCACACTTAAGCCTGGTGCACAGAGGCTTCGTCACTGTCCAGGTCTCTCACAGTGCGAATCTTTCTGTCTGTCATCTCCACTCAGGTAGGAGGTCCCCCCGTGACTCGTCCTTTCACCAAATGCTTGAAATATGAATACACTGATTTTAGTACGTGTGTTAGCTTTTATCCCCCCCGATGGTTACTAAGGGTCTCCCTCCCGATTGGACGATCAAGGACCTAGCCACGACAAACACAAGATTGTCTTTCAGTTAACCCTAATTGCTTTCTCAAAAGGATATGTACATAATTCAAAAACCTACGCTCAAACTTCTACAATCCTACTATGTAAACAAGAAAATCTCACACGCACACCAAAATCAAAGGGTTAACTTAATGTTTACAAACTTCACTCACGCGTCCCTCATCACGAAATCCGTGGCTCGATTAATAGCTAAACGCGTTTCATATTCTCCCAAAATAAATCAACCCATGACTAACAGAAAAAAGGAGCTCATGCGGCTCGTGACATACACAATGTGTGATGTTTATGTAATGGGGTGAACCATTACAGGGCTGAGAAAATAGCTCACTGTAGTGAAAGGGAGATAAACCCGTTATTTTGACCAGCTGGACCACTAGATGTGGTCAAGGGGCAGTAACCACACAGAAACTATAGATAATCTCCCCTTATTGTTTGATCGTGCACTTGACATGAGTCATGTAGTGTTGAGTAACATTGCCAACTGATGTACTCACTGCGCCAATTTTAAACCATAGTCTTAGCGTTGTCTGTATTGTCCAGGATTGGTCAGTTTAAGTGACCATCCATGGTGCCAGAAGTAGAACCTTGTTATGTATCACTACATTGTAAGGTTGTTTAGTATTTATCTTGTTAGATAATATTTTATCAAGATGGTGTATTTACAACATACACGAGTAAGAGGGTAGCTTTTAAAAATGTTTTTATTTGTTTTAATGTTTTATTAGAATTTGCACTTAGTGAACTGTTAGGCAGTAAGTGGGTTGCGCGTTTTTGGGTGACGCATAGATGATAGCGTGGGTCAGTCAGTTCCACCCAAGTCTTCAAGACAGCAGGACGTGTCATTCCGCCCAGACTAACATAAAAGTAAAAGAATTGTAATTAATATTTCAAGATTTGTGAAGTGCCAGCTCTGATGATGTAAATCAAGTGTGAATTCATTTGGTTAATTCACGTAAGTTGTACCCATTAATTTAGTTCTGGTATTTAATAATATTTAGATGATGTGAAATAATAATGATTGGATTATACTTGGAGGTTTGACGAACTTTGTTCAGCTTGGTTAGGCAATCAGGCTAGCAGCTAACAATCTATGGTAAAGTTTATCTTACTAAGTTTCTATCTTAGTATCTATCAGTATCCCGCAGAGAAAGGGTGTAAGGTTATAGAATGCTATCAGCGCTAGCGCGCATGATTAGTTCATGTAATTAAATGGAAACATTTAACTGTAATTTATGACAGACGGATTTTATGTGAAGTGCTAACAAATAGTACTACTGGAGGGTGTGGTCTAAGTCCCGCTACTTGGATCAGAGATAGACAGATCTAGATCGTTATTCTTAATCTGCAGTTGGTGCCATTCAAGCTCAAAGTGTCCTTCTTAAAGGAGAGAGAGAGAGAGAGTAACGGGCAAGAATTTTAACTAAGTTATTTCTTTACTTTAGTTCTTTTGTGGGTTTGCAAGTGTGTGAGTAGGTCACAGCAGACGCCAGCAGGCGTGATCACATGACTTCTGGTCAAGCGGGTCAAATCAAGACCGGGATTGGTTAGCTAATAGCCTCCGGAAACGGAAGCTTGACCCAAACAACAATAACAAACCTGGCTGACTGTTTACAGTAGCTACAACACTTAAACAGCATTTGGGATCTGAGATATCGGAATTATACTAAAGGATGATGATTATTTACTTTAATTTCTTAATTTATTATATGTTTATTATAATGCCTTTTTGAATGAGTATGTTCTCTAAATAGGTGTTAAGTTGATTTTCTTCAATTTGTACTGGTTGGATCGGACTTAGAAACTTTTGAGGGTCGGACCTTGAACTTAAATATTTGTTGATAGTATGAAGCCTATGCTAGGTGTATGGATGCATCGTCTGTGCATCAGATGTCATGTATTATTATGGCATCCTTTGTAGGTGCTCATTGTCTGTTCTTTTGACACACTGACAGAGGTAGTTTGGACTCTATTGTAATGAAGAGACCAGATTCATTGACTTAACTCAATCATAGAGTTGTGGGTGTGGCTTGCCCAGTAGGCCTGTAATATATGTCATCATTATTATGATATTATCTTGTTGCATTATATAATTATGTTCAATGAATATATGGGAATGTTTTAGGTATATAGGCCTATCAGTATTGTTGGAGGTAATACAAGTGGGTTGACTTGACTGTTCAGTCTTGTAGTTGTACCACGTAGTTGGGTTTGGCTTTATGCCACGATTACCATATCACCTGTAGTAGGAGACTATAAATAACTGGTTGAGACTTAGGTGTTGACTTATCAGTAGTTTAGTTAAATTACGAGTTGGGCTCATATTTAAAATATAAAATTTACACACAAACATCCAAAAAAAACAGCTTTTTAAAAAAAATGAAAACTTCATCACACCCCGCATAAAAATATTTGAGAATCCCTGCAGAAAATAGCACGGTATGTTGTATGCAATGGTATTGATTTTTACTCCGTTAGCCTTCATTCACTATTCATCGCATTCAAAATACCCACCTTTCATTCAATAGAATGGAATTATCGATTGAAACCATTGAATTTTTCGCCGGGGAGATTTCATCAGCTACCTGATTACATTATGCAGAATATTGATTCTTAGCTTGCACAGGAATTGCGTAGTAGACCAATCACAGCTTTTGTTTACATGGTTACATATAAACTCCCCTAAAACTCTCTCACCCCCGAGTTTTAGAATTCCTGTAAAAAGCTGAACGCGCTGCACAGGTTGGAAACCCCGTTGTTGCAATTATTGATCTTTGTTTGCAGCACTGCGACATTAAGCCAACCAATCAAAGCGTTTGTTGAATAGTCACACCTTATTTCCCCAGCGAACTCAGAATCAATTTCCCCGGGCAACTCATTTGCTTCATATAGATTTATTCATTCTGCTTGGAAACTGCGGTGAGGAATAGACGTGTTCGTAGAACGTGTGCTCTGCTATTTGTTCTTAAAACTAAAAGGTATGTCTCAGGGAAGTGACATGAGCATAGACAGCGATATAGTAACTCCGAATCCTCCGAATCTACCATTAGATGCCGAAAAGGAATTAATGGTAGAGCATTTAAAACAGTTACAGGATTATCATTCAAATCAGCTTCAATACTTTACATCGCTAGAACAAATTCTAAAAGAGAAAGGACCAGAGGCTGCTTACGCTTTTGAAAGTGAAAATCTGAACACTTTGAAAAAACAACCAGTAAAATTTTCTCTGAAAAACAGCAAACCAATATCAAAATCCTTGCGTCAGTTAAAAGGAGTTTCGCTTCTTAATAAATTAAAACAGTTTGTTTTTGATAGAGAATCTGATATGACACACATTCCATTACCTCAAAATCAAAACTATGAATTGAATATGGTCATAAATAATTTAGATAACGGTTACTACTTTTTGAAATCAAAAACTAAAACTTTAATTTCTGAATATGCTGCTTTTGGAATGTGGCTTGAGATACTTTTTATACAACATCGTGGTAAATTTGATCTTTTTGTTAAACTTAAACTTCCTCATTTTTCTCTGAGTATGATTAGATATCTCAGGAACTTTGGTCGTGTTTCTCAAACATTTACAAAGCTCAGAACTCTAACATTAGGTATTGGAGAAATTACAAAGCTGATTTCCAGTATTGAATGCGCTTTGCAAGAAAACCCCACGGAAGCGGAATTCTGGTAATAATTACAGCGTGAGCACCAGATCGAATCACCTCGCATTGCCAGCCGTGGAGCGGTATCGATTACCTTTCCACCTAGTCACCGCCACCAGATTGGCGCTGGCTTGGCATTCTATCTAGTCACCGCCACCAGATTGGCGCTGGCTTGGCATTCTAGCGGAGCACAAACCTATTCATTGCATTTAAAGTTTTCCAACTTGGTTGCCTTTTCAGGTGACCGCCAATCGAACTTGTCAGAGTTCCTGTTATATTCAAATCAGGACTTTGATTGAGTACTTTTGGTGGTTGCATGAACAAACCACAACGATGGCCATTGCAAAGTACTTTGAATAGTAATCCCAACTATTCAAAGATAATTGGTTCTCACACTTTTACACACACACACACTCCCTTACACACACACACACACACCCATACACACACACCCTTACACACACACACACACTCCGTTACGCACATTCCCCCTACACACATATACACTTACCTTACACACACATACGCATCTGTATTGTTGCGTCACAGGCTAAAACCGGGGAGAACCAATGCAGGGGACATAACCAAGAAAATACAACACTATTCTAAGACGACAACAGTTATTTCCTATAGTTATTGTTGGGAATAAATACTAGTTTTTCATTTTCTTTCCTTTTAAAATGGATGTAAAAAATCTTGCTTGGGATGATTTAACAAATAGAAAAAACAGTCCTATGTTACCTAAAAGTATAAGAGGACTTATAGTAGGAAAAAGTGAATGTGGTAAAACTAACCTGTTATTGAATCTACTTTTAAACGACGGTTGGCTTGATTACAACAAATTATTTGTTTTCGGAAAGTCTTTACTCCAAATTGGATACAAGATTATAAAAACGGGTTTTGAACAGAATCTACCTAAAGAGGTTATATGTAAACTGTTCACCCAAAAAGACTATTTTATAAAAAAGAATATTTCTCCTTTTCAAATATTAGAAGAAGCTGGAAAACATGCTGATATAACCACGGTCAAAGACCATGATATAGTCAAGTGCCAGTTTTATGAAGATGCCGATGATGTTCCAGATCCAAACGAATTAAACTCAGAAGATAAAAATTTAATGATATTTGATGATATTTTACTGGAGAAAGAAAACAAATGTGAAGATTATTATTGTAAAGGAAGACATAACAATGTTGACTGTTTCTATCTAGCCCAAAAATTATTTAAATTACCGAGACAAACGATAAGACAGAATTAAAACTTTCTTTGTTTGTTTGAACAAGACTTGAAAACTATAACTCACATTTATTACGATCATGTAAGCGTTGATATGACATTAGAAGATTTTCAAAAGCTCTGTCAAAAATGTTGGGAAGAACCTTACGGATTTCTTGTAATTGACAATTCTAGTAATAAATTTAACGGGAAATATAGATATAAATTTGATACATTTTACATACCTTAAAAATATTCTATTAAAAATGGATGAAAGCAAACATATTTTTACCTTAAATATTTTAAGAGAAATCGCCCAAAACACAAGATCAAAATTTTCACAGCAAATTATTGTTAGAAATAATAAAACCGCATTTAGGACAGTGTTTAACCCCCTTTTAGAATTAGAAAAAGATAAACATTATGAAATCGCCTTAGTTAATTTAGAAACTTATTATTCTTTCTCCAACATTGATGAGAATAACAACGTATTTAACTATTATGATGGCGTCATGTGGCATAAAGAGTTAATACCTGTTGGTGCTTATGAAATTAAATCTTTAAACACTGCAATTCAAAGCCTGATTGGTGATGCTATAAAAATCGAACCAAATAATCAAACTTTAAAATCCGTTATGACTGTCAAGAAAGGATACAAAGTAAATTTTAAAGAAAACAATACCTTAGCTGATTTATTAGGATTTCATCATGAAATTTATGACTCGGGAACTCATGAATCTGAAAACATTGTAAACATTCTTAGTGTTAATAGTATTCTAGTTCATTTGAATATCATAAACGGAAGTATAGTTAATGGTACACCCGTTCCGGTTATTTATTCTTTTTTCCCAAATATATCTCCGGGATATAAAATAGTTGAAAAACCTAAAAATCTTGTTTTTTTGCCAATAGCTATGAAAACGATAAATAACTTAGAGGTTAAAATTACAGATCAAAATGATAAACCTTTAAATTTAAGAGGAGAAACTGTTGTCATAAGATTTCATATTAGAGAAATTTAAAAAGTATTTTTAAAAGAAATTTAAAAACTAAAAATGGCACTATCCAATTTTGATATTTTAAAAGCTGTTAAGGAATTAAGAATTCCTTATTTTAGAGGTGTGTTTTTAAGGACTGAATTACCTGAAAAACCGAGAAGAAAAGAATGTGGAATACTGAATTTAGGTGATGGAACGAAAGGAGGAACTCATTGGGTCGCTTGGTATCATGACGAAGTAAATAAAATTTATTTTGACAGTTATGGAATTCGACCTCCTTTAGAAATAATCAAATATCTTAGAGAGAAAAAAGGAGATATTCAATATTCTACTAATCAAGTACAAGATCCAAACACAGCAATTTGTGGGCATTTGTGTTTGTATGTTTTAAAAGAATTATCAGAAGGAAAACGTTTTCAAGAAATTATTAATAGTTTGTATTAAGAAATTCCTTCTAAATTTTTTTCCTTAAAAAATGGTGGATAAATTAGGTCTTATGCCCAGCGGAGACTCAACGACGACTATTATTCCAATTCATAAGTATGCAACCAATCTAGATGATTTGGAAAATGTTGAAGGTTTTAATGAAAATGGAAAGAAAGATTCTATATATTGTTTTAAATTAAATGAAGACGGTATATATGTTAGATATTGAAATTGTAGATTCACCACCTCCTAAATTTATAAGTGAAGTAAAAGATAAACCTGTGAATCTTATAAATGTTGATGAAAAACTTAAAGTGATACCAACCAAACATGAATGGGATGTTGATATTCAATTAAGAAGCGATAAAATATCAACTAAAGGAAATAACAAAATATTACTAAAAGTTTACAACTCAGGTCGCATTATAGGAAGTTTGGTTCCACTTCTTAGATATAGAGAGACAACAGTTTTAAAACGCCATGATGAGGAGTATTTTCTTGCAAACGTTAAGGATGAGCTACGCACCATTCTAACTTTTATTTGTGAATTTGAGAATGAAAAAAAGATTCTTGAAGATTTTCCGATAGGCTCAACTATAATTATTGAAGGTAAAGTTTTAGAATCTTTTAATAACAAAGAAATTATGGATGGATTACAAATGAGTTTTTCAGGAAATGATTCAAAAGATTTTCGAATAATTGTAAAAAAACAAAAAGAGGATTACAAAATCCGAAATATGCCTAATGAATTGAAAGCCGAAAAAACAGATGGTGATATTAGTTTTAAAAATATTCTCATTTACAAAGAGTTTATAATTCGTAGAATAAGATTTACACAGTTACCTGTAACTTTAGATGAAATAAATTATTTGTATAAAAATGGATTACAAGAAAATTACTCCGCTTAATAACCATGCAGTTAACTTAAAAGATTTAGAAAATGTTGATGATTTTTTATCCAGAGGAGAACTAAATAATTTATATTGTTTTCAATTAAAGAGAAATGGAATATATAAAAGAGCTGAATTTCCTAAAAAACCTGAATGGGATATCGATATTAAACCAGTTTATGATGCAAACTCAATAACATATAAAAATGATGGTTTAATGAAAATGAAACTTACTTTCGAAAATGTCGACTATAAAAGAATTAATGGAAAAAGTTATTTTGTTTATGAAAATAATCCTTTAGGGTATGGCACCCTTCGTTTACTAACAGATACAGAAGACAAACTTGAACCACCCGAAGGATCCACTTTAATTATTGATGGTATAATAATTTTAAAAAATGATGACTTATTAGAGTTATTTTCTGGTCAACACATAAAGGTTGAAAAAGAAAATAAGGAATTTAGATACATCATACAATTTGAAAAATATACGCAAAGAACTGACCCCGTCCACATTGAACCAAAAATTACCATTGAACCTGAAAAAGTTTTTTCTTTTTTTAGTGGTTTTATAAACGCCTTATTTGATATTTTTTTTATTCGTGAATATTATCACATTAGTAGAATAAGATTTATAGTAGCACCCGTTACAGATGCTCAAATTAGGTATTATTAAAATGGAAGACATTTTGGAAATTACAAAAAAATTTAAGGTAGATGAAAGTATTGAAAAATATGAATACCATGAATACAATCCAATTACCGGTACAAATTTAAACAGCGGAGGAGAAATTAGAATAACTATTGAATTGCAGGATATTTTTACTCATCCAAGTGAAAGCTATATAATAATTGAAGGTAGACTTACAAAAACAGATGGAGCATTATATACTGCTGATGATCAGATAACTTTATGTAATAATGGCATAATGTATTTGTTTAATTTTATAAAATATCAGTTATCAGGACAAGAAATTGAAAATTTAAATCATCCAGGGCGAGGAACAACAATGTTAGGATTATTCTCAAAATCACAAAGACTTAATTTATTGTGGATAAAAGATACTAACAGAAAAATTGAGAATAATGAAGGTTTTGATTCAAGACAAGAGATACTGCTAAAATATCCTGATCCTAAAGGAACATTTTCCTTTCTAATTCCTTTGAAACATATTTTCGGTTTTGCAGAGGATTATGATAAGATTCTTTATGGTTTTACTCAACAACTTACTCTGTACAAAAGACCAGATTCAAATATTGCAATTTATAGAGATGATAAAGCTGCCGAAGGAAAAGTTACTCTTGATAAAATTTCATGGTATGTTCCACATGTTTTACCAGCAGATCAACAAAAGTTTGAATTATATAAAATTATTGAATCAAAAGCAAAATTAAATGTTGGCTATAGAAGTAGACTGTCACGAGTGGAGTGAGTGCAATTAAGGGGATTGCTACAGAGCGGGTGTAGAGTAAGAAGGGCTCACGGTAGGCAGGTAAGATAAGCGTGCTGTCGTGAGTAGTGGGGGGGGGGGTCTGAAGGAGGCGAAAGCGCGGTATTACTATCACTGCAAGTTAGAGGGTCCTACGGAGCGGACCTGTGAATAAGAGCCCATCGGGCGGACATAAGGGAAGCAGTCGAGAAGACTAGTGAGACAGTCTTTCCAGTAATGACTGGTGTCGGGGACGGGCCGCAGAGCCACCTCGATGAGCACAGGGGATAGGCCAGCATAGGGCCGGAGGCCACACATAGGCCAGAAGTGAGGCTGTCAGTGCAGGACAGTAGAGGCACATAAAGTCGTGGCAGTCAGGCCACGGACAGGAACGTAGATATGAGAGTGACTGAGATACTATATTGTTGCCATGTTGATAGGCTAGTGAACCGATACTATGTTGTTGCCATATTGATGGCTATGGAAATAATAATGTGTTATTGCCCTGCTGAGGTGCTAGGGGAATGCTAAGGTGTATGACAATAAGAAGGTGATATTGGGAGACTGCGGTGCCAGTAAATTATTAATGTGCTCTTAAGACCCTGAGGGGAGAGGCTGAGGCCGAAGTGCCTTTAGGAGTAACTACCGGATTGTGGATCCGAGGGAGAGTGTGTGTGAGAATAAGGCCGTTGTACGGCAGTTGATGTCAATAATATAATGTATGTAATTGCGCTATTATATGTATAATTATGTTTAATAAATGTGTGAGTCTGATGGATTGTTCTGTTAAGTGTTAACTTGTTTGTTCGTGATTGTTGTCCTGTCATACTTATTACATCTCCCAGTCTGGGATTTGTGACATAGACAATGTGATTCAATAACAGTTCCTGTAGCAACTCAATTTTCATGGAGATTATCTGTAAAAGCTTCTCCCGAAAAACCTAGATGGATCATATTAGCTTTTCAAACAAAAGATAGATCTGATCAAAAAGAAAATGCAGCGATATTTAATAATCTGGATGTGAGAAATATTAATGTTCAGTTAAATTCTAGGCGTTATCCAGAATCTGATTATCAACTATCATTCCCTAAGTTTCAATTCTCTAGAGTATATAATGATGCTATATCATTTAGATCAAAATTTTATAATATAGATGAATTGGTTAGCAATCCAACTATTACCACTATTGATTATAAAACGCTTTATCCGTTATTTGTTTTCGATGTTTCAAAACAAAGTGAAAGGTTAAAAAATAGCATAACCGATATAATGGTTAAGGCTACATTTAATAAAAATGTTCCTGCAGATACCATAGCTTATGCTTTAGTTATTTCTGATAAAATAATTTCATTTCAATCTGATGGAAGGAATATGGCAGTTATTCAAAGTTAATCGATGGAGTCGAAGCTAACATTCTCTACCATTTCATATATAATATTTGTAAATTGATCAGAATAATAATAATAATAGTTCGTCCATCAGGTATGATGATGACCTTAACAACACCAGAGGAATAAAGAACAGAAATTGTTGAGAATTTCAACACATGGACAATAAAGAGAACTAAAGGACACAGAGGACAGAATGGAAAGACTGTTCTTTCATGACTTATGGCTTCTCATGTGACTGATAAGTCCTATTTTTGCCCTGCAGACCCTTCCGCATAAATGACAAGAGTGCTCCGTTGGTTCAGTACCACTGGGCCTTTTCTTGCGCCGTTCTCTTTTTTTGATAGCCTGCTGGACTCTGTCAGCTTCCCATGCTTTGCTGCCTCTGGTAAGGGCCGCCCTCCAATTTGCACGATCAAGCGAGAGCTTTTCCCACTCACTCACATCAATGGCAAAGGCCTTCAGTGATTGCTTGAGAGTGTCTTTGTAACGTCTCTTTGGGGCCCCAACATTCCTCGTTCCATTGGAGAGCTCAGAGAAGAAGATTTGGTTAGGGAGTCTGGAGTCGGACATTCTGACAACATGTCCTGCCCAAACGTAGCTCAATTTTTTTCAGGTGGCAGAAGATGCTCAATTCCTTGGCACGATTGAGGACCTCAGTGTCTGGAATTTTATTCTGCCATTTGATCCTTAGGATCTTTCTAAGGCAGGCCAGATGAAAGTGATTTAGCTTTCTGGCATGCGATTGGTACACTGTCCAGGTTTCAGCCCCATAGAGTAGGGTGGGAAGGACCACAGCATTGTACACTTTCAGCTTAGTGTCTGTGCGAATGCCGGCAACATCCCATACTCTCTTTCGAAGCCTGCCAAATGCAGAGCTGGCTTTGCTGATTCTTGAGAGAATTTCAGTATCAACACGAGCCGCGGAAGACAGTGTACTGCCAAGATAGGTGAAGTTCTCCGACACCTTCAGAAGACTGTCATGGACTTTGATATTTGGGGTCACAGGTTACTTGTCATCTGGAGTAGGCTGATGGAGCACTTCCGTCTTCTTTGTGCTTATTGTGAGGCCAAAGTTGTCACAGGCACTAGAGAACTTATCAACACAGTTTTGCATGCTATCCTCATCGTGTGCCAGAAGTGCACAATCATCAGCAAATAGTAGGTCACAGACTTGAGTACTTTTGGTTTTGGTTTTTGCCTGAAGTCTCCTGAGGTTGAATAGACTGCCATCAGTTCGGTACTTGATGCTTACCCCTTGAGGAGGAGAGCTAAAGGCTTCTTGTAGCATTGCAGAGAACATGATGCTGAACAGAGTTGGGGCTAAGACACAACCCTGTTTTACCCCATTTGTGACAGCAAAGGGCTCTGAAACACTGCCGTTGCTTTTGACTGCAGCTTGCATGCCATCATGAAACTGGCGCACTATTGTGATGAATTCGGGTGGACACCCAAACTTCGCCAAGATTTTCCAGAGGCCTTCACGATTGATCAGAATATGGAAGAGTTTTAATACCATCATCAAGTATATATCGTTTATCATCATAAGGACTTAGAGCTTTTTTATTTATTTCTTTTATGTACATTTCATGTTTATCAGAATTCAGCACATTCATCTTTTTATAATTAATTTCATTATTAAGTAAACAGTTTTTATAATCTTCAAATGTAACATCTTTATTAATTGTAGTTTTTGAAATACCTTTTAATTTTTTACATGTTGTTGTCGATTCTTCAACAACTTTATATGTATATGCTTTACTTCTAAGAAAAACTATTTCACTCATAACTTTACCATTTAGTTCATCTTTGAATTTATTAATAACTTTTTTATTTTTAGTTGAATGAAGAAAATGATCTTTCGGATAATCACTAGTGTCTAAATCGTCGTCCTTTATTTTTTTCATATCTTCATAAACATCTTCATTTCTAATATTAAGAAAGTATGAATCGGTATCAAATCCAATTACTTCATTAGATTTCCATAGTTCATTAACAACATTGTAATAAAATTGATACATAACCAACTTAGAGTAATCAAGAATACACATTCCTAAATAAATCGGTTTATTAAATTTTATTGATGTTACATTATTAGCAATACCAATTAGATTTTCATTAAAAATAATTGATTCCTTAAAATTAGGTTTACTTATTAATTTTGTTACTTGTTCTTTATCTGATAATAGTTTTAACTCAATTCGATCTCTTATGTTTTCGAGAGTTTTTCCATAGAAGGAATTATTCATTAATTTCCAAAGATTCTTTTCAAAGTCAGATTTTGATTTTGTTCTTTGATTAGTATTAAAATCGATGTATTTTTTTAACCAAGGTCTTTCTTTAAAAGAAATTATTCTATGAACTTTAGAAATTTCTAATCCAAGGATTTAAAACATTTTAATAATTTGTAATGTATGATATACTTCTTTTTATTTTTTAAATTTAGTATTAGTTTTTCTACATTTTCTACTTTTTTGTCTTCTAATTGTAAATAGTATTTTTGCAAATCGCTTAAATCGTCTTCATTCACTTTTAATTTTTCTGGAACTAAAGGAAATCTTTTTGTGTTTACTTTTGCTTTAACTGTATAATCAAGATCACATTCGATAAGGTATCCTCTTCCTTCAGGTGGATTGATAAGAAAAGATTCATTCTCCCATTTAAAATCTCCAACCGGTAAAGATTCTGACATTCCTCCTCCATATAAATTATTTGCATCGAGATACAGTATATAATTTGATCTCTTTTTCGGTTCATAATCTGGTATATATTTATTGTTGGCTTTTACATATCGAGGTCCCAAAACCCCTGAATAACCACGTCTTATTCCCTTCTCAAACATTAGTAGCATATCTAAATCTGTTAATAATTCTAGTTTAATTCCTGTATATTTTAACCCACATTGCCAAGTTAATCCAGGAGCTGAGAAACAATAACACGGATCAATTTCATGATTGGTTAGGAAAAATTCTCTAAACTTTTCAAATACATCAGCTAAAAGCAACACATCTGTTTTTAGATACAAATCATGATAATCTTGTAAAGTTTTACATTTAAAAGTATTCCAAATATTTAGAGCATGTTGATATTCGTCTTCTGTAATTCCTTCTTTTCTTAAAGTTGAGAAGAAATTTTCTATTGGTGGTAATTGTCTTTCTCTTAATCGATCAATTGAATCAACATATTCATAAGGGTAAACACCTTTTCGTTTGAGCAAATGAAATGTTTCCGGGAAATGTTCTTTCAAGATCGGAAAATCATCCATTGATTTAACAACACCTTCTAAAGAATTTGATAAAAATCTGTAACTATCTAGAAATCTTAATTTTCTGTAATAATTTCCATATTCAAATGAAATATATTCTTCAGATGTTTTAGCCAGCAATGAAAGTTTTGTCACGAGTGGAGTGAGTGCAATTAAGGGGATTGCTACAGAGCGGGTGGAGAGTAAAATTAACGCACGGAGACAGGGAAGAAAAGTCGTGCATGTCATGAGTGGGGGGTCTGAAGGAGGCGAAAGCGCTGTATAACTATCACTGCAAGTTAGAAGGTCCTAGGGAGCGGATCTGTGAATAATAGCCCATCGGGCAGACATAAAGGGAGCAGTCGAGAAGACTAGGAGAAAGTCTTTCCAGTTATGACTGGTATGTAGAATGTTGATTGATTATTATGATTGATGTATTATATTATATTCGTCTATTACCATGATGTGAATAAGTATATGTGAGGAATGTGGAAGTCCTTGATATTGGATATAGCAATGTGTGCCACGAGCGATAGATGAAAGTGAGTTCATGGATTTGTAGCGCGAGTGAGTAGTGTGTACTCCGATGGAGGTGTGTTACCGTAAGATGTGCGGTGAGTGGAAGGTGAACTAGTGTGTGTACGCTTCATGGGTTGTAAGGAGAGGTGGAGTGAATAGAGATGGTAGGGTATTATACCAATGTAATGTTATTCTTGTAGGTGTCGGGGACGGGCCGCAGAGCCACCTCGATGAGCACAGGGGATAGGCCAGCATAGGGCCGGAGGCCGCACATAGGCCAGAAGTGAGGCTGTCAGTGCAGGACAGTAGAGGCACATAAAGTCGTGGCAGTCGGGCCACGGGCAGGGACGTAGATAGAGTGAATGAGATACTATGTTGTTGCCATGTTGATAGGCTAGTGAACTGATATTATGTTGTTGCCATGTTGATGGCTATGGAAATAATAATGTGTTATTGCCCTGCGGAGGTGCTAGGGGAGTGCTAAGGTGTATGACAATAGGAAGGTGATATTGAGAGACTGCGGTGCCAGTGAATCATTAATGTACTATTAAGACCCTGAGGGGGAGGCTGAGGCCGAAGTGCCTTTAGGAGTAACTACCGGATTGTGGATCCGAGGGAGCGTGTGTGTGAGAATAAGGCCGTTGTACGGCAGTCATTTCAGTAATATAATATATGTAATTGCGCTATTATATGTATAATTATGTTTAATAAATGTGTGAGTCTGATGGATTGTTCTGTTAAGTGTTAACTTGTTTGTTCGTGATTGTTGTCCTGTCATAACTTATTACATCTCCCAGTCTGGGATTTGTGACACTGGGGGCTCGTCCGTGTGACACTGGGGGCTCGTCCGTGTGACACTGGGGGCTCGTCCGTGTGACACTGGGGGCTCGTCCGTGTGACATTGGGGGCTCGTCCATTGTGACTCGTCCATTTTCGTAATATTTAGTTGTAGTTAGTTAGTAGGTATTTGTGCTGTCTTGTTCGTTGGATGAATGGACATTTCATGATATGATTTATGTATACTTATGAATAATAATATGTATTGATGCATGTATTTTGATGAATATGTATTAATGTGTACTTAAATTTCAGAGAGACAGTGTGTGTGCGTGCAGCCTGAGGAGACGAGCAGCCAGAGCTCCGATTAGGTCGAGGACTTAAACTCATAAGGCTGAAAGTTAAGTAAAAGTCTAAAATTTTGTACCCTGGATTAAGGGCTGTCTTTTCATCTGTCTGTTTCCCTGTTTTTGCTGTTTTCGTTGTAATTGATTATACGGGCGGTGGCGCGGGTTTGCTGTGTTGAACTTAGTTTATCCTTTTAAAAAGGTGTGGTAAACTTTGGAACTTCGTTCATCACAGTGACCAGTTCTGTAGGGACCTGTAATATTGTTTAGTTGTAGCGTCGATATCTTCCTCGTTGTTTTAGGAAGACGTTTCTCTTGTCCCTCTCTTACCTGTCTGTAAATACGTTCTTTTTTTTCAGACTCTGTTCTTGTTCGTACCTTGTAGTGTAATCGGCGTATTTAGGTTGCATTTTTTTTTCCATTATATTTTCTTTTTTAGGCCTTTGTCTTAGTCTGGTTCGTTGTCCTTGATGTACTTGTGGTCCTTCTACTGAATTTTCTCATTCTTATCTTTTCCTTTCGTTTTGTTATTTAATAGTGCTAGACATTTTATAAACATACAATTAGTTAGAGAGAGTAGGCTGTAGAATGTTTAGTTAGGGGTGTTTCTGAATTGTATTTGGGTTTTGTTATATCTGGTGTGATCTCAGGTCTCTGGTCGTATCGCTAGTGATCATACCGACAGGTTGGTCGTCTTATAATAGATACCATAACCATAAATCGGTGAAATGGCGGAACTCCAACAACTAATGAAGTTGGGTAAGGAACTTGGCCTGGAGGGAGAAGAGCTACGCGGCTGGATTAAAGAACAGCAGGCAGAAATGCGCGATGAGCGTGCTAAGGATAGAGAGCGAGAAAAAGAGGCTCAGGAAAAGGAGTTAGAAGCTCAGCGACAGGAGAGACAGGATAAGGAGCAGGAAAGGGAGATAAGGTTAAAGGAGATAGAAGCTCAAGAGCGGGAGACAGACGCGCGAGTAAGAATAGCGGAGTTGGAAATCAAAAAGAGTGCGCCAACAGAAACAGTTGAGCGGCAGGTACCCAATAAAGGTGGCGTTAGGATTAAGCTCCCTACGTTCGACGACCGGAAGGACGACATAGACGCCTTCCTTTACAGGTTCGAACTGAACGCACAATTGCAATGGGGGGAAAATAAGGAATTATGGGCCACGTACCTGGCGTCGCTATTGCAGGGGCGAGCGTTAACCTACTTTAAAGAGCTACAGCGCGAAGACGTGCAAGACTACGATAAGCTGAAGGCTTTGTTGCTTCGCCGATTTGCGCGTACCGAGGAATATTTCCGGGAGCAGTTTAGGCGAGCACGTGCAGATACCAGGGAGGACTTTGCTGCCTTCGTCGCGAGACTAACGGAGTATTTCGCGAACTGGGTAGACTTGGCGCATGTGGGCACGGACTTTGCCAAACTGAAAGACTTAATGATCCGTGACCAGCTGTACGCGTCGTGCCACAAAGATCTGGTGGCTTTCCTGAAAGAGAACGAACCCGCGACGGTGCAGGAGGCGTCTAGGTTGGCGGAGGCATACCGTACGGCGCATCCGTCCAAACCAGTCGCCAGGGCGTACGTCCAAGATGCTGGGTACGTCGCCGTTGTCGAGGGGTCGCCGGCAGGACTTGGGGACAGGTCGCGTCGGCGTGGTGCCTATAGCGGGCAAGCCCAGGGGCAGCGTAGGGGCTATCACCAATCACCGGCATATGGACCCGGTAAGTTTGACCGAGCAGGAGGGCTAGGTCGCGGTAATGGCCGGGGCCGACTTGTGACCTTTGCCGATGACCGACGGCATAGGGACTCTAGTTCCGGTCGCGAGGGGTCACGGGGACCCAGGCCTAGAGCAGCACAGGGAGCGGAGTGTTGGACTTGCGGACGCGTGGGTCACTTTTCGCGCGAGTGTAGGGCCGCGAAGTGTTGGAACTGCGGAAGAGCAGATCACATCAGCGTGAACTGCCCGGCAGGTAGGATAGCGGCGAACGTGGACAGTAGCTCCAGTCCATGCTCCCCAAATAAATTTCATCATGCGGCTGCGGGTGTTACATCGGACAACGGAGGCGGACAGTATTCTAAGTGTCCCAGTTGTGAGAAGTTATTATCTTCCGGTGTTTTACCTTGTGGGAGAAAGATCCCCGTTATAAATTCATGTCATACAGGAGGTGGTCTTAGGGTTTATCCGGGGTTTGTTGGGGACGAACCGGTCTCGGTTTTACGAGATACAGGATCTACCGTTGTGGGAGTGCATAGGGACTGCATTCGGGATTCACAGCTTACAGGTGAGACTGTCCCGTGCATCCAATTTTCGGGGGCCATTGAGAAATTACCCATGGCAAGAATAATGATAGATACACCTTTCCTTAGCGGGGAAGTCGAAGCAGTCGTTGGTTGTTTTCCAGGCGCCCAGCTCATCATTGGGAATGTATCACGGGTGGTTTCCCCTTCCGATGAGAACGTGCAAGCATGGTCGCAATCAAAAGGTATTGACTTTTGCGCCGCGGTCGAAACACGCCGACGGGTAGCGGATAAAGACAAGATTAGACCTTTGGCTACGCCAGCGGTCAACCTAGACATCACGCCGGAGCGCTTGGCGAGATTACAAAGGGAGGACCCATCATTAAACCCATGTTTTGGGGAAGCGCGAACCGAGAAAACGAGGAGATATAAGAACGGGTCGTCCTCCTTTATTGTTCAGGCGGGCATTCTGTTCCGTAAGTATGTAACGGTGTCCTCCATTTTAAAGCAGGTCGTTGTGCCAGCGTTGCTGATCGCAACAGTATTGCATTTGGCACATGATGTCCCATTAGCGGGTCATATGGGGATAGCTAGAACCAAAGAAAGGGTTCTTAAAAATTTTTACTGGCCATCGATCCACAGAGATGTGCAGGTCTATTGTAAGACGTGCAGTGCGTGCCAAAAGACGACGCATAAGGGTCGTACACCCCAGGCCCCTCTTCAGAAGATCCCCACGGTCTCAGAACCGTTTAAAAAGGTCTCGATAGACCTTGTTGGCCCCATTCACCCAGCGACCGATAGGGGGAATCGATTTTTCTTAACGGTCATATGTAATGCTACGAGATGGCCAGAGGCGGTTCCTCTGCGGACCATAACGTCTGAGGCAGTCGCGGAAGCGTTGTTTGCAATTTTCGCTAGGGTAGGAATACCAGAGCAAATTCTGTCTGATAGGGGCGCGCAATTTACGTCCGAGATGATGAAGGAATTGTTCCGCTTATTCAGCATACAACCCATCACTACCACCCCTTATCATCCGCAGGCTAATGGCATGTGCGAGAGATTGAACTCGACGTTAAAGTCGATGCTGCGTAAGGTAGCTGCTGATCGCCCTAAAGATTGGGATAGATATATCCCTGCAGTGTTATTCGCGTACAGAGAGGTACGGCAGGAGTCAACGGGATTCTCGCCGTTCGAAATGATGTACGGTCGTAGTCCTAGGGGCCCAACTGATGTTCTTCGGGACATGATGACGTCGCCATCATCGGGAGACGATGAGCAGATTTCGGTGTTTCAGTACCTTGTTGATTTAAGAGAAAGACTATCTTCAGCGCGCATTATAGCAGAAGAAGCGTCTAGTATCGCTTCGAAAAGAGCAAAAGACTATAAAGATAGAGGGTCCAAACTGAGAATTTTTAAGCCAGGAGACAAGGTTCTGTTGTTGTTACCTACGGACCATAATAAGTTATTGATGACATGGAAAGGCCCTTATGTTATTGAGCGAGTTGTTTCAAAGGTAGATTACGCTATCCACATTGATGGAGCGAGTAAGGTTTTCCATGTAAACATGCTACAGAGATTTTATGAGAGACCACCGTATCTGTGTGCACAGACAAGACCAGAGGAGACTGTCTTCTCTACCGCTTGTACGGGGGTCGTAGACCAGTTGGACTGTGACGTAAGCGACACCGAGGCGCAGGAGGAGTTACAAATTCAATTGCCGGAGTTAACTCCGACACAAGGTTACAGGGACGTTAACATTAACCCTGACCTTACGAGTTCAAGGAGTAGGGAACTTGAGACCCTGTTAGCGTCATTTCCGGATGTTGTTACGGATTTGCCGGGTCGCACTACGGTGATCCAGCACCAAATAAAGTTGACTTCGGATAAGCCAGTATTTCTTAGACCGTATCCGTTGCCTTTTTCTTCGAGAGATAGAGTCATAAAGGAAGTGGAGTCAATGTTGAAGTTAGATGTGATAGAACCATCAACATCGCCGTATTCATCACCCATCGTCCTCGTGAAAAAACTTGATGGATCGGTGCGGTTCTGTATTGATTTTCGAAGATTGAACACTATTACGGTAGGCGATAGGGAGCCTATCCCGTTTCAGGAGGAATTAATAGCTTCATTGGCCGGGTCCACGTGGTTTTCCAAGATAGATTTGACGAAAGGGTATTGGGAAATCCCGCTTACTGAGGAGTCTAAACAATACACGGCGTTCCAAACGCCCATTGGATTATTCCAATTTAAGGTCATGCCATTTGGGTTGGTAAACGCACCAGCGACGTTTGCACGATTAATGAGATTGGTGTTGAAGGACATACCTAATGTCGTGTCATTCTTTGATGATATAGCATGCCATACGTCGACATGGTCTGATCATATTCAGACACTAACAGTAATTTTTCAACGATTACGGCATTTTGGGTTAACTGCTAAACCCGCAAAGATGGATTTGGCATGTCCAGAGATAGTATTCTTAGGACATATTGTGGGTAGAGGTGTTCAGAGACCTGAAGAAACAAAAATTGACAAGTTAGTAGGGTTGCAAATCCCAAAGACAAAGAAACAAGTCAGAAGCTTGGTGGGGATTTTAAATTATTACAGAAAGTTCATTCCAAATTTTTCCTCCTTGTCATCTTCTCTTACTGACCTTACTAAGAAGGGACAACCCGATAAGGTCCAGTGGACGTCTGAATGTCAGACATCATTTGATAATTTGGTGACAGCATTATCATCGTCACCCATTCTGATATTACCCGATTTTCGATCTAATTTTATCCTCAGAACGGATGCGTCGGACTCTGGTGTCGGCGCTTGTCTTCTACAGGAGAAGAACGAATGTCTCCATCCTGTATGTTATGTCAGTAGGAAGTTATTGCAGAGAGAAAGAAAGTATTCTGTGATAGAGCGTGAGTGTCTTGCCATTGTCTGGTCCGTCCAGAAACTGGGACGTTGTCTCATGGGACGAGAATTTTGTATCCAGACGGACCACAAGCCACTGACATTTTTGTCGAAGAATCGTTCGTCCAGCCCACGCTTGTCTAGATGGGCATTGGCTTTACAGCCGTACACCTTCGTTATTCAACCAATTCCAGGAACCAGCAATCATATCGCCGACTACCTTAGTCGAGCCTAGGGGAAGATTTCAGGAGCTTATACATCGCAGGACAGGAACATTGACGGGATCTGTGTGAATAAGTCGACTTTAAAATATTGACATTATAAATATGATATGAAGAATGGTTGATAGGTTGATTGGTTTTTGATTCTGTATTAGATATTGTGTTTAGTTAGCTATTCATGAGGTGACACATATATGCATATTTCAGACCATATTGATCCCCATATTTTCCCCTGATTTCGGTATTTTATATACTAGGGGAGCTGCTAGGTCAGTTTTTTTAGTGTAGGTATTGCTCACGCTCACTCGTTGACAGTCATCTTGATGCGATTTGAAATTAATTGCATTAATTTTTTTGGGGTGGGGGATGATGTCACGAGTGGAGTGAGTGCAATTAAGGGGATTGCTACAGAGCGGGTGGAGAGTAAAATTAACGCACGGAGACAGGGAAGAAAAGTCGTGCATGTCATGAGTGGGGGGTCTGAAGGAGGCGAAAGCGCTGTATAACTATCACTGCAAGTTAGAAGGTCCTAGGGAGCGGATCTGTGAATAATAGCCCATCGGGCAGACATAAAGGGAGCAGTCGAGAAGACTAGGAGAAAGTCTTTCCAGTTATGACTGGTATGTAGAATGTTGATTGATTATTATGATTGATGTATTATATTATATTCGTCTATTACCATGATGTGAATAAGTATATGTGAGGAATGTGGAAGTCCTTGATATTGGATATAGCAATGTGTGCCACGAGCGATAGATGAAAGTGAGTTCATGGATTTGTAGCGCGAGTGAGTAGTGTGTACTCCGATGGAGGTGTGTTACCGTAAGATGTGCGGTGAGTGGAAGGTGAACTAGTGTGTGTACGCTTCATGGGTTGTAAGGAGAGGTGGAGTGAATAGAGATGGTAGGGTATTATACCAATGTAATGTTATTCTTGTAGGTGTCGGGGACGGGCCGCAGAGCCACCTCGATGAGCACAGGGGATAGGCCAGCATAGGGCCGGAGGCCGCACATAGGCCAGAAGTGAGGCTGTCAGTGCAGGACAGTAGAGGCACATAAAGTCGTGGCAGTCAGGCCACGGGCAGGGACGTAGATAGAGTGAATGAGATACTATGTTGTTGCCATGTTGATAGGCTAGTGAACTGATATTATGTTGTTGCCATGTTGATGGCTATGGAAATAATAATGTGTTATTGCCCTGCGGAGGTGCTAGGGGAGTGCTAAGGTGTATGACAATAGGAAGGTGATATTGAGAGACTGCGGTGCCAGTGAATCATTAATGTACTATTAAGACCCTGAGGGGGAGGCTGAGGCCGAAGTGCCTTTAGGAGTAACTACCGGATTGTGGATCCGAGGGAGCGTGTGTGTGAGAATAAGGCCGTTGTACGGCAGTCATTTCAGTAATATAATATATGTAATTGCGCTATTATATGTATAATTATGTTTAATAAATGTGTGAGTCTGATGGATTGTTCTGTTAAGTGTTAACTTGTTTGTTCGTGATTGTTGTCCTGTCATAACTTATTACATCTCCCAGTCTGGGATTTGTGACAAGTTTATTATATTGAATTTCATATTTCATTATTTCTTCTATTATGAAATGAAAATCATAACCACTGCCATTGTGAAAAAATACTGGAATTACTTTAGATTGTTTTCCTTCTTTAGTATTACAAGACTGACAAGCAGCGCCTCGATACTTACCATTGTAATGATTGTGTTCTCTTACTTTTTCTTCTGAAAATTCAATATTACAAATATAACAATTTGTTGCTTTATTAAATTCTTTTTCTTGGGCATAAGTTAGTTTAGCTTTAGCTTTTTTATAGTAATTTAACTTTTTACAGATTTCGTTATAATACATCATAATCATTTCGACAAATTTTTCTTTTACATCTTCTCCGGTATAAGTATGATAAACGGAAGGACATAAATTATCATAATCGGATTTTATATACATTCCAAAACTAATAGCTTCTTGTTTAAAAATTTTATTTTGATAAGGTTCATTTGGATTTGGTTGTGTTGTAGATATTCTTTTATTACATGATTCAAAATCGCAGTAGAAAACTATCGGTAATCTAGATTTGAAATGATGATTTGTAAATTGTAAAATATTATCACCTTCTTTTGGAAGGATTGTCTTACACATTTTGTGATTTAAGCATTTCTCTTTATGGTTATTTAAAGAATTATTTGTTGTAAATATGTTCATACAATTCCTGCAGATGAAAGCTTTGTTACGCGATTTATCTATTAATAAATTTTCTAAATTTTTTATAAGACAGTAATGAGTATTTCCATCATCTTCTAAATATAGGAGATCAATGAAATTGCAGCTTTGCTGATCAACAGAGTCCATGCTTTGTTGTTTTAAGATTGGCTTGTTAACTGAGATATAAATTGGATATAGTGAGTATTTATTATCTGGTTTTTCTAATGCAAAAACATTTACACACATATCATTTTGTTTTTCAAATTTAGGAATATCTTTAATTTTAACTGGATATTTAATTCCTTTCATATTGAACCAATCTTCATATTGTTTATATTTTGAAACTCTCTCTTTATTATCATCAGCAGGATACAATTTAGCTAATATAGACCAAAGAAAGCATTTATTATCTTTTTTATTTTGAACATTGATAATATTTTTACTTTTAAACGGAGTAGGAATATAAGAAGAAGCTCTTAAAGTTTTAGTTTTATAAAGTTTTACATTTGTTTTAATAATTTGATTAAATATATGTCCAGATCCTCTATCCTGAAATTTATCAACCCAAGCGTTAAAATTTTCATCAATGGAATTATAAAAGGTATTGAAATCATTCATGGAATTTATAATACCAAAACTTGATTGATAATGTGCTTCAATAATATCAAAAGATAAAGGAGTATTATATTCAGAAGTTATTATTAACTTAACTTTTACTGTTTTATTATTTTTAAAATCTTCAATAAGTTTTCTCACTCTTTCCTTAATTAATTTGAAATATCTAGAAGTATTATTTTCTTTCACATCATCGATAATGATTTCTTTGATAATATTTTTGAAAGTTTTTTCGACCATTTGTTAAGAATTATTTTTAATAGACTTTTGATAATCGGGATTTCTTTTCATAAATTCTCGATATGCTTGTTTATATTTTTCCTTATTTCTCACATAATGCAAATGTTTTTGAAGTTTCATACATTCTTTACATTTTGCTTTATGACCATCTGAATTTTTTCTTTCCTTGTAAAATAAATCAAGAGGTTTTCGAATAAAACAAGTATTGCAAATTTTTTCCATTTTTTAATTTTATTTATTAAAAATGGTTGAAAGTAGAACTCTGATGTATTGTGTAAAGTGTAAACAACAAACCGATACTATAAACATTGAACAAGTTAAAACAAAGAATAATAGAAATATGTTAAAAGGCAAATGTGTAATTTGTGGAAGAACTAAAACTAAATTTGTAGGAGCTGATAGCATAGCTAATAACCAAGGGCATGGCGTAGCCAACAGTCAAGGACGTGGTATAACCAACAAAATCATCAATAAATTTCCTTTTGAAATGCATTTGCCAGGTCATAATTTTACAGGACCGGGAACCAATTTAAAAAAACGGTTGAATTCCGATCTCACACCAACATCTTGGAGTAAACCAATTAATAGAGTTGATGAAGCCGCAATGCATCACGATATTTGTTATTTACAAAATCAAGATACTAAAACCAGAAATGAAGTTTGTGATAATAAGATGATACAGTCTTTAGATTCTATTTTAAAACCAACATTAAGAGAAAGAATGGATAAAAATATTGTTGAACCTATTATTAAAATTTAAAAAACTTTTGGAATGGGCGAAAAAAAAAAGCCTTACGAGTGATTTAGCAGAAGAACTTCATAAACGGGTAATTAAAAAATTTAAGAAAAGAAGAGTGATAGTTAATGGAATTGATAAAATATGGGCTGCTGATTTAGTTGACATGTCTGCTTATTCTAAGCAAAACAAAGGATTTAAATATATTCTTGCTGTTATTGATGTTTTCTCAAAATATGGTTGGATGATTCCTTTAAAAAATAAAAGTGGACTAACAGTTGCTGAAGGATTTAAAGAGATATTAAGCAGACATCCAGAAAAATTATGGGTTGATAAAGGAAGTGAATTCTATAATAAACATGTTAAGAGTCTTTTCAAAGAAATCTATTCCACAGAAAATGAAGAGAAAAGTTCTGTAGTAGAAAGATGGAATCGAACAATGAAAGAAAAAATGTTTAAATATTTTACAGCGAATGGTGTTACGAAATATATAGATGTTTTAGATGATTTGGTAAATGATTATAATAACACCTATCATTCATCAATAAAAATGACTCCTATTGAAGGAAGTAAAAAAGAAAATGAATTAACCGTATATAGAAATTTATATACAAAGGAATCGCGTAGCCAAAAGCCTAAATTTAAATTAGGTGATAGAGTTAGAATTACAAAGAAGAAAAAGTTTTTTGAAAAAGGTTACACACCAAAATTGACAAAAGAAATATTTACAATATATGAAATTTTATATACATATCCAATTACTTACAAAATAAAAGATTTAGATGATGAAGAAATTATTGGTTCTTTTTATGAAAAGGAATTACAACGAACTAAGTTTTAACATAACGTAAAATTGAACGTATTAAAAACAGTTGATTTTTATTCTCTTAAAAATGACATATGAAAATGTTCAATTAAATATTTCTGATAATCAGAAAGAAAAAATACAGAGAGCTATGAAAAATGATACTCCTGTTACTATTAGAATTACAGAATCTGGAAATGATGTTTTAGCTTTAACAAAAACACAAATAAATAAACTGCGAAAAGCATGCAATCAAAATAAAGGAGCTGATATTACTCTAAGTAGAAATCAAATAAAATATAACATGAAAATTGAAGGAGGGTTTCTGGCTGCTCTTGCTCGAATGGCACTCCCATTATTATCTAAAGTTGTTCCATTAGTAGCAAAAGCTATAGGAATAGGCGGGCTTACGGGTTTAGCAAGTAGTGGTGTTCAAAAATTATTGGGAGACGGTTATCAACCTACAAACTCCTCTAGAGTTGGTGACGGTTTATATTTAAAAAAAGGTGGATGTCTCTGTCAAATTGAAACTGATGGAAAAGGTTTATATTTAGGAACTGTAAAAGGAAGCGGTAACGAGTTTCAAGGAGATGGATTGTATTTAAAACGAGAAGGACAAGTTTATAATGGTGAAGGTTTTTTAAGCGATTTGGTTAAAAGTATTCCGTTTATAAATATGTTAGTGTAACCAAAGATCAAAACCTTTATTCTAAAATGGAAGCTTCGAATTATAGAATGAAAAAAATTCTTGACATTCAAAATTCTTTTGAAAGAACTAAAGAAAACAAAAGAATAACAGTTAAGAAATATTCAAAAGCTTTAAATATAATTGACGGAACTGATATAACTTTAAAAACTGTAGCCATTGGAATGGGAACAACAGGAGTAATACTTTTATCTACAGTGGTTAACATTCCTGCAGCTATTATTATAGAAGGTCTTTCAATAGGTACAGGTTTATTAAGTATATTTTTAAGATATTTAAATAAAAAAATTACAACATAAAGCTGATAAACATCAGAAAATTTTATTTTTATTGGAATCAAAACTTAATACTATTCAAACTTATATTTCTGATGCTCTTGAAGATGGAAAAATTTCAGATGAAGAATTTAAACTTATTTTAGATGAAGAAAACAAATTTAGAGAATTAAAAAATATAATAAAAAAGAAAAAAGTAAGCGATCCTGAATTAAATATAGATGATCCATTGAAAAAAATCAAAAATCTTATAGTATAATTTTTTTCCTTTAAAAAATATTTTATTTTTATTATATTAAAAATGTCTTTTTTAGAAATTGAAGATCCTTCAAAACGTGAAGCTCTTGTTAATGAATTTTTAAAAACCAAAAGAAATATTCAATTAAGTAACTTAAGCGAAAGAGTAGGAGATATTGAAATGAAAAGAGAATTTTCCAAAGTATTTGCTCCTATTACAGAAAGTACACAAAAAGCAGCAGAAGAAACTAAGAAAGCGATTCAGAAAATACCACTTGCTATAGAACAAAGTCAACCCTTGAGAGCGATTGAACCTGCATTACAAGCAGAGCTGCGACCTATTCAATTAGAAGAATCTCCACAAGCAATTGCTGCTTCTCCAATTGACCTTGGTCCGATAGCAACCGAATATTTAACAAAATATTTAGGTAAAGATAGGGGGGATACTACTTTTGGAATTTATACTAAAGATAACAAACTTTATATTGGTAGTGAAGAAATAAAAATTGATAAAGATAATATTATTATTGGAGAAAAGAAATATACAGGAACACCTGGTTTATGGGAACTAATAACCAGCAAAGAACCTAAAAATTATCAACCCGAAGACATGTATAAATATGAATATATTTTATTTGATACTAATGCTATGCATCAAAATAACGATCCTAATAACCCAAGACCTAAATCTAGTAAAGGAAAAAAATATACTGAAATAATAAAACCGATTTGGGACGATGTAGAAAGTCATAATCAAAAAGTCTTAGAAGCGCGAGGTCCTACTGCAACTTATGAAGGAACAGGATTTCTTCCATCGGATCCAAATGCTTTAATACAGAGATTATCATTATTAATGGCTAGTAAAGAAGCAGGAAATACAGGTGTTGTAAATGAAATGGCAAGTATTGTAGATGAATTATATAGACAGAAAATTATTAACACTAATGAATATAAAAAATCACAGTTAAAAATTGCTATATAAAATAGACAAGTCTAAGTTTCACGATGTTGATTTTCAATAGAGGATACAAAAGAAAATATGTTTATGGAGGATCAGGTTTTTTTGATTCGATAATTTCAGCTGTTACTAGCAAAGGTGCCAAAGAAGTTGTATCAAATGTTGCAAAGAAAACAGCATCTGACTTTGGAAACAAAGCTATTAATAAATTTATAATTGATAAAGTTTTTAAACCAAAAAAAGTAAATGGTTCAAATATATCTCCAGAATCAAAACAATTATTAAATAATTTTTTATGAAATGGAATTAAACGTATTTAAAACTTTTCATCTTAGTGGGGCAACATACCGTGCTATTTTCTGCAGGGATTCTCAAATATTTTTAGGCGGGGTGTGATGAAGTTTTCATTTTTTTGAAAAAGCTGTTTTTTTTTGGATGTTTGTGTGTAAATTTTATATTTTAAATATGAGCCCAACTCGTAATTTAACTAAACTACTCTTATCATGTGGGTTGGTCCACCTAGAGATACTCCTGTGACTTTATGAGTAAGGAGTTTGGTATTATACCCAGAGGATAGGAAAGGTATAAGTTCGGCTCTGAGTTGAGATAAGCCTGTGGCAGTATGGACTAGGGTTTTGTGTAATATTAATAATCTGGCATGTGCGGAATTGAGCTGGGTTGGCTAATGGGGCCTAAGTTAATTAATTTTGACTTAATGAGTAGATCCAGTTGGGTATTGCTATCCTCTGCTAATTATGATGGTAATTGTTAATTAAGGGATAATACGTTGTGCGTGGGTGGGCTAAGTAAGTAGACGGGATTGTCTTTTATTGAGCCATCTAGCACGGGCAGTTCTGTGGTATGAGTGTGTAGACTCAGCAGACTGTATTTTATTGTAGTTAGTTTAACTCCAGCTCATTCCATAACTAGGATAGATTTGATGCGCATAGGGTGCGCGTCGTACAGGCTGCGCGTATACACATGTAAGGCTTAATGTTATCTTGTCTGGAATCAAATTAAGTTTTCTTCCTGATCTAGAATAATGGCCGTTGTTATATAAGAATTATAACGTGTGGGATAGCCCTACGTCAGCCTGTAGTTAAGCCAAGGGAAGTAAACATGTTACTTGGTAGGCTAGCATCTTTGTCACGAGTGGAGTGAGCGAGATTCAAGGATTACGGGGGCATGGAAGTGTAGGACTGACTCACGGGATAGGGAGGCTGCTCACCTGTATTGACTTCTGTTAGTTGACGTAAAGCGTGCATGTTGTGAGTGAAGTTGAGGCGTAGTAGAGGCAAAATCTGAATAGTCAGATCACTGCAAGTTAAGAGGTCCCAGGGGACAGACGTGAGATCAGAGGCAGTCGGGAGATTGTGATGTGTTTTCCAGTGATGACTGGTAGGTTGAACTATGATTTATAATTATGATGATTGATGTATTATATTCGCCTATGACCATGATGTAAATAAGTATATGTGAGGAATGTGGAAGTCAGTGATTACTGTGTATAGAAATGTGCGCCATGAGCGATAGATGTAAGTTAGGTTCATGGATTCGTAGCGAGAGTGAGTGCTGTGTGGTACGGTGGAGGTGTGTTACTGTAAGATGTGTGGTGAGTGAAAGGTGGACTATTGTGTGTACGCTTCATGGTTTGTAATGAGGGGTGAAGTGGTTAGAAATGGTATGGTATTATACCAATGTAGTGTTCTTCTTGTAGGTGCCGGGGTCGGGCAGAGACGCCACCCGCGGTAAGCGAACTAGCACCGGGGATAGGCCAGCATAGGGCGGAAGGCTACGCATAGGCCAGTGGAGTGAAGCTGTCGAGCAGGACAGGAGGGGCGCATGAGTCGTGGCAGTCTGGCCACAGACAGGGATGTGTATATAATTGTTAATGTGCTCTTAAGATGTACTACATGTGATAGTGATATACGACTGTGCTATTGTGATATTAATGTGAATTGAACTAATAACGTGCTATTGCCATGTTGAGGAGCTCTTGGAATGCTCAGGTGTTATTGCCATAGGAATGTGTTATTAAGACCTTGAGTGGAGAGGCTGAAGCCGACGTGTATTTAAAAGTAACTACCGGGTTGTGGACCCGAGGAAGAGTGCTTGAGGGAAAGAAGGCCGTTGGACTGTTATCTTTATCTTTATGTTTAATAAATGTGTGAGTCTGATGGGTTGTTCTGTTAAGTGTTATACGTGTTCGTTCGTGATTGTTGTCCTGTTATAATTATTACATCTCCCAGTCTGGGATTTGTGACAATCTTATACTCGAGTTGGCTCCCTGGAGTGCTCAGAAAGTGTGTGGTTCGTCCGTCGGAATCGACGAGGACCATCTAGTCATCCTGGGGGGTAGGTGGATTGGGTTCTGTGGGTGCGCAGATGGCTAATCAGACCAATTCGAGCCTGGAATGTTCTGGCGCAGTGTGGGCATGGGATGGAGAGGGATGTCGGGCGCTGGCTGGCACATTTCCTGGCCTGTCTGCGTTTCTCTGCTGCAGCGGTTCTGTTTGCTTCACTGAGTTTGGCGCCTTTATGGACAGCTGAACGCCATTTTGATCTGTCCATTGCAGTGACCTCCCATGTGTCATGGCTGATGTTGAAGACCTTCAGAGAAGCTTTCAGGGTGTCTTTGAAGCGCTTCTTTTGGCATCCATGGGAGCGCTTGCCGTGTTGGAGTTCGCCGTACAGCAGTTTTTTGGGGAGCCGGTAGTCTGGCATGCGAACTACGTGGCCTGCCCAGCGTAGCTGAACTTGCATCAAGATGGTGTAGATGCTGGGCAAGTTTGCACGAGTGAGCACCTCTGTGTCAGGGATCTTCTCCTGCCACTCTATGCCGAGAGGTTTCCTGAGGCTGGTGGTATGAAAGTGGTTCAGCTTTTTTGCATGGCGTGTGTAGACAGTCCATGATTCACAACTATAGAGTAGTGTGTTGAGGACTATGGCCTTGTACACTTTGAGCTTTGTCTCCTGAGTGATGCCTCTTCTGTTCCAGACGTTCTTATGGAGCCTGCCGAAGGCAGCGCTGGCTTTAGCGAGTCTGGCATTCACCTCGTCATCAATGACAACTGTGCGAGAGAGTGTACTGCCCAGGTATGTGAACTTGTCCACCGCATTAAGTCGTTGGCCGTTGATAAAGATGTTTGGTTCAAAGTAAGGCTTTCCTGGAGCTGATTGGTGCTTTACCTCGGTCTTCTTTGTGTTTATTGTGAGGCCAAAGTTGTCACAGGCAGCAGAGAACTTGTCAACGCTATGTTGCATGTCAGGTTCGGAGGCAGCGTTGAGAGCGCAGTCATCAGCAAACAAGAAGTCGTTGATGGTGTCTGTTTTCACCTTGGTCTTTGCCTGAAGCCTCCTGAGGTTGAGAAGTGAGCCGCCTGTGCGGTACCTGATGCCAATGCCCACGGTGGTGTCTCTGACGGCTGTCATGATCACATTAGGATCATAAATGCCGTGCTAGGTCACGACGTCAGTGAGTTAATTTTTACGATCTTGTTGATTATAACCAGCGTAATTTGTCCTTGAGCTGTTCTCGTGAACAGTTTGTTTTGAAACACCTTTTTTTCTGATAGATGGAGAGAAGGAGGGGCGAGACAGAATAAATGTATAGCTAGGAATGACAGAGCAGTTCTCGACCCCGTGATTTTGATTAACATAGATAAGGGGCGAGTAAAGGTAGTTTATTTAGACGCTTAGTTGGCGTTCGGAAATTCGTGCATAAGAGTAGAAAGCACGGGGTTTGAAGATTTTAGTAGTTAATGTTTCGCATTTTAAATTTTGTCTAGGTAAAATTGACCTTGATTTGGTGCAAGGCCGTGACAAGCATAAATTAATACTGCAGGCTGAGCTCCAGCGACTGCACCAATCAAATGTATGAATCTGGACGGAAGGTCGAGACATAGCTTTAGTATTTAAACCCGTGCAGAGCTTAGATAGTGGCCACATGTAGACAATCCATTTACGAAGTGGACGGCGATAGTCCTCAGCCAGATGAGAGACATAGAGACGCAGTTGAGCAGTCCATATTGTGAGGAGCGTGATGTTTTAAAGCTCCAGAGCCTAAGCTACTTGGTTTGATATGAACCCACAGCGTTTACATCCAGCGCTCTCACTCCCAGTGAGGGCCTAATGGTGAGAGTTCATACTAATTTGTAATGATGAAAGTGAACCGTTCTACTTACTTTTGAAGACAGTTTCAGAGCTACCGCCAGACAACGCATGGTTGTACAAGCATTCTCCATGGCGTGTCTAGAGGAAATGTCCATATCATAACATGTCTCATTGAATTAATAGAGTTTAAACTGTTATATCCGTCGCCACGTGCGCGGATTCTATTTGGCATCTAACTCATATGACCTGAAAGTAGTTAGAGTGAATAAGCTAGTCTTTATAGAAAGCTGTAGTTTCATTCGTTAGATTCAGTTGCCTTTGAATTGATATTTATATTTATAATTATATTTGTTACATTAATTACATGTAATTAAACTGCCCTACAGTTCTGCTAAAAATCAAAGCAATTGATTTATTTAGTTTTTAGAGTGCAAGTATTTTTTTTGTGTGTTCGTCGATTGTGGGAGCGGACCTCGAAAGAGTGTCAGTCGAATTATCCCCATCTAACCCACATCGCGACAACGGCATCTGTCAGCATGGCTGAGAACATAAGACTGAAAAGGGTGGGGGCAAGGACACAGCCTTGCTTGGCTCCGTTGGAGACAGGGAATGGTTCTGAAGTCTCTCCATTGTCTTTGACTCGGGCCAGCATCCCGCCATGTAGTTGCCGAATGATGGTGATAAACTTTCTGGGGCATCCGTACTTCGCCATGATTCTCCAAAGGCCATCTCTGCTAACAGTGTCGAAGGCCTTGGTGAGATCGACATAGGTGGAGTAAAGGTCGGTATTCTGTTCCTGGCACTTCTCCTGGAGCTGCCTGGCAGCAAACACCATGTCAATAGTCCCGCGCCTCTTTCCGGAAGCCACACTGGCTTTCTGGTAAAAGACCTCGCTCAAGGTGTGCCATGAGGCGGTTGAGTAGCACTCTGGCCAAAGTCTTACCTGCGACGGACAGCAGGGATATTCCGCGATGGTTGCCACATGCTTGACGATTACCTTTGCGCTTGTACAGATGTATGATAGAAGCGTCTTTAAAGTTCTGCGGAACTGCCTCATGCTGCCAGATGAGCTGGAACAGCTGGTGAAGCTTCTCAGTCAGCGCCATTCCGCCTTCTTTGTAGACCTCAGCTGGGATAGAGTCTGAGCCAGGTGCTCTTCCATTGGATAGCAGCTGGACAGCTTTCTGAGTCTCCTCCAAGGTTGGGATGGCGTCCACCGACTCGCTGACTGGCACTTGGGGGAGTTGGCCGATGGCTTCATCATTGATGGTGGAAGGGCGGTTCAGTACGCTGTCAAAGTGCTCAGCCCATCTCTCAAGGATCTTGGCTTTGTCGGTAATTAGGGTGGAACCATCAGCACTGAGGAGTGGAGCAGATCCGGAAGTGATGGGACCATAGACTTCTTTCAAGCTGTTATAAAAGTTCTTCATGTGATTCCTGTCCGCAAAGCCCTGGATCTCGTCAGCTTTGTTGCTCAGCCAGGAATCCCGCATCTGCCGTAGCTTTAGCTGGGCGGTGCTGCGTGTGCTCTTCAGTATGTCTTTCTTTGACTGTGATTTGGGATCTTCAATGTGGGCTCTGTAGGCTTGACGTTTGCTTTCCAGCAGCTCCTCAATCTCAGTGCAGTTCTCATCAAACCAGTCTCTGTGCTTCCTAGCAGAAGGCCCCAGGCAGTCCATGGCAGTGCTGTACACTGTCTCCTGCAGTGTGTTCCATGCTGCTTCTACATTTTGGCTGTCCAGCACAGTGGACTTAAGGCGTTCTTCCAGGGTGCCAATAAAGCTGTGCTTGATGTTGATCGCTTCAGCTTGTTGACATTCAGGCATTTGTGTGTTTTTGTGCCCTGGGGCCGTCTCTTAGGCTGGATGCGAAGGTTGAGTTTGGAGACAACAAGCCGATGGTCTGTCCAGCACTCAGCGCCACACATGGCCTTTGTGACTCTTACGTCCTGCCTGTCCCTCTTCCTGACGATGACAAAGTCGATGAGATGCCAATGCTTAGAGCGAGGGTGCATCCATGACGTCCTGTTTCGGATGGGGAGGCGGAAGACGGTATTTGTGATCAGAAGGTCGTGCTCGGCACATGTCTGGAGAAGTAGTAAACCGTTGCTGTTACAGTTACCAACCCCATGCTTTCCAATCACTCCTTCCCAGGAGGTGCTGTCACAGCCAACTCTAGCGTTAAAATCGCCGAGAATGATGAGCTTGTCTGCTCTGGGAACAGCGGTGATGACAGCGTTCAGGTCTTCGTAGAACTTGTCCTTGGTCTCGTCCAGGTTAGTCATAGTGGGCGCGTAGGTGCTGATAGTGGTGGTAAACTTCTTCCCGTTATATAAGGGGAGTTTCATCGTCACCAGGCGATCGTTAACTCCCTTCGGTGAGCCAGCCAGCTTGCCAGTGAGGGTTGTCTTCACTGCAAAGCCAACTCCAGCTTCACGTCTCTCCTCCGGTCCTCGACCACTCCAAAAGAATGTGTAGCCTGCGCGTTGTTCACATAGTTCGCCTTCTTCGGCCAGTCTGGTCTCACTTAAGGCAGCGATGTCGATGTTGTACCTGGCTAGTTCACTCGCAATGAGTGCTGTGCGTCTCTGTGGTCTGTTTGAGTCGCCTCTGTCCAGAAGTGTACGTACGTTCCATGTGGCAATCTTCAATGGGGTGTTTCTTGTTTTTGTTTTCATCTTTTGTCGACCGCTTAAGTAGGGTCCCCGTCAGCCGCGGTATGCTGACCAGGGTAGTGTGGAGCAGGCAATGTTTAGGGCACCTTTTCTAGCCCCTTCCTCATGCTATGGAGGTGAGCAGTGCTGTCCTGAATAGGGCTGCTCAGTCGCTCAGGGGGCTGCCGATCTCCATCGCTGCTCCAGTCGGTGAAGAACGACCATATGGCCTGAGCCGCCTGTGTGCAGGTCCGCGTCTACGACTGCCAGTGTGCCCACAGCTGTCGCTCCGTCGCTCGCCTGTCGCCACAGGACTTTTAGGGGGATGGAGATGACTAGTGACTTTGCGCGATGATTTTGTTTATAGTGAGGAGGAGTTGCGCACCGTCGATCTCACTCTCTTGTCCCAGACCGTCTATATCCAGTGGAAGGACGAAGTCAAGACGACTGGAGACGGAAACGGATGCAGTGGATGACCAGGATGTCCTTTGTGCCTCACCCTGCCCTCGGCACTCCACAGTGCTCTGCTGGAGCCGCCTTTCTCTCCGTTGAACCACGAAGGTTTCTTCCGCAGAGTCCGCCGGTTCCAGTCTTCACATGCTTGGGTAGGCAAGCCCCGACTCACCGAGGGTTTGTGACCCGTCGGCTACCCTCACCTAGTTTAGCCAGCCTGTCAAAGCCGTTGCCCGGGGGTTGGGCGCTGCCGTATGCTAGCAGCTACTAGGACCCATAGGTGAGAGCTGGGTGCCGGTGAGGACCAATAGAGGCTGAGCCACTCCAGGAGGAGCGTGACAAGCCCCCCTCTAGAGGTACTACCCCTCCCGTGCAGACCCCCTAACCCCCGCTCAGAAAGTAAAGTTACATCCAAGACCCAATGTCTTGGGTTACATTACTGTTTAATAGACATACTAGATCTAGACCTTCCCCATATTTTAATTTAGTTTATGTACAATGTGAATATGATTATTATTAACTTTTATGTTTTCTTTTGATGCATTCTCTTGTTTTAGCATGATGTAATGATTAACTGATGAGGCGTGCTGTTAATTCCTGTTATTTTTGGTTCTTCTTCAGCGCGCCTATCGGTTGGGTTTATCGTAATGTCTTGTTTATTATATTGTCCTGGGCCCGGTTTCATGACACACAGTTAGGGCCTAACTAGTAGCTAAATCACTAACTACAAGTTAAATTCTGTCAGCAAGCTTAACTGTTTTTTCATGAGCATTTTAACTAGTAGTTATCCTTAACTTATAGTTAGTTTAGCGGCGAAAATTTAGCGGTGCTATACAGTGTCGCTAAGTCTACTAACTATAAGTTAGTGGAGATTTTTGTTGACAAAATGGCCGGCTTGATTCACCAGCACTATCAAAATCAAAGACCTCGGCAGTTCAGAGATCATTAATTTTTGATCCTCTGAATGAATACGGCGATCGTGAACTTTTTGCTCGTTTTCGATTCAGGCGGCAAGACATCATTCAAACTGTGGACATGCTGCGAGAGAACTTGCAGTTTGGATACATGCGGAAAGGTGCCCTTTCGCCTGAGTTACAAGTTCTTTTGACTGTGCGGTTCTACGCAACAGGTTCGTTACAAATCGCCGCAGGGGACACCGTCAACGTTTCGAAGTCCACAGTGTCACGTACTATTCATCGTGTGACGAGAGCTCTTTGTCAGAGGGCACGTGATCACATTAAACTGCCTAACCAGGTAGAAGGTAATGTCCAGAAACGTCGTTTTATGAGAATGGGACGTAGGCCAGGCATTTCTAATGTATTGGGCTGTGTCGATGGCACTCAAGTGCGCATTATAGGACCAAGTCGAAATGAACATGAATATGTGAATAGACGAGGCAAGCACAGCATCAATGTGCAAACTGTTTGTGATGCTGACCTTAAAGTGATCAATTGTGTAGTAAAAAACCCTGGATCTGTGCATGATGCAAGGATCTTCGAGAAAGTGCATTGTGGAGGATGTTTGAAAACCAGCCGCCGATATTAGATGCTATAATTTTGGGCGACAGTGCCTACCCTCTTCGAGAGTGGCTGATGACACCATTGCTGAATCCAACTAATGTTCAAGAAAGGAGATACAACCAGGTATTCAAAACAACAAGATGCACGGTGGAACGGTGCATAGGAGTGTTGAGGTGCCGTTTCCATTGCCTCCATGCAGAATTGCGCAATTCACCTGGCAAAGCTTGCAGAATCATTACTGCATGCATTGTACTGCATAATTTGGCAATTGACTTCGGCACCCCTTTGAACGAAGATGACGGTGATGATGACGCTGATGATGGTGAACCCAATGTGTTTGACATGGTACCAGCCAGAGGTGGCAGGGTTGTTCGCCAAGACATTATCAATCGTTTCCTTGTAAATCAGTAAAGGTAAGTAAAGTTAAAACATATCAACAATCTCAATCAAAAAAAAAATATTGTATGAATGACCAATTTTAAAACCTGCGTTTGTATGCACACATCAATTATAAATCAAATGAAGTGTATATCATAGATAAAACTATGCAATTTATTATGATTTAATGTTGCAAATGATAAAGTGCATCTTTTACGTCAGGTTTTGCAAATTGCTCATGTGCACTGAGACAATAAAGCACAGACACTGACTTATGAATATACACATATTGTGCAGAATGAGAGAAAGCAACCTTTCAGAGTATGGTTAGCAAAAATTATTTATTTGGGGTTGTTTTCAAAATTAAAGACAAAACTCCAAGTTTAAAAAGAAATACTACAAACAAACAACATTTATAAATTAAATCTTAGATCTAATTCATAGAGGTAAATAAAAATAAAACTATAAATTAAATCTTATTAATTCTGACATGTTGTCAGTCATCTCTCAAAACTTGAGAATAGCATCAAACAATACAAATCATACTTTATTGAAATAGGTCAACATTTTTAAACTTTATTTGGGGTTGTTTTCAAAATTAAAGACAAAACTCCAAGTTTAAAGAGAAATACTACAAACAAACAACATTTATAAATTAAATCTTAGATCTAATTCATAGAGGTAAATAAAAATAAAACTATAAATTAAATCTTATTAATTCTGATATGTTGTCAGTCATCTCTCAAAACTTGAGAATAGCATCAAACAATACAAATCATATTTTATTGAAATAGGTCAACATTTTTTAACTTTCATAGTCATATTTCAGAGATATAAAATGTTTTATGTTGTAAGTGGTAAATTTTATTTATTGGCATCGATACACTTGGCTTTAAGTGACTGTATTTCCAATTTCAACTTTTCCTTTTCAAGCTCATAAATTTCATCATCTTGTTTCTTTTTACAAAGTAGCCTCTCAAGATTAGCTTGGCTGCAATGAATGTCCAAAAGGGTTTTATCTTTCAGCATCTTTTGAAGTTCATTGTCATGTAAGCCATCTTGCAGTTGTTGCTTCTTAAGTTCTTTTAAGTTCAATTGATACAGCAAGATATTTACCATACAGCTCACTTTGGTTTCTTGAACAGGTGCTCGCCTCTTTACTGGTGATCTTTTGAGTTGCTGGCCAGGCCTGCTTGCAGATGCCGACACTGCTGAGTCATCATCCTCTGGGACAATGGATTCAGACCTGCTGGACGTGGAGGGAGTGTTGTCTACGACGATCTGCCACACAATGTCACCGCCCAAGTTAAGCTTCTCTTGAGATGGGGACTGACTTCTACAGGAGGCTGCAAAAGAAGCATAACAACATCATTATATGCATTTGTTTTTATTTCATTAGTCATGAAATAAAAATTTTGCTAATCAGTCCATTTGCATTTGCTTGTTGTTTTGGTGTGGCACAAACAATAGCAACAATAAGGGACCATTCACAATTGATGTCAATCCAAATTTTGCAAAAATTGAACCCCTCTCCTGTTAAGTTTTGTCAACTTTCCTTTTTGTTTGTTTTGAAAGAAGCTTACTATGTAGTTTTTCGTCTACTTTTATGTTTTAATCATGGTTGACATCAACTTTCTTAGATCTCACACCACCAACCCCTCCCTACCCTGTCAGTTTCTGTCAACTGAGTGACACCCTCCCCCCCCCCCCCCCTTTTGGTTGAGGAGAATTGTGAACGATCCCTAACATCAAAACAAAATTATTTTTTTTAAACACATAAAATAGTTGTTGTTGTTGCTGATGTCGTTGTTGGTGGTGTTATTGTTGTTGCAGTTGAAGATGATAATGATGATGATGATGGTGATGATGATGATGATGAAAAAAAGATGCTGCTGCTGCTGTTGTTGTTGTGGTGGTGGTGGTGGTGGTGATGGTGGTGGTGGCGGTAATGAATGAAGATTCTTACCTTGGATTGGAGCTGGGTCGCCAGTCAAAACCACCAACATCCTCGCTAAGGCCTTCAATCAAATCGGAGTCTCCAAACAATGGTTCAAATAAATGCAGGTCGGGCATTTCATCTACTTTGCCTGACCCAGTCGGGGGGTACTTCCGAGCACGCAGTTGACTTCGGGCCTCTGATGACAACTTCGACCATTTTTCTTTCAACTCCCCCACCGAGCGACCAATTTTTGAAACACTGTTAACGGCCTCACAGATTTCAAGCCACATGTTTTGCTTGTCCTTGTTAGCAGAGTTTGTCTTAAATTTTTGATTCAAAATATCTTTTCTTAAAGAAAACTCTTCGATGAGAGCTGCCCTGTCAGCTGAAGAAAAATTTGCCTTCCTTATTCTTTTCGCCATTTTAATTAACTCCCAACAGATACAACACAGAAATGAGCACACATTAAATAAAGGTGAATTTCCGGTAAATGGAGTGTGTTGAGTGTGTTGGGTGTGTTGACAAATAGGTCATGCACATGGCAGTTGAGCTTGATTGTTCTCTACCGCGGGAATTCCCGCCAAAACAAGCATCATTATGAGTTTATTATTGTTTGGTTATAGGAATCTCCGAAACTATTTAAAGCTAACTATAAGTTAAGGTCTTAGCTTGGAGTTAGTTAACTAAGTACTAAATCTTGCTCATGAAACAGAGTTAGCTGCCCGCACTACCTTGGCGCTTACTAACTATAAGCTAGCAATTTAACTATCACTGGCTAACTGTGTGTCATGAAACCGGGCCCTGGTTTATTGTGGTTTATTGTCTTGTTTATTGTACTGTTTATTGTCTTGTGTTTATTGTATTGTTGTATTATTATTTGTTTTTTTCCTTTCTATTTTAATAAAATTGTTGTCCTCTCAAAACCTGATAGTTTTGTTTGTATGTTTGACTGTGAGAGATAGGTGTTACCCGTCCCTGTTACATATTTGGTGTCAGATTAGATAGCGTTAAGATAGAGAGACCCGCTCGGTCCCGTTCCACTGTGTTACATAAACATCACAGATTGTGTATGTAGTAAAGTAAACTGTTCTAACTAAACCAGAACTGGACGTTTTTGCAAAAGGCACACCCAAAAACCGCTTCTTTATAAAAATGACAGTGACACAGTCATGCGAGATTGGGTGTCTATGAAAAATCAAAAGGCGAAATTTAGTTCAAATCAAACGAAGGTACAATATATTTACATGTATAAGAAAATATTCTCAGAAAACGAACCTGCAAAAGCTGTTTTTTATTGGTAAAAATTTTATCAAAAACATTTGAATGACACTTGGCAAGTCTTATGGAATTTTTCCTGAAGATTTACATGGAATCATTAAAAATATCATAGAATGTCATTTGACGGGTATAATATGCACACATTTTCATAAATTAAATCAATATTTAAAGTTTAATGCTGGTAAGGATAGCAAGAACTTTCTAAAAATGACATAAAAGGATATCAAACTTCATGTTGGTGTAGAATTTCAGTAAATAAATCAATAAAAAGACATAAAAAGTGACATATTTCCTTGCTTTTTATGGTTGACTTAATTAGCGTTTGTTTTGTTTTTTGTCATGTGGCAGTCTGACGTTACTCTATTTTCACTACGTGTATTTGGCTTTTCAGTTCTTTTTCAGTTTAGCCTTACCATTGATTGATGTACCCTTTTCTTCCCCAAAAACCCTTCATTTCTTTCCATTTTCATCCTCCAGGATTGAAATTTCCTTTTTTAAAAAAAATTATTGATGTTAATAATAGGTAGTCCAAACTGATTTTTTAAATCATAGCTTACCAATTATTGGCTAATCTGACAGAGCTTGCTTTTTCCAAAAAATTTGATATCAAATTGATTGTTCTAGCATAAACGGTTTGAAAATTATGACCTTTTAAAATCGGGGATAAAAACTCGAATTCACTACCTTTCACAAATTGCACGATAGTCCAACTTTGTCCACCCATAAAAAATTACCGTTTACTAAGTCACAGCTTTGAAATTCTCAAGTTTCTTTGTCAGTGTGGTAAATATCACATCCAATTTTTGTCAAGGGTTATGTTATATATTTGGTTCATTATAAATTTATGCTAATTTGGCATCTTGTTAATAAAGATACCTGGCATCAGTTGCCAAGTTGGTCTCACACATAATGGCTGCGTCCTTGAGTCTCTTTTACTAACAGACTTTGTGTTTAGTCTTACCCAAACACAACATGGTGTCAGAAATGCTGGAGTACATGTGCTTTTAGAATAGAAGCGGGGTAGGACAATGGTGACAATTTCACCCCCAACTTTAAAGTTATCGTCAACAAAATAGGGTTTCGCTGAATCCCTCCAGAAAGTACAGTCCACGAACTTTACGGTTTCCTTCGACAGTTGAGAACAAACGAAATTACGAAAAGAGACAGACAGCCAAGGGCAACAACTGACAAAAAACAGAACTGGTTTGCAGAACTGAGTTACTGCCGCAGAAATCACAAGAAAAAACCAACTAAAGGGACACAACTGTAAAAAGTCACATAACGTGAAGAAAAAACACAGTTACTTCCTCGATGGCTACGAAACCGTCTATAAAACTGAAACAGCCTTCTGAACTGATTTTTCATGGCGATACCAGCAACATACCCCTCGCTGAGCGGTGGAAATCATGGAAAACCACAATGCAGCTGTATTTAGACCTTTCCATGAAAGCCAACACAGAGAAAGAGAAATGTTCTGCTTTCTTATACATAATAGGATTGCAAGGCAGAGAAATCTACAGTACATGGACTTTAGAAGATGAAGACAAAGATTCTCTCCAGGTGTTGTATGAGAAGTTTGACAAGTATTGCCAACCTAAAATAAACATAACCTTAGAAAGATACAAGTTCCACACAAGAATTCAAGCAGACCATGAACCAATTGACCAATATGTGACCGAGAGAAGTTAGCACAGAATTGCAACTTTGGAGACCTCAAAAATGAAATGGTGAGGGACAGACTCGTTGTAGGCATTCACAACGAAAAGATCAAAGAGCGTTTGCTACGCGAAACTGAACTGACATTAGATCAAACAGTGACAATCTGCCAAGCTGATGAACTGTCTAAACAAGGTTTACAAATAATGCATGGTCATAAAGAAGAAGTGCAAGCTCTATCAAGAAAGAAATCAGGTAAGCCTGCACACATGACGCCTAATTACAAGAAGAAACATGACAATCAGAAGTCAGAAAACTTCATGAAATGTACCAAATGCGGAAGACAACACGCACCCAGAAAATGTCCAGCATTTGGACAAAAATGTCTAAACTGTGGAAAGCTAAACCACTACAAAGCAATGTGCCGCAGTAAAAAATCAACAGTGCACCAGATTGCATCTGACGATGAAGAAGAAGCTGAAGAAACACGCAAGTACTTTGTAGGGTCAGTTCTTAACAAACAGAGAATAGGAAATCAAGCTTATGCAACAACAGTCATCAACAACGTGAATGTTAAATTCAAGATTGATAGTGGAGCTCAAGCAAATGTTCTGCCGTTCAAGAACTTTAAACAAATAAATAAACAGAAAACAACGACTTTGACTCCAACAAAACATGAAGTGTGCAGTTACACAGGAGGAAACCTCAAAGTAAAGGGCACTTGTGAACTACAAGTCAGGAAAGAACAACTCAAGTTCTATGTGGTGGACACAGATGAAGAACCAATTCTAGGCCTGGAAGCTTCAGAGAAACTAGAGTTAATCAAAATTCTTCAGGTGAAAACAAAACAGAAAGCAAGCACTTTACTTCATGAGTTCCAAGATGTATTCACTGGGTTAGGAAAGCTATCAAATCCATATCACATTGAAGTAGACCCAGAGGTGAAGCCGGTTATTCATGCACCAAGGAAAATACCGTTCGCTCTTATGGACAAAGTTAAAAAGAACTAGACGACATGGAAGAACTGGGAGTCATAAGGAAACAAGAAAAACCAACAGACTGGGTGAACAGCCTGGGTGAACAGCCTGGGTGAACAGACTGGGTGAACAGACTGGGTGAACAGACTGGGTGAACAGACTGGGTGAACAGACTGGGTGAACAGCCTGGGTGAACAGACTGGGTGAACAGACTGGGTGAACAGACTGGGTGAACAGACTGGGTGAACAGACTGGGTGAACAGCCTGGTTGAACAGACTGGGTGAACAGACTGGGTGAACAGACTGGGTGAACAGACTGGGTGAACAGACTGGTTGAACAGACTGGGTGAACAGACTGGGTGAACAGACTGGGTGAACAGACTGGGTGAACAGACTGGCTGAACAGACTGGCTGAACAGCCTGGTTGAACAGACTGGGTGAACAGATTGGGTGAACAGACTGGGTGAACAGACTTGGTGAACAGACTGGGTGAACAGACTGGGTGAACAGCCTGGGTGAACAGCCTGGGTGAACAGCCTGGGTGAACAGACTGGGTGAACAGACTGGGTGAACAGACTGGGTGAACAGCCTGGGTGAACAGACTGGGTGAACAGACTGGGTGAACAGCCTGGGTGAACAGCTTGGGTGAACAGCCTGGGTGAACAGACTGGGTGAACAGACTGGGTGAACAGACTGGGTGAACAGCCTGGGTTATTACTGAGAAGAAAAATGGTTCTTTGAGAATCTGCATGGACCCTAAGGATTTGAACCAGGCGATCAAGAGGGAACACTATGCAATGCCATCAACAGAAGAAATAACAGCCAAAATGACAGGAGCGAAATATTTCTCAAAATTTGACGCTGCTCATGGATTTTGGCAATTGGAATTGGATGAAGCAAGTTCTTTACTGTGCACTATGAATACGCCATTTGGTAGATACAGCTTCCTTCGATGTCCTTTCGGAATTTGTTCAATCCCGGAGATCTTCAACAGACGGATCAAACAGTTGTATGAAGATGAGGAAGGAATAGAGTCATTCTTTGACGACGTGATCTTATGGGGAAAGACACCAGAAGAACTGGAACAAAGAAGTAGACGTTGTCTAGAAATAGCCAGAAATGCTAACTTGACTTTCAGGAAAGAAAAGACAGTGTTCAACCAGACAGAGTTACCGTACTTAGGCCACATCATTAGTTCACAAGGAATTAGACCAGATCCTGAAAAAACAGAAGCAATCAATAACATGAAGATTGAAGACAAGAAATCACTCCAACGTTATCTGGGAATGGTGACGTACATGGGAAAGTATATTCCAAACCTGTCATCTCGCACTGAACCGCTGAGAGAATTACTGCAAACAAATATCATGTGGCACTGGACAGAAAGACATGAAAATGCCAAAAATCAGATCAACAAAAGAATCACAGAAAGTCCACCTCTAAGTCACTATGATCCAAAGAAAAGTGTTACAATAACTGCGGACGCGAGTCAGTATGGACTAGGTGCAGCATTGATGCAAGATGGAAAGTGCATTTCGTTTGCATCAAGAACTCTAACCAAGTCAGAGAGAAACTATGCTCAGATAGAAAAAGAAACTTTAGCTGTTGTTTACGCCTGTAACAAGTTTCATCAGTACATCTATGGCAAACAAGTCAACGTAGAGAGTGACCACAAACCTCTGCAATACATTTTCAACAAAGCTTTGGAAAAATGTCCTCCTCGAATCCAGAGATTCATGATTCACCTCCAGAAATATGATTTGAAAATCAAGTATGTTCCTGGAAAAGAAATGTATGTAGCAGACACGCTGTCACGTGATCCAATAAACTCAACAGTATCGTCGACTGCAGAAGAAGAAATTGAAGCCAATCTACGTGTGCATACCATGATGAACAATCTACCAGTTACACCACAGGCAGACGAAGAACTGAAGAAAGAAACTCAGAAGGATTGCCAATTACAACAGTTGAAATTCTTCATTGAACAAGGATGGCCGGACGAGAAATCAAAAATTCCGTCAGATCTAAAGGCATTCTGGGATGTTCGAGAAACACTGACATATGAAGATGGAAGAATCTTCAAGGGAGAACAATTACTGATACCCCAATCAATGAAAAAAAAGATGTTGAAAGACATTCATGAAGGACATTTAGGCATAGATATGTGCAAAAGGAGAGCAAGAGAATCAATTTACTGGTTGGGCATGGCTAAAGAAATTGAACAAATGATATCACATTGCGATACATGCCTGAAACACAGAAACCGCCAAACAACAGAAACACTCAAGAATCATGAAATACCAGATTACCCCTGGCAGAAGTAGCATCAGACATCTTTACGTGGCGACAAAAGGACTATTTGCTAGTAGTGGACTACTTTTCAAATTTCGTAGAAATTGCCTTAGTCTCAGACACCACAAGCCAGACTGTAATCACACACCTGAAATTAATATTCAGTCGTCATGGTATTCCTGAAAAGCTAGTGACTGACAACGCGAGTTACTACTCTAGCCAAGCTTTTAAAACATTCACCACCAGCTGGAGTATTTCTCACAAGACAAGTAGCCCCCATTATCCGCAAAGCAACGGACTAGCGGAAAGAACAGTACAAACAATCAAGAAGATACTCAACAAATCAGAAGACCCATACTTAGCTATCTTAAACTACAGAACAACACCTAACAAACATAGCAATGTGTCACCTGCAACACTAATGTTTGGTAGACAAATCAGAACAACACTGCCAGCAAAGAAAGAACAGTTCAAGACTAAAGACTCTGAGACAATTAGGAAAACAAAACAGGAGCAACAATCACAGCAACGTCGCAACTACAGAGGTCACCAGAACCTACCAGTTATTGAGCCTGATCAAGACGTATACATCCGCACCCGCGATGAAAAAAACTGGACTCCAGGAAGGGTAGTGGGACAAGCTAATGCCCCTCGTTCTTACATAGTTCAAAGTGGCAACAGAGAGTTCCGCAGAAACAGAAAAGACATTCTTAAGCCTGCAGATGGATTTCAGCATAAGTCATCACCAACGACTGACGACCTGACAGATGAGATGCCATACCAAGCGATTACTGAGGCACCAACATCATCAGGACCATCTCAGGGACCTAAACCAACACCGCCAACACCGGAACCAGACCCGCCACCGTCGTACAGAACTAGAAGCGGCAGGGAAGTGTTTAAACCTGCTCGCTTCAAAGACAGTTTTTTTTTTCTTTTTTTTTTGGGGGGGGGGGGGCCTCAGATTGAAATGCGATTTGGTCTGTAACCATTGTGTGCATGACTCCGTGAATTTTATATTGAATACAAATATATAGAGATAGATGAATGAATAAATAAAGTGGATAAGAATAAATAAATAGGTAAATGAGTATGAAAGTTAATCAATAAATAGATAGGTAAATAGATAACTAAATTAATTAACATAAGTAAATGGATACATCATTAAATAGTTCAACATAAATAAAGGATAAATAGCTAAGCCCTTCTATCTCCTGACCAGCTTTCTATCACGACAATCCTGAGTATCGGACTTACAAGAAGTCTTTTGTATCTCAGACTGTCAACTGAACTCTGTGTTGTCGGCTGTTCTTGAACCTTAACTTGGGTCAATTCTTTAGCAGCTGACGGTTTATTAGTTCGTTGTGGGCAGATGATCCATTTCCTTAATTAATCATGTTCTCAGTGAGCCTATAACATATAAAGATATATATAATGTATCGTGGAAAAATCGAGATATAAATTAATAAAAGGTAGACATTTTCTGTAGTGTAATACAGACAATGTATAAATGTCAAAGGAATAACATTTATACGTATTGGAATATTCATCTTTATGCGATTCAAATATAAAGATGAGAATAATCATTAAAAAAAGAAAAAAAGAAAAAGATGATTTTAAATGACACGTTCGGTAATTTAAATATAGTAAAAATATCAATCTTGAGTAAAGTTGGTAAGATATGAAATTACTTTCATTCATGCACATTAGGATACCTTGAGTAAAGTTGGTAAGATATGAAATTACTTTCATTCATGCACCTTAGGATACCTTGAGTAAAGTTGGTAAGATATGAAATTACTTTCATTCATGCACCTTAGGATACCTTGAGTAAAGTAGGTAAGATATGAAATTACTTTCATTCATGCACATTAGGATACCTTGAGTAAAGTTGGTAAGATATGAAATTACTTTCATTCATGCACCTTAGGAGACCTTGAGTAAAGTAGGTAAGATATGAAATTACTTTCATTCATGCACATTAGGATACCTTGAGTAAAGTTGGTAAGATATGAAATTACTTTCATTCATGCACCTTAGGATACCTTGAGTAAAGTTGGTAAGATATGAAATTACTTTCATTCATGCACATTAGGATACCTTGAGTAAAGTTGGTAAGATATGAAATTACTTTCATTCATGCACCTTAGGATACCTTGAGTAAAGTTGGTAAGATATGAAATTACTTTCATTCATGCACCTTAGGATACCTTGAGTAAAGTTGGTAAGATATGAAATTACTTACATTCATGCACCTTAGGAGACCTTGAGTAAAGTAGGTAAGATATGAAATTACTTTCATTCATGCACCTTAGGAGACCTTGAGTAAAGTTGGTAAGATATGAAATTACTTTCATTCATGCACCTTAGGATACCTTGAGTAAAGTAGGTAAGATATGAAATTACTTTCATTCATGCACCTTAGGATACCTTGAGTAAAGTTGGTAAGATGTGAAATTACTTTCATTCATGCACCTTAGGATACCTTGAGTAAAGTAGGTAAGATATGAAATTACTTTCATTCATGCACCTTAGGAGACCTTGAGTAAAGTTGGTAAGATATGAAATTACTTTCATTCATGCACCTTAGGATACCTTGAGTAAAGTTGGTAAGATATGAAATTACTTTCATTCATGCACATTAGGATACCTTGAGTAAAGTTGGTAAGATATGAAATTACTTTCATTCATGCACCTTAGGATACCTTGAGTAAAGTTGGTAAGATATGAAATTACTTTCATTCATGCACCTTAGGATACCTTGAGTAAAGTTGGTAAGATATGAAATTACTTTCATTCATGCACCTTAGGATACCTTGAGTAAAGTTGGTAAGATATGAAATTACTTTCATTCATGCACCTTAGGATACCTTGAGTAAAGTTGGTAAGATATGAAATTACTTTCATTCATGCACCTTAGGATACCTTGAGTAAAGTTGGTAAGATATGAAATTACTTTCATTCATGCACATTAGGATACCTTGAGTAAAGTTGGTAAGATATGAAATTACTTTCATTCATGCACCTTAGGATACCTTGAGTAAAGTTGGTAAGATATGAAATTACTTTCATTCATGCACCTTAGGATACCTTGAGTAAAGTTGGTAAGATATGAAATTACTTTCATTCATGCACCTTAGGATACCTTGAGTAAAGTTGGTAAGATATGAAATTACTTTCATTCATGCACCTTAGGATACCTTGAGTAAAGTTGGTAAGATATGAAATTACTTTCATTCATTCACCTTAGGAGACCTTGAGTAAAGTTGGTAAGATATGAAATTACTTTCATTCATGCACCTTAGGATACCTTGAGTAAAGTTGGTAAGATATGAAATTACTTTCATTCATGCACCTTAGGATACCTTGAGTAAAGTTGGTAAGATATGAAATTACTTTCATTCATGCACCTTAGGATACCTTGAGTAAAGTTGGTAAGATATGAAATTACTTTCATTCATGCACCTTAGGATACCTTGAGTAAAGTTGGTAAGATATGAAATTACTTTCATTCATGCACCTTAGGATACCTTGAGTAAAGTTGGTAAGATATGAAATTACTTTCATTCATGCACCTTAGGATACCTTGAGTAAAGTTGGTAAGATATGAAATTACTTTCATTCATGCACCTTAGGAGACCTTGAGTAAAGTTGGTAAGATATGAAATTACTTTCATTCATGCACCTTAGGATACCTTGAGTAAAGTTGGTAAGATATGAAATTACTTTCATTCATGCACCTTAGGATACCTTGAGTAAAGTTGGTAAGATATGAAATTACTTTCATTCATGCACCTTAGGATACCTTGAGTAAAGTTGGTAAGATATGAAATTACTTTCATTCATGCACCTTAGGATACCTTGAGTAAAGTTGGTAAGATATGAAATTACTTTCATTCATGCACCTTAGGATACCTTGAGTAAAGTTGGTAAGATATGAAATTACTTTCATTCATGCACCTTAGGATACCAATTTTTCCCATCCGATTTTTCCTCTTTCGTCATTGCCCTTTTTTTTTTTATGCTGCTTTTTTTTTTTACTTTTTCTTTCACTCACATTGTTCTAATTTCATTCACTCTCTCTTACTCACGCCTTAAAATGCACCATTGTTTGGTTGTTTATTTTATCGTCTCCTTATGCTTTGTTGAGCATCTGCTGTCGTTTAAAATGCGTGCAGGATATGCTCTCATGTCCTTTTAAATAATTTTCCTCAAATGACATTGAAAGTATAACATAGCTATAAGATCTTGGCTTTTTCCGTATTTAAATTTGCTTATACACATTTTTGAAATTAAAATAAGATGATTCATCTTGTCTAGCATTGTTTGGTTTATGTCTTGCTCCTTCTTCATTATGCCTAGCAAAATGTCTGTTATTTCAGTTCTATCTTTCTTCCTATCCATGCATTAATTATACATACAACTTCATTCCGGATGGGTTTGGCCGCGTGGCAGGCCACAAAAAAGTGTTCAATGTAATCCTTCTCCTTACAGTTGCAGTGTGAGCACAGCTCACTGTCTCTAATATTCATTTTATGGAGGAGTATGGACGTTGGATAAATATTGTGTAATATTTTCCATTGTAGAACTTTTAATCGGCTTTCTGAGCATATATTTTTCGCCATTGTCCAGTACTGTTCGTTGATTTCTATTTTGAGTTTCTTTTTCCAAAATGCCAGAATATGTGGGGGCGTGTATTCTTCTTCTACAATAAGTTTTCGTATGTGCTGTGATCTTATTTTTGTGTTATTTATATCCAAATTTTTAAAGACGATAGTATTATGTAAGAGTGTTTTTTCCAGCAATTTATCTGCAAATTGCAGAAATGCCTGCTTTATAGCATTGTATTCAAAAATTAATGACGCGCTCTTCCCAAGTTTTTCTTGTATTTGTTCCCATGTGGGGAAAGTTCCATTGACTAGCAGGTCATCTACATGACTGATACCTGCTGATGCCCAGCTACTGAAAAACAAAACTTTAGATTTGTACATCAAGTCTCGGTTATGCCATAAATATGTACTTACTTGCTCTCGGACTACATTTTTAGTATTCTTATGTCTTAACCAAGTTGTAATTACTTTTTTCCAAAAATTAGATGGTATATTGTCCTGTGTTGCCACGTCCTTCTCGGATTTAACATTTGCCTTAAAAATATTAATACCATCGAGCTTTTTCAGGAAAAAGGTTGGAAGATCTTTCCAGGCTGCACCTCCGTCTTGGCCCAGCCGTATTGGCCATTCAATATAGAAATTGTCTCGCAGGTTTTTCAAGTTGATCATTTTTAAACCTCCTTTGTCTTCCGATGTGCACATTGTGTTTCGTTTTATCTTTTCCAACGCCCTCTTATTTGTAAACTTCCTCCGCCAAATATAGTTAAAGATTTTGCGATTTAGTTGGCAGAGGATAGTGTCGGGCATTCCGATTCCTTGCATAGTATAAACACATTGGGATATGAGAAAGGTTTTGGCTATGAGAATTTTGCCCTGGATGGATAAGTCTCTTTTTGCCCATAAGTGTATCTGTCTATCAATCTTATCAATTATACTTTTCCAATTTTCTTCTATGTTTCCGGCTGAAGCGCCGGTCTGGAATTTAATTCCCAATATTTTAACTTGTTTAGTTTTCTGAATTCCTTGGGTATTGAACTTTAAGCAACTAGTTCTACTTAATGGCATAATGCTTGATTTGTGCAGATTCAAAACTAATCCTGAAAAGCATGAGAATGTTTTGATTTTTGCTAAGACTTCCCTAAAATCTATTTCATTCATCTTTCAATAAAAGCGTCGTATCATCCGCGTACTGTAAAATTTTTATTGCCCCATGACTGCCAGGAATTGGGAGTCCTTTTATTTTTTTTGTCTGTTTAATGTTAAGTGCCAACAACTCTGCTACCAGGAGATAGGTCAGAGGCGACACCGGGCAGCCTTGCCTGATACCTTGTTCTAAGCTAAAGAAGTCAGTCAGCCAGCCTCCATTATTGACGCAGCATTTTGCATCGTGCATTATCACTTTAATCCATGATATGAAAGTCTCTTTGAAAGGTCTTTAATGCATAAAAAAGATACTCGTGTGAGATTCTATCGAAGCATTTGCTGTAATCAAGCGCTAGCAAGTAACCTGTCTCTTTATTTTGTTCTGCATATTTTATAATGTCATCACACTGTCGGAGTAAATATGCTGCGCTACGACCTTTCATAAACCCAAATTGGGATTCTGAAATCAGTGACGGGAGCACTTGCTTCAGTCTCTCTGCTAATACTTTAACTAGAATTTTATAGTCTACGTTTGTGACTGATATTGGTCTCCAGTTTTCTAAAGCAGTTTTTGGTAGATCTTTACCTTTATGCAATAATGTCATAACACTTATTTTTTGTGAGGGGGCCAAAGTTCCTTATTTGTAGCAGGATATTAAGTCAAATTTTATTTCATTCCAGAAGATTTTGTAAAATTCTCTTGTTAAGCCATCAATTCCCGGAGCCGAATTATTTTTAAGTTTCTTTAGGCATGTGCCAATTTCGTCTATGGTGATTTCTTGTTCCCAGGTACTACTTTCTTTCTCGTTTAATCTTGGTATTAACATATCGGCATGGAATGCATTTACTTGTTGTGCACAGGCTGCATCTCTTTTCTTATAGAGTTCAGAGAAATACTTGTGAATTTCGCTTTGAATCCCCTGTTGAGTGCTGACAATTCCATTATCGGTTTGCAGGTTTGTTATTACATTTTGCCTCTTTCGAGCTTTCTCTAGGCCTAGGAAATATGCCGTTCCCCTCTCACCTTGCTCAATCCATTTGACGTTCGCACTGATTGCTGCGCCTTTTTGTTCTGCCAAACTAAAAATTTCTAACTCTGCTTTCGCTTTCCCAATCTCTTGAAGTATTCCTGTTGGATTACCTACCAAGGCTCTTTTTGTCCAGATCATTAAGTATTTGTTCTAAACGTCTTTTGCGATCGTTGTTTTCTGTGGCCTTCCTTTTACTACTTAGTATAGCTTTTTCTTTTATTTTAACTTTCATTGTTTCCCACTTGTCATGAGGATTTACTGCCTGAAGCTTCTCTGAGGTCTCTACAATGTAAGTTTTCATTTGCTGTACGAAATCCACATCCCTTAACATGTTGTTATTGAACTTATAAAAGGATGGACCCCTCTTGAATTTTTGGCATTTCCCAGTAAGAGACCACCATTCTGTGGTCTGTCATTGGTAGGCCTACCGATAATATCTTGGAGTTTGTCACTTTCGAAATTAATTCGTTATCAACAAAAATATAATCTGGTCTGCGTGCTGCAAATGGCATGTTCCGTTTCCATGTGTACATTCTTTAGCCATGGGATTAAATATTCTCCAAGTATCTATGAGGTCATTAGATGAAACAAACTGGTTGAAAGCTGCCACTGTTTGCTTACTGTGCGGATCCCCTGCGATAATATCTTCAGAGTTGTTAATCACTATATTAAAATCGCCAGCCAAAGCAATATAAATATTCGGCTTAATAAATTGATCTATCACATCATCTAGATGTCTTAGAAATTTTATCTTGGACAATTCGCTATCAACAGGTGCATACACATTTATAATAAGATAAGATTTATTTTCTTTCCTGACTAGAACAACCAAAATTCGTTCGTCCCCAAATAATTTGTCTCCCTCCTCTATGATTTTTCCTAGCAATGTAATTCAACCTTTACTGTGTTTAGTGCCTGCTGAAATAAAAAGGGAACTTGCCCATTGTTTTCTACATTCGCTCTCGTCATCTACTGTTACATACGTTTCTTGTAGACATATAATATCAAGTTTTTTACTTTTCATATACTTATAAATTGTTTTTCTTTTATTAATATTTCTTAATCCTCTTACATTGCACGTTGCCAATGCAAGGGAATGAAGCATGAATTAAAGGGAGATAGTCTAATCTCAAAATCCGAGGTCGGTCTTGGGTCGTGTCCGAAGGGCGTTCTTTTACTTTCCCTTGCCTATTGCTACGACTTAAATGAGGAGCGTTTGTTGGGTGAGGGCGTGGACGGGAGATCTTCACCTCCCCTTTTGCGGGAGAATGCCCTTGGCCCCTTTTCGCCCACGTGCAAATAATATACGATGTTACCCGTAGAGGCACCCCTGGGTTGCCGTGGGGAAATACTTTTTGTACGCGGTCTGCCCCTGCTTGTTGCCCGACCTTGATTATTTGTCTCCTCCTCACCCCTTCTCCCCGCCTCGTGATCTGCTGATCTCCTCGGACTTAATTTCTCCACTGGACTATCGTTTTCCACTATTTTGTTATGACTTTCCTCGTTCGTTTTCTCTGTTCGCCCTGTTCCCGCGTTTGCAGAGTTCACCTGTTTGTGTGTGCTCGTGAGCGACACGGAAAATTCAGTGGTGTTTTTTTCTGGGGTGTCCCCCAGCTGACTTTGCACAGGTGTGCTAATTGTTTGAGACACAGCAGTGTCGGGGATTGAAGGCGTATCCCTCTTGGGGGCGCCTTTCTCAATAGTTTCTCTTTCGGCGTAGAAAAGAAATGCTTTAAATTTATCCTGAATTATCACAGTTTTAGGCAGTTGTCTTGTGGGTTTATGTATGAAAATGGTTCTATTACCGTTTTTAAATCTGGTTAAGAAGCCAGACTGGTCACGAGCACAATCCAGGCGGATATTCGTGAGAGTTTTATAGCCAGCAGTTTCAATAGCGGTTATAACGTCTTCGTGCGCTACTGACAATGGCAGGTTGGAAATTAACAGCTTACAGGATTCGATCTCTTGTCCATCTACAACAAATACTTTAGCCGGGCTAATGGGGCTAGGCATAACCCGCTGGCCTAAAAACGTGAACCCGTTGGCCACCAATTTGGAACGTGCCGCCTCTGACGCGGGATAAAGCCTGTAAACGCCGGCTATCTTTTGGCACCCATAGACCGAGTTAAGACCAGCAGACTCTTCGGCCGCTTTGCAAATATCTACTATAGAGATTTTCTGATCTTTAGATATCAAGAACTGGCTGTATTTAATGAATACTGGGCCAACAGCATCGGCAGTCGACTCCATCGACATAATCACGGGATTACACACCTTCACTGTCTAACGTGAAAGCACACAAAAACCTTCTCTCACCGGTAGAATCTAACCAAAAACGTCGTAAAATGCAAAGTGAAACAAGGACTGACTTGCCTGTTAACGAATTAACACAAACCACTTCCAATTTAGAGAGAACAATAAAGAAAAATATCAAAAATATCTAGAGACTAGATCACCGTGGCTTTCCCCGAGAGAGCCGGAACCGGAAGTGAGGCTTCAAAGACAGTTAATTTTGTTATTGTGTTACTGTTCAGAACATTGAACTTTATTGTGTGTTTCACAGACAATTTAATTTAGTTTAGTTACAACCTGTTGTAGTTGTAGCAAAGAATTATAATCATAATGCCAGAACAATCCGGGACATTTATCGTTACACAAACGGACACTTAAGTATAATTTCAGCAAATGATTAAGAGTACAATTATAAGTCTAAAAGACAAATCTCAAGTAGAGAATGTTTCATGACTATAACAAGAAGGCCATAAGAAATAATAATAATAATATTTCATAATTTAATTATAATCATTGGAACTAATCACTGATTTAATTGACAAGCAAACATAAAGATTTTACTTCATAAATGAATACTTAATTCTAAATAAAGTGAGTAATTCAAATTATGAACCTGTAATGGTAATATTGCTAATACCTAATTTAAATGAAGCTAACAGAAGAATTAGCTTAAGAAAGGAGATATTATATATTTGGTTCATTATAAATGCTAATTTGGCATCTTGTTAATAAAGATACCTGGCATCAGCTGCCAAGTTGGTCTCACACATAATGGCTGCGTCCTTGAGTCTCTTTTACTAACAGACTTTGTGTTTAGTCTTACCCAAACACAACAGGTTACAAGTAACATGTATAAAGCCTCTCATTTTGATCATCAAATTTTTCCCGAAGTCAGTTTATATTGCTAATGCTAGTTCTGAAAAAGGAGACAAAAGTAATGATTTTTGTGCAACTTTGAAAAGGTGTCAAATTGCTACACTGAAAGCTACAGCCACAAATCATATATCAAATTCACATAAAATCGAGGTCAAGCCATTGCTGTTTGAAGATTAAACTTATCATGAGAATTTCAGAATTGAAAGAGTGGTAAATATGCATCAGGCAACAGTGTTTGTAACAAATTAAACACTTTGACATTTCACAAACATTTTTAAAAAATGAATGCAAAGGCCTTGTTTCACTCTCAGGTCAGAAATATCTTTAATTACACAGACAATCAAATATATCAAAGACATTTTCATAATGAATGGAAACATGTTACATGGTCATGCTATCATTTGTAAATCTTGTGCTCACCCAGTAAGGCAAGAATGCTTTACAGCAAAGGCCTTCACTCTCAGGTCACGTATTATTATTATGCACAGTCAATCAAATTAAAAGAAATTTTCATAATCATTGGAAACATATTACATGCTATCGCATAGCCTTCACCCTCAGGTATTTTATAATATTAAATTTTATTATTTTTCCATACAGTATACATAAATATTTGTTGTCAGGTCAGAAAAATCTGCTACCGGTAACATGTAATCCAGTACAACCTGTTTCATGAACTGGTACGCTAGCATGGTATCAGTGGGCGTGCACCTGTCGGTGCAAACGGCCAGGGCGGAGGAGGTTTCATCTAACCCAACGGCCACATGCTAGGGCACAATGTGACCCTCAGTACTTGAGTCCTTCATATTGGCCCTCGGTAGCGGTGTGGTCATTGGCTTGTTTGCCTAAATCACAGACGAAGAATTGAGCAAACTTCGCGGACGCAGCTTCGAAGCTGGCGGCAGCAGGCCAGTGGTTGATGGCAATATACCGTCACTCTGGCCTGGATATCGTGACACAAAGCATCCACCAGTATTGGTGTTCTTTGGTTTGGGTCTTTCACCCTAGTCAGTTGGGACTGCGAGGCTGTGGAGTAGCCTACAGGCAGCCGGTCAGGCAATATGACTGTCCCTCTGGCATCCTCCTGCACCTGGATACATTTCCAGTCGTCTTGACCCTGTCTTGCCACTTGGATAAATTGTGTCCAGGCGAGAGAGTGAGTCTGATGTTTGCGCAGCTCTTTCTCACTAAAAACAAATTCTTTGCGCCAGTCTTAACACTCACCTCGTCTTCTTTCATCTTTGTCTCGTCTTCTTTCCTCTCAAAATTCCAACGGCGATGGGCGAGTGCGGTGGCAGCAGGTTTGGATAGACTGGAGGCTGTTAGCACAGACCTACACGTTGGTGGCTGTGGGCTATGGTCGCTTCATCGTCGATTGAAGTGGAGGCGTGGGGAGGCAGCACCCACAGTAGCTGAGCAGCCTTATTTAAGGATAGCACTGCTCACCTCAACTGAGGAAGGGGCTAGAAAAAGTGCCCTAAAGAAAGCCCACTTCACATCACCCTGACTGGTATACCGCGACCAGTGGGGATCCCTTTTTGCGGTCGAAACAAAAAGAAATTCAGCTTACTCAGGGTAGGAGCCTGGAATATACGCACACTACAGGACAACTCAAACAACCCGGAAAGACGCACTGCACTTATTGCCATTGAGCTCAGCAGGTACAACCTGGACATAGTGGCACTCAGTCAGACCAGACTCCCTGATAGTGGCCAACTCAAAGAGCTCAGTGGTGGATACACCTTCTTCTGGAAAGGCAAGGGTGCAGTCGAACCGAGACAGCATGGTGTTGGGTTTGCAATTAAAAATGACCTTGTCAGAAACTTGCAGTCCATGCCAATTGAAATAAATGACAGGCTAATGACACTCAGGATCCCAGTTGGGAAAACCCAGTCAGCCACCCTCATTAGCGCATATGCGCCCACCATGACAAACCCAGATGAAGCCAAAGACAAGTTCTATTCTGATCTAGAATCTGTCATATGCTCTGTCCCGGCAGCTGATAAGCTGATTCTCTTGGGGGACTTCAATGCTAGGGTTGGCTCCGAAATCTCAGCGTAGCCAAATGTTTTGGGCCCTCATGGAGTTGGTTCATGCAATAACAACGGGTTGCGCTTACTTACTTTGTGCGCTGAATTTGGCCTGTTCATTACCAACACAAATTTTAGTCTCCCCGTGAGAAACAGAACGTCATGGATGCATCCCCGCTCAAAGCATTGGCATCTCATAGACTATGTCATTGTGAGGAAGACTGACAGAAAGGATGTCCATGTAACAAAGGCGATGTGTGGTGCCGAGTGTGGAACTGACCACAGACTCATTGTTTGCAAGCTCAGACTAACATTGAGGCGCAATAGACGCCCTCAAGGGAAAGCGCAACCTAAACGCCTAAATGTTTCAAAACTCTGCTCAGCTGAGAAACAGAGCGAGCTCTTATCAGAACTCTCCTCAAAATTGGATTGCGTGACTTTTGACCCTGAGAACATTGAACAGAGCTGGACTGACCTAAATACGACTGTACACTCTTGCGCCAGCAGCACAGTTGGTTTTCCTGTCCGCAAGCACCAGGACTGGTTCAATGATAATGATAATGAAATCAAAGTGCTCATCAAAGAAAAAAATAGTCTCATCCAAGCTCACTGCAGTGACCCCTCTTCCACAGCAAAAGCTGATGCACTGCGTGCATGTAAGGGTGTACCCCAGAAGAAGCTGAGGAAAATGAAAAATGACTGGCTTGAAGAGTGAGTAAGAGAAACTCAGAAATATGCCGACACAAACAACACTAGAAAGTTCTTTGAGAGCCTCCGAGCTGTGTTTGGACCATCCCGCTCTGGCACTACGCCACTTCTTGCGTCAGATGGTTCAACACGCATTGTTGAATTGAATGCCATAATTCAGCGTTGGGCAGAACATTTCGGAGGTGTGCTAAATCGGCCATCAAATATAAATACTGAGTCCATTGACCGCCTCCCTCAGACTCCTATTAATGCAGCTCTTGCCAAGCCATTCACAGCAAATGAGACCCGGACTGCCACAAATCAGATGTCCTTTAACAAATCACCAGGCGTGGATTCAATTCCTGCTGAGGTGTATGCCTTCGGTGGAGAAAAGCTTATTGAAAGGTTGACCGAGTTGTTCAATCATATGTTGAAAGCAGGGAAGCTGCCACAGGACTTCAAAGATGCTTCAATCATCCATCTGTACAAAATCAAAAGGGACAGCCAAGTCTGTGACAACCATCGGGGAATCTCTCTACTTTCAATTGCTGGCAAAATATTGGCAAGAATGCTTCTGAATCGCCTTCTTGATCACCTCTCGTCAAATGACTTGCTTCCCGAGAGCCAATGTGGCTTTCGTAAAGAGAGGGGAACGGCGGATATGATCTTTGCTGCCAGACAGATTCAGGAAAAATGCATGGAACAAAATAAAGCGCTGTACATCACATTTGTTGACCTCACAAAATCCTTTGATACAGTGTGTCGTGACGGCCTCTGGAAAATCTTGGCGAAGTTTGGGTGTCCACCCGAATTCATCACAATAGTGCGCCAGTTTCATGATGGCATGCAAGCTGCAGTCAAAAGCAACGGCAGTGTTTCAGAGCCCTTTGCTGTCACAAATGGGGTAAAACAGGGTTGTGTCTTAGCCCCAACTCTGTTCAGCATCATGTTCTCTGCAATGCTACAAGAAGCCTTCAGCTCTCCTCCTCAAGGGGTAAGCATCAAGTACCGAACTGATGGCAGTCTATTCAACCTCAGGAGACTTCAGGCAAAAACCAAAACCAAAAGTACTCAAGTCTGTGACCTACTATTTGCTGATGATTGTGCACTTCTGGCACACGATGAGGATAGCATGCAAAACTGTGTTGATAAGTTCTCTAGTGCCTGTGACAACTTTGGCCTCACATGTCACGATTAAGGTTGATGACCTTGTACGCCACGAGTATAGAGGGGGTAAACTTAGTAGGGGAGAAGGGGAGTTTTTAAGTTGTTGACTAGCATGAAAGATTACTATCACGAGGAAGGTCGGTGGCCTTGTGCGCCACGAGTCTAGGGGGGTGAGCTTAGCAGGGGAAAACACGGTTTTTAACATTGTTGACGAGCGTGAATAGATACACACGACTCGCTTTAAACTAGTCGCGTGTGCAAAGACCTCGGGAGTATAAGTAGAGGAGAAGCTCGACACACGAGGTTCCCAAGTTATTCATTCCTAAAGGAAGACGCAGAATTTATCGGTCCGGGCGACAAGTGGAAGGTCGTGCCAGTGGGGACCAGAAGTGTTAGGTGTGTGAGGGATCCATGATGTTCACATTTATTTCCAAATAAGAAGAATTTATCGGTCCGGGCGACAAGTGGAAGGTCGTGCCATGGGGACCAGAAGTTGAGGAGTCCTAATGATAGGATGGGAACCCTTCAGGAGCTCATGATTTGCGATGGCGGGTGCGAACCGTCGATGTGCTGTGTGTTTGCAGAAGTTGAAGAGTCCTGAGGACGGGATGATGAGAACCCCTCAAGGAGCTAGTAATCTACGATGGCGGGTGTGAACTGTGTGTTCTTATTTGTGTGAAGCCAGGGGCGTCTGTTTCCCCTTTTATCGTCGAAGTTAGAGATCTAGAAAGGATCGTGTGAACTCTGGAGACGTGAAACTGCATCAACGAGGAGGGCAGCTGTTGACAGAGACTATTAAGTATATGTAGTTAAGTTTATGGACAGAGGGATTAGATCTAGATGTGAAACGGGGAATAGAGAATAGCCATGATCCCCAAGAGTAAATTTGAAATATCTCTGTTTTTTGTGATTATGTACATGTATGTGATTATCATGAGTTGAATGTTTTGACATAAGTTTTGTCATGCATTTATAATTAAATATCGTTTAATTTAAATTTCACTCCATGTGTCCGGTGATCGCTGGTCTGCTTGCTTGGCTTGTTAGCTGGGTTTGAAAGGTAAATAAGTTAGGTACTCATCACACACGTGGTCGTGACCATCTTCACGCACGTGATCGTGACAATAAGCACAAAGAAGACGGAAGTGCTCCATCAGCCTACCCCAGGCGACAAGTATCCTGTGACCCCAAATATCAAAGTCCATGACAGTCTTCTGAAGGTGTCGGAGAACTTCACCTATCTTGGCAGTACACTGTCTTCCGCGGCTCGTGTTGATACTGAAATTCTCTCAAGAATCAGCAAAGCCAGCTCTGCATTTGGCAGGCTTCGAAAGAGAGTGTGGGATGTTGCCGGCATTCGCACAGACACTAAGCTGAAAGTGTACAATGCTGTGGTCCTTCCCACCCTACTCTATGGGGCTGAAACCTGGACAGTGTACCAATCGCATGCCAGAAAGCTAAATCACTTTCATCTGGCCTGCCTTAGAAAGATCCTAAGGATCAAATGGCAGGATAAAATTCCAGACACTGAGGTCCTCAATCGTGCCAAGGAATTGAGCATCTTCTGCCACCTGAAAAAAATTCAGCTACGTTGGGCAGGACATGTTGTCAGAATGCCCGACTCCAGACTCCCTAAGCAAATCTTCTTCTCTGAGCTCTCCAATGGAACGAGGAATGTTGGGGCCCCAAAGAGACGTTACAAAGACACTCTCAAGCAATCACTGAAGGCCTTTGCCATTGATGTGAGTGAGTGGGAAAAGCTCTCGCTTGATCATGCAAATTGGAGGGCGGCCCTTACCAGAGGCAGCAAAGCATGGGAAGCTGACAGAGTCCAGCAGGCTATCAAAAAAAGAGAACGGCGCAAGAAAAGGCCCAGTGGTACTGAACCAACGGAGCACTCTTGTCATTTATGCGGAAGGGTCTTCAGGGCAAAAATAGGACTTATCAGTCACATGAGAAGCCATAAGTCATGAAAGAACAGTCTTTCCATTCTGTCCTCTGTGTCCTTTAGTTCTCTTTATTGTCCATGTGTTGAAATTCTCAACAATTTCTGTTCTTTATTCCTCTGGTGTTGTTAAGGTCATCATCATACCTGATGGACGAACTACATGTATTATTATTATTATTATACATAAATATTATCAAAGAAATTTTCATAATCTGGGAAAATTCTTGTATGTACATGCTATCATTTGTAAATCTTGTGCTCACCCAATAAGGTAAGAATACTTTACAACAAGAACGTTCACTCTCGCTCACTCTCAGGGCAGGTATTTTTATTACACACAATACAGTCAAGCAAATTATACAATGTACATATATATACCAAAGAAATTTCCACAATAAATGAAAACACTACATGCCATCATTATAAATCTTGTTTTCCCCCATTAAGATAAGAGTGCATTACTAACATCAGTCAAAGCCACACCAACACCAACTCACAGTCTCATGCATCAAAATAAAATGCCAGTTTGTAGAACAGGACAACTAGAATGTTAGTTACGTGTACATATTTTCTTCGATGGAGGGTCATCCTCACTGGGAAATTCCTTCAGTGGCTCCATTATGCTGTCTAAATTCCTGAACGTTACAGCTCTTTTTCCAGATGTCATGCTAGCAAGTCTTATTTCATTCTTAAATATCAATATCTCTTCAATATGTCTTAAGGACTTTTTGTCATTCTTTAATTGAACAAGAAGATCATCCACATCTTTTGAAGTTTTGCAAGGACCACCCTGGCTCTGTACACTTTCCAAAATTTGTTCATTGCAGCTAATATCTGCCAAATGCTAATCATTTTTCTGTGGATTCTCAAGAAACTTTTGTCTCACCACATCTTTCACATTAAATTTCCTCCAGCTCTTTACTCTCCAGGCTTTGTTTTGGGCCGAGGTGCCTTGCAACTGAAAATAACTTTTCCTGTTCTCCAGGACTCTTACTTTCAATAAATGCAACAGTTTTATTTCTTTTAACAGCATTAACTGCAGAAAGATTGTAAAAAGAACAATTTCTACATTTTGACATATCATAATCCAAATCTGCAAAAGCACTTTCTCCTATGAGATTTGTCAATGGACAATGCTTCCATATAGCAGTCATTTCTGGGTCTACTTCCTCAGCATAACAACCATCACTCAAAAACAAATGATGCTTTGTACACTCACTAGTCTCTTTCATCATTCTCACAATAACTCTCTTTAAAACAGATATATCACATTTCTTGACAAAACTCTGCACTGCTGTGAATGTGGGTGACTTAAAAGAAGTGTCAAGGCCAAATACAGAAGTAAAAACATTGTAAAAAATTTCACTAGGATCATGGGACCATTTCTCCAAGTACATATAGACAAACATTTGGACATATAAAATTCCACATACTCAATACTGCTGTTGACAAGTGTCCAATAAGGACCTGCAACTTTTAAATACAATAATGCCACAGCACAAACAATGGTTATCAATACAGGATCTTGAACATCATTTAAACAATTATTGTTAAGTTGAATTCATCTTCTTGACTTTATGAGGCAATCAGTTGCAGTGCGAAGTTAGTGGCAGAAGTCTTTGAGACTGAACTTTTGAGGCTGATTGTGTATGTATAGCTGTGGGTAATGGCATTTGAAAAGGTGTCTCTCAAAAAGCTTGAAGGGCCCCTTTTCTAAGTTTGAATGACTTGATAGACAAACGTTACACAGAGCTAATGTCCTCCCTGCCTGTCCATATTTGAAACCAGGTGCTGATTTAAAGACCCCTATTCATTGCATTTTTATGCATTTGGACAACTGTTCCATTTGCTACAATACTGAGACCATCGCACTCTAGTAGAGGGCATCCCTATCCTATTTTGTTATTGTAGTAAGTGTAAAGAAAGGAAAAAAAGGAGTTTAGACATAATCTAGATAAGATTGTTGAATACTTTTTACATGAAAATTGTAATGACCCCAAGAAATTGATCACTATTTTAATGTAGTACAGTACATGTATCTCTAGTCTAGACACAACGGTCAAGGCCTCTGCTGTACCCACATCTTGCTCATTCTCAACTTCATTTTGCATCACTCAATTGATCTGAAGTTCATTTAAAAAAACTACCTTCCCAATCTGAATATTCATCCCCACTGTTATCAGCACCTACATCTTCCACTGCTCCTATGCAGTATTTCTCGGCCGTCACATGTAACATTCTATAGCTACAACGACAAAATTCTGTTCCTAAACAAACGAAAAGCGGCTGATTTCTACGGTCTATCAACTTGATGGAGGGTACAAGAAGCTAAGCAATGCGCCAATCGTCATTAGTGTAGATCAGTTACTTCTCCTCTTTACTCCCAACATAAAAGTAGGAAATTCTAATTTACCATTGTTTATTACAAAAACACACGAAAAGCTCAGTTTTCAACCATCCATGTAACTCAATCAAGGTAAATTTTCAACTAAGTCAGAAAAATTGTTCTCTTCTAAACAATGTGCATCATACGAGTAAAACTTAAAACTTTTCTCTCCCAAGTGTATTCTTTTATGGCGTTGTAACCAATCTTTTTGAGAAAAACGTGCACCACAACAGTCACACCCATAAGGCTTCTCTCCTGTATGTTTTCTCATGTGGTGTTTTAAGTGACCTCTCAGAGAAAATGCAACACTACAAACATTACACAAGTAAGGCTTCTCTCCTGTGTGTATTCTTTTGTGCAGATGTAAATCACTTTTCTGAAAACAGCCTACACCACAAACACCACCCATTGAGAGGCTTCACTCTCTTTTGTAAAGAACATTATAAATGCATTGTAAAGAATTTTATGAGCAAAGCCTGCACCACAGGCATCACACCCACAAGGCTACTCTCCCGTGTGTATTCTTTCATGATATCGTAAACTACCCCTTTGGATAAAGGCAACACCACAAACATCACACTTGTGAGGTTTCTCTCCTGTATGTATTCTTTTGTGGCGTTTTAAACTGCTTGTCCGAGGAAAGCCTTCATTACAAACATCACACTTATAAGGCTTCTCTCCTGTGTGTGTTCTTTCATGGCATTTTAAATCACCCTTCCGAGTAAAGGCCACTCCACAAACATCACACTTGTAAGGTTTCTCTGTATCTGCAGCCATATTTATTGTATCTGCAATCCTATCTATTGTATCTGCAAGCATATTTATTGTATAGACTGCAATCCTATCTATTGTATCTGCAAACACATTATTGTATCTGCAATCATACCTATTGTATCCGTAGTAATAAAGTAGTATGGCCCTTCAGGCCTGATATATATATTCAACAAGTGTGTTATTAATTATTATGATTGTGCCTGGACGAGTGTGAGTGGCCTTTCCTTTATACGTCAACGTCAGATTAATTTATCTTAAGTAACTATGCCGAAATTTGTAGTTGGATAGACCCAAAGTTTTGTTATCTTATTTAAGAATCTGTCATACGGATTGGGATTGGAGAAACTGTTGATATCTCATTCGGAGACCGGGGATGGAATCACATACTATTGTCCATTGATTTTGGGACACTTTAAACCACTCCCGTGCTTTCCTTTATCCAACAGTGTAACGACTGACCAGGACTCGGATTGTTGGACAACCCACACGCTGTTGCCCACGGGTCAATGACAAAAATCCATGGCAGATCAGGCATCCAGAGCCACAAATGCCAGCGAATGAAAATTTTGTTAGAATTATTCATTGTTGATTGTCAAATGTATCCAGTACGGATGTTTGTGGATATGACCATGTGTGAATTCAAATTGTGATATATGCATTGATGTATATTCCGTAGGGATAGACTTGTGATTCATTATTTGTTACAGACGGACCTTGCTACAGAACGATGCATGTAAATTTCTCATGCAAGTTTTGTCCATCAAAAATGCACGTTCAGTTTTCACCTTTAATATAAGTTCAGTTACGTGAACCTTCGGTTATATTGGGGGCTCATGACATTAAGTTCCCCAAAATTTTTTTATCGTTAAAATTGTAAATTTTAACTGGGGTGGGGGATGTGTCACGATCTCATTTTGGGGATCCAGGGAGTAGTGTTAGGGTGATCCGACCCTTAGAATAAAAAGGTGGGATTTTATAGGTTAGTGGACTCACGCCCTAAGGCGGTGAGTTGTGTAAGCAATGCACGGGGCACGTGAACCCTGCATGATTTCGGAAGGTGAGACAAGAAACTTTCACGGGGTTTGGCTGGAGGTATATAAGCTTAAGTCGCCATTGTTTAAGCAGAGAACGGCTGTGGAAATCATTCGATCCAGTGAGGTTCCTCTCGGCTCGAGCTCCAGGGCTTGGCAATAGGAGTCGAGCACAGACAGAATAGATACAAGTGAAGTCAAAGTGGAGTGACCATGTCGTCATCCAGAGAATTGATAAACGCCTCGTCGCACTAGGCCAAAAGTGCGAACCGTGTCCTTTGGATCTACGCTCGTATAATGGTAGGCAATCCATAAGTCCACACAATAGAGACAGGAATTACTAGATCAGCCCAGTGACGAAGCTGAGTAGTAGGAAAGCCACCTGGCAATCCTCACAATAGAGACAGGATTAATACAGTGTAGAATGATAGTGTGTGTGGAAAGAAAGAAGTATTGAAGTCATTCGTAGAAAAATAATCTTTTGTAGACGTAGTACGTAGAGATTGTATCTCATGTTATATCGAATGCCGTAGTTGTATCCCATGTGAAATTAGAACTCTTGAATTACAGTTAATAAGTTCAGCGACGAGCTGGAGTTCCCACAATAGGGCTTTGATGTAGCCACTAATTAATGCAGTACCATTTATTGTATCTGCAATCCTATCTATTGTATATCTGCAACCATATTTATTGTATCTGCAATCCTATCTATTGTATCTGCAACCATATTTATTGTATCTGCAATCCTATCTATTGTATCTGCAAACACATTATTGTATCTGCAATCATACCTATTGTATCCGTAGTAATAAAGTAGTATGGCCCTTCAGGCCTGATATATATATTCAACAAGTGTGTTATTAATTATTATGATTGTGCCTGGACGAGTGTGAGTGGCCTTTCGATTAGTCGAATGCACTATTATCCCCAAGACCTTACTCACCTTGAACTTTGACACCTATGTGTATTCTTTTGTGACATTTTAAAGAAGCCGCTTGAGAAAAACTAACATTGCAAACATCACAAATGTAAGGTTTCTCTCCTGCGTGCTTTCTCTTGTGGACTTTTAAGTGGTAGTTGCAGACAAAGCCTGCACCACAAACATCACACTTGTAAGGATTCTCTCCTGTGTGTACATGTATTTTTTTATTCTCACTTAAACCAGACCTATCAGAATAGCTAAGACTGCAAACCTCACACTTGTAAGGTTTTTCCCCTGTGTGTTTTCTTTTGTGGATTGTTAAACTGTTTGCCCAAGCAAAGCTTGCACCACAAACATCACACTCATAAGGCTTCTCCCCTGTGTGTTCTTTCATGGCATTGTAAATGACTCTTCTGAACAAAGGCTGCACCACAAACATCACACTTGTAAGGCTCCTCTCCTGTGTGTTTTCTTTTATGGAGATTTAAAGCAGACCTATGAGAAAAGCTAACACTGCAAACATCACACTTGTAAGGTTTCTCCCCTGTGTGTTTTCTTTTGTGGATTATTAAATTGCTTGTCCGACCAAAGCCTGCACCACAAACATCACACTTGTAAGGTTTCTCTCCTGTGTGTGTTCTTTTATGGTCCTTTAAACCAGAACTATCAGAATAGCTAACACCACAAACATCACACTTAAAAGGTTTCTCCCCGGTGTGTTTTCTCTTGTGGATTGTTACATTATATGCACTAACAAAGCTTACACCACAAACATCACACTGATAAGGCTTCTCTCCTGTGTGTGTTCTTTCATGGCATTGTAAACTACTCTTCTGAATAAACGCCACACCACAAACATCACACTTGTAAGGTTTCTCTCCTGTGTGTATTTTTTTGTGTCGCTTTAAATTGTTTGCCAAAGTAAAGATTTCACCACAAACATCACACTTGTAAGGCTTCTCTCCTGTGTGTATTCTTTTGTGCATTCTTAAACTGTTTGCCCAAGCAAAGCTTACACCACAAATATCACACTCATAAGGCTTCTCCCCTGTGTGTGTTCTTTCGTGGCATTTTAAATCACCCTTCTGAACAAAGGCCACACCACAAACATCACACTTGTAAGGTTTCTCTCCTGTGTGTATTCTTTTATGGAGATTTAAAGTAGGCCTATGAGAAAAGCTAACACCACAAACATCACAATTAAAAGGTTTCTCCCCTGTGTGTGTTCTTTCATGGCATTGTAAACTACTCTTCCGAATAAACGCCACACCACAAACATCACACTTGTAAGGTTTCTCTCCTGTGTGTGTTCTTTCATGGCATTGTAAACCACTCTTCCGAATAAATGCCACACCACAAATATCACACTTGTAAGGTTTCTCTCCTGTGTGTGTTCTTTCATGGCATTGTAAACTACTCTTCCGAATAAACGCCACACCACAAACATCACACTTGTAAGGTTTCTCTCCTGTGTGTATTTTTTTGTGGCGCTTTAAATTGCTTGCCAAAGTAAAGATTTCACCACAAACATCACACTTGTAAGGCTTCTCTCCTGTGTGTATTCTTTTGTGCATTCTTAAACTGTTTGCCCAAGCAAAGCTTACACCACAAAGATCACACTTGTAAGGTTTCTCCCCTGTGTGTGTTCTTTCGTGACATTTTAAATCACCCTTCTGAACAAAGGCCACACCATAAACATCACACTTGTAAGGTTTCTCTCCTGTGTGTATTCTTTTATGGAGATTTAAAGTAGGCCTATGAGAAAAGCTAACACCACAAACATCACAATTAAAAGGTTTCTCCCCTGTGTGTGTTCTTTCATGGCATTGTAAACTACTCTTCCGAATAAACGCCACACCACAAACATCACACTTGTAAGGTTTCTCTCCTGTGTGTGTTCTTTCATGGCATTGTAAACTACTCTTCTGAATATAAGCAACACCACAAACATCACACTTGTAAGGTTTCTCTCCTGTGTGTACTTTTTTGTGGCGCTTTAAATTGCTTGCCCGAGTAAAGATTTCACCACAAACATCACACTTGTAAGGTTTCTCTCCTGTGTGTATTTTTTTGTGGCATTTTAAACCATCTTCATGAAAAAAGATAACACTGCAAAGATCGCACTTGTAAGGTTTCTCCCCTGTGTGTTTTCTTTTGTGGATTATTAAACTGCTTGGCCGAGCAAAGCCTGCACCACAAACATCACACTTGTAAGGTTTCTCTCCTGTGTGTATTCTTTTATGGTCCTTTAAACCAGACCTATGAGAATAGCTAACACCACAAACATCACACTTAAAAGGTTTCTCCCCGGTGTGTTTTCTCTTGTGGATTGTTACATTATATGCACTAACAAAGCTTACACCACAAACATCACACTTAAAAGGTTTCTCCCCTGTGTGTGTTCTTTCATGGCATTGTAAACTACTCTTCCGAATAAACGCCACACCACAAACATCACACTTGTAAGGTTTCTCTCCTGTGTGTATTTTTTTGTGGCGCTTTAAATTGCTTGCCCGAGTAAAGATTTCACCACAAACATCACACTTGTAAGGTTTCTCTCCTGTGTGTATTTTTTTGTGGCATTTTAAACCATCCTCATGAAAAAAGATAACACTGCAAACATCACACTTGTAAGGTTTCTCCCCTGTGTGTTTTCTTTTGTGGATTATTAAATTGCTTGGCCGAGCAAAGCCTGCACCACAAACATCACACTTGTAAGGTTTCTCTCCTGTGTGTATTCTTTTATGGTCCTTTAAACCAGACCTACGAGAATAGCTAACACCACAAACATCACACTTAAAAGGTTTCTCCCCTGTGTGTTTTCTTTTGTGGATTGTTACATTATATGCACTAACAAAGCTGACACCACAAACATCACAATCATAAGGCTTCTCTCCTGTGTGTGTTCTTTCATGACATTGTAAACTACTCTTCTGAATAAACGCCACACCACAAACATCACACTTGTAAGATTTCTCTCCTGTGTGTATTTTTTTGTGGACCTTTAAATTGCTTGCCCGAGTAAAGATTTCACCACAAACATCACACTTGTAAGGCTTCTCTCCTGTGTGTATTCTTTTGTGGCATTTTAAACCATCCTCATGAAAAAAGCTAACATTGCAAACATCACACATGTAATGTTTCTCTCCTGCGTGTTTTCTTTCATGAATTTTTAAACTGGATGCACTAGCATAGCCTGCACCACAAACGTCACACAGATACCGATTCTTTACTGCATGTTTTCTTCTGTGGACTGTTAAATGACCTGTCAGAACAAAGCCTACACCACAAATATCACTCTTGTAATTGTAAGACTTCCCCACCGTGCGTATCATATTGTCACATTCCACAGCACATTCCTGCCTCCTTTCTAAACCTGAACTTTCATATTTATTATCTTTAACAAAAGTTTTAGAGCAAACTGGGTTACTTTGACATTGTCTGACACCTGGTATGCTGGACATATTGCAACCCTCAGCAACCTGCTGTCCACTGTTTTGTTCAGTCAAGTGGTTTTCTCTATGTGGGCATATTGGAATACACTTCAGATTTACGTTTACAGTTTCTAGTGGTAGAACTTTTATTTTACATAGTCTTACAATTGGGATAGAATAATTCATTCCATTACTTCTGGACATTGGTGTGTTGCTTTCCTTCTGATGGACATTACCCTCCCTTTTAATTGTGTTTGAATTGTTTTGTTTCTCAGGGTTTCCATGGCGATGTACTCTTTCAGCATGTTTCAGCAAGCAGGCTGGATCTGAGAAGGCCCCATGACACATGTTACAGGAAAAGATCTCTGGAAAGAAACAAACAAAAACAGCAAACCACCTATTAACAGTAATGATACTATCCAAATTCAAGACCTTCACCAAAACACTCAAGATCTTTTGGGTGTTTTCTAAACTCTAAAAGGCAGACAGATGAAGAAACGGACCAAAACATCACTGAATGGACCCAAAAAAAAGCAATGCCATAACCCAGGCACTGGCACATGACCAACACATACTGAGACAGTTGGCGTATTCATCAGCACAGTGCCCCCAATAACCATACCTCCTGATCAGGGGACCTGTGAAAATAAAAAAAAAAGGGGTTTTCTTCTAAATTTGATTCCAGCTGTGATGCCTCTGTTCTTTGACAATTAAAACTTCACAGCTCTAGCTGACAACCACTTAGCAAATAGACCATAATTTATGATAAAGATTTGGTGAGTAACTCGAAACATTCATCAAATTTGCTAAAAAAAAAAAAAAAACTTGACAGAAAAAAAAAAAATCAATAGATATGACAGGGAAGCTCAGATGAGCTACACGATAGTGGTTGCCTGCCAGCATGTACTTAAAAACCATACGTAGATCTGGAGAATTGTTTAATTAGTTCAATATTTTCAAGATGGACACGATGGTGTAGAGGCAAGGTGCCCGCCTCTCATGCTGAAGGTATCGTGTTCGAATCCCCGTTGGTGCAGGCATGTTGGAATATTAAGACTTTTCTCATATTTTCCTGTCCCTGATCCCATGGTAGGTAGGATTGAGCACCTTGTCTTCTTGGATAAGAATGACAAATTCAGAGGCGCGCTGCGCACGTTAAATATACCTTGTCAGTCAGAAATCGAGAAGAGCAGGCCAAACAGGCTGCTGTTGGGGCAAAATTGAATTAAAATTTATCCCTACCAATCCAACCCCTCCCCAAAGAAAAAAAAAAAATGCCGACCGGCGCTTATTGTGGCGACGATTTGTTCGCTCCAGTTGTAACTGGGCTGCAATGACACCAAGGGAAATTTCCCAAATAGGATTAAAGAAGTATCATCATCAGTTGCCCTGTCTGGAACAGACATTGGCGATCATGGCTCTCCACTCGCATGATCTGTCATCAGCCAGCCTCAAGAAGGAGTTGTTGTTGTGACGTTTATTTGTTGTCCATGAATTAAGACTTTCAGTGAAAGTTTTCCCATCTACCCCTGCTTTTCCTGCCTTCGATTTTCCCTGTGACTGCTAGATGTTCGAGGCTCGTGAGGCGACAGATGTGTCCTAGAAATCTCAGTTGTCTCTATCTTATTGTTTTAATTAATGATGTTTTCAATGAGTCTCTCAATACTGACTCATTTGATTTTTTCTCCATCCATGAATTCTTAATATTCTTCTGATAAACCACATCTCTGCTGCTTCGAGTTTCCTCTCTGTTTCTTTGATCATTGTCCAACATTCACATCTGTACAAAAGCACTGGCCACACGTTTTCAAGAATTTGATTTTAGTGGCCATTGATATATTTCTGTTCATTAATATTTGTCTCATTTTTTGGAATGAATCTTTGGCCATTATTATTCTTTTCCTTATTTCACTTATGCTCCTACCATCTGATGTTATCAAACATCCTAGCTATTTAAATTTTGTAACTTGTTGGATTTGCTCTCCTTTGCTGATCAGATTACATTTTGGGTTGAGTGTTTTTTTTTTTTGAGATTACCACATTCTGTCTTTTTCACTTTGAGAGACAGTCCCATTTTTTCATTGCCTGTAACAGCTGTGTCCAAAAGTCTCTGTAGTTGTTGTTCCGATTCTGCCATTAAAACTGACTGTGTCATCTGCATATAATATAAGGTTGGTAAGATTTTCTCCATTTACTTTAAGGCCAGAGATGTCTTCTAAGTTCCTGAGGATCATCTCGCTGTACAGATTAAAAAGATCAAGTGATATCACGCATCCCTGTCTCACTTCTCTTTTAATTTTTTTTAATTCACTATGTTCTCCTTCGATTCTTACGGCTGCGCTTTGATCTCAATAAAGATGATCAAACCCTCAGGTCTTGACTCTTTTCCGTCCATGTCCAGTTTTTCCAAAATGTTAAATAGTTCTTCATGCTTGACTTTGTCGAAAACCTGGCAGTTGCACACAAAGTATCCACAAAAAAAAAAAAAAAAAATGTTCAACATTAGAATACTCAGCTTCAAAAAGGATTTACCCCACAGAGCACTACAGCGAGGGAAACACGTACAAACATTCTAATACGCTGCATAGATCACAAAATGTAGTCTTGGCAATTGTGATTTGCATAATGTGCATACGCTGTCAGCACTGTCTTGCATTGTACTTGACTGCTGACCATTATCCTCATATCTGAATGGAATGTCCCATTTTATACAGAAGAGTTCTCATGCCCTTCCAAACACCAAAATACAGAGGAGTCCTGTAAAATAAGGGACAGTTGGCAGGTCTGATATTTATGGCTACAGATTTATTTTTTTTTGCGGGGGGGGGGGGAGGGAGGGGGGGGCTGTAGCATAATTATAGGTACACCCTTCATTATTTTAAAAAACTCCCATCATGTCAACATATCAATATATATACATGTAAAAAGTTCCATCTCTGCTGTCAGTCATACTCAAAGCTAAATATCCCATTGAATCCCAAATATTCACGCTTGACACATTGCACAACATTAACCCACTTTGGTGTTCTCTTCTCTGTGGATTTTTGCTGTCCAAAATTTGTTGTGTTAACTGTTTGAAAGAACATCATGACATCAAATCTATAAAATAAAAGAAATGATTAGAATTCAAAGGATGGCTCACCAGTGGTATTTGCAAGTGGTCCCTCTCCAACTTTTGTGGCCCCCTTCTGGCTTGTCTTGGCTGCAGTCTGCCTCTGAATGCCCAATTCCTTGGCACTGTTATCTCCATAGTAAACCTATATCATATATAAATGAAGTAGACACAGAAAAGATCATCCTCAGCACAGCTGTCAGTTATCGTCCCATGTACATGGATGAAAAACTCAGTGGACCCTTGTGCACACTGTGCATATAAAAGATACCTCGGCAGTTGGAAATCAAAAAGAGCAGGCTGAACAGGTCGGTGCCTGGGCAAAATTAAATAAAATCTATCCCTACCACTTCCCCCCCCCCCTCCCCACCACAAAAAAAAAATGGCCAACACGTGCTGCAATGACATGTCTGCTTCAATTGTAACTGGGCTGCAATGACACAAAGGCAAATTTCCCAATGGGATTAAAGTTGGATCCATCAAAGTTACAACAGAATATTTTCAATTTCTTTCTCACACTAACTGTGCATGTGGTGATCTTTATAAGCACAAATATAGTACTGTCTTGTCACAAAACTGTTCCACAATGACAATGTGGTTTTCTGGTCAAGACAGGCTGCACTGATGGAAAAATATAACATTTATTATAACAGATGATTCAGATGTTATCTTGTATTGGAACACACGGTGAAACTGAAAGACAGAGAGGATTATCAGTTTTGCCTTCCTGTACACCCAGTGCTGAAAGATTGGTAAAAAGTAAATAAATAAAAATATGGAATGACCTGAAAGAAATACAAACAAAAATGTTTGCCTTAATCAGCACATCATTTAGCATACAGATGACAGAGACTAAATGTCTTCTTGGAGATTAGTACCACCAATTTTGAACAGCCTCTTTTTGTCTTTTTGATTTTTTATATTTAATTTGAATTTCTCTCAAAGTAAAACCCATTTTAATCTCCTTAATTCAAGTATTCATTTTTACCTGGCAGGACCGGTTAGACACTGATTCTTAAAATAAAGAAAACCTAAAATAGGCCTACACCAGTGATTCCACAACTGCAGTGTGGAGTTTCACAAATAAAAAGAAGTACTTGAAACATTTGAAGGCATTCTGACATTTCACTATAACAGAATCATGACAGAGGAGTCAGATATTATGCAAACAGTACTGTTGGATCTTGCACTTTTTCTTGTGTGTTTTTCTACATTAACATGACCAAACCCTTAAATAGCTTCACGTCATGCGGACAATGCAAAATAATCAACTAGGAGTGCTGATTTCTCAGTTCAGTGACAGTATGACAAAGTGGCTCATTTCACTCCACGCTTAAGAAAAAAAAAATGCATATATTCTAGCTGGTAAGTGGCTGCTTTCTTTCCATTGTAGGACAAACAACAGATAGATAATTTAATGTTATACTAATTATATAGTATTATAACAGACACTAGATAACTGTACTCCACATTTCAGGTGAGAGGATGAAATACACAAAAACTCATTTTTTTTCAATTTCTTGATGCTTCTCTATCTCTACAATAGCAACAATTTTGCCAACAGCATTCCTCCAATCCACCTTTCCTGTACAATTCAGTCCATTGATGTTCAAAAAAGTCAAATTGTGCAAAAACCTCAAATCACAAAATTTTTCGAATCAATAGAAAACTTTCCATCATCATTTGAAGTTACAATATAGAACTTAACTTGAACAACACTGGATTCTTAATGTATCACTTTATCAGTTGGCAACACAAGCAATATGATCTTTCATAACTTATATAAATAATAACAGAATCACAGCATATATTATTTGATTTTTAACAATCATTATAAGTTTACCTTTCGTCTGTTCCTTAATGGTTGTAGGTTGGCCGGACATTTCCCTTTACGTGTTGTCTCGTCTACCACAGATTCATTGTGCTTTTTGGTTGGCGAATGACCCATGCCTGATCTTGCCCAAGTGCAAGTCATACTCCTGTATTTTGCAAGTCCTCTGCTAACCTGGCTTTGGCCTATCTCAGATTTACCACTTGTTTTGGATGGCTCATTATTACTTCCACCTGGTGTTGCACAAGTTCTTTCATGACAAACTGAATGTTTGTTTAGATGATCTGTTGATATGAAAAGTAATCCACAAACATCACATTTACACTCAAATGGTTTAGAGTTCTTCCTTTTATGCTTCTTTCTTGTCCTTGTTTTGGCAGTATGCACAGCTTCTGTATTACTATCAGCACTTTGATTGTCCTCACTGCTTGTTTCACCTCCTCCAGTTTCCTGTTTCACAGAATTACTGTCATCCCAGGGACTTGCATGGTCTGTATATGGAGTAGTGGAACTTCTCATCTGGGACACACCCATTTCTGTCTCCACCTCCACCTTACATACATTCCGAAGTTTTTCATTTAAATTGTCACTTATTCTAGTTAATAATACAACCTTTTCATCAACATTAAAGAGATGACTGTTTTCATTGTTATTATGACTCATAACTACCAGATTATCAAACTGTTCTTCTTCCACATCTGCAACTTCTGATATTACGTGCATTCCATCAATCCCATTTTCAAGTTTAATGTTTGTCTCACATTCTTCATTTTTCTCAGATTTCCAAATAGTCAGATACCTTGAAGTTGAATTCTTGGTTGGCTGAATAATATGCATATCGTCATGAACAAGGTCCATAGATTCAGTCTTTATGCCTTTCTCTGAAATGACACTTTTCACAGGTTGCCAACTCACACTGTGACGGTCACCAAGTTCTTCTTTAATTTCACTACACAGCATTACATCAAATGTGTCTTCTTGTGGTGGAAGCTCGCTGATCTGTGCCTGATTTTCCATCCTTGAGCTTCGCAAATTCTCACAGTTCACACTTGAAGGAAAAATGCTTGTCACTTTCTCATATAAATGCTGAACTTCCGTATATCGATTCCCACTTAAGAAAACAATTCTGCCTCTGATTAAAATTAAAAAGTTGCGGTGCACCATGCAACCATTCTGCTATAAAATAAGTTTCAGCATGCACTGAATTTCAGGCTGATGTCCGTAGTCCTTCTTGTAATGTTTTCTTTTGGATACAAATATCATAGGCTGGGTCCGGTTCATCAGCAACTGAAAGAAAAGCAAATCTGTATTATTTCATTCAACCTGCCTCAGATTTTGTCATGTTATGACCCAACCGATAGTCTGCAAGTAACTGGTTTATAGTACGGAAATTTCCAGGCATTTTATCGGAAAGAATCATATGAGAGGAATAATGATCAAACAAAACTTATCTCAATCACTCTTGGGCCTCATACATTCCACATGAAAGATAGAACTAAGCTAAAATGATATTTCTGGAAATGTGACCCATCTGGTGCAAACTGTTAGACCTAGGCCTACATGTTACGTAATGAGGTCCGATTTGATTACAATGGCATTAAATCAATCAGTGACTCGGTTTGGCATTTTATTTAATTAAAATGAAATGGATTTGTACTAATAGCAAGGAGATACTATAAATGCTAATCAACAGTTTTGGCAAAAATCTTGCCTGCTTACAGGATTGGATTGGGAAAAAAAGATTGGTACCAAGGAGCCTCGATGTGTTTTAATATAAAGCTCCTTGACTGGTACAGGCGGGTCTTAAGGGAAGAACACAGGCTTCCCTAGCGAAAAGGGGTTGCCAGACTGAAATTTTAAGTTTAAGCCAAACAATGCTAGATCTAGAGTCTAGATCTAGATCTAGATCTATATAAAAAAGCTAGTAGGCTATAATTTTAATGTTTTCATACTAACATTGATCACAGGAAAACTCCTGAACCAGGTTAATATCATCCTCCCTGCTAGAATTAGTGAATGCACGTATGTATTTAACTTAAATCTTGTAAACTGCAAATTTTTTCAAAGTATTTCTGGTGATGCAGTGAAAAGCCTTTGTGTAACATTTTGCTTGAAAGCAGTAGATTCTAGTCTAAATTAGTCTAATCTATTTCTGCTCCGATTCTCACAATAGCATAAAGATGACTCAGCTGCATTCTGTTTTAGTCTTAGTTTTAATGGAGAATATATGAGAAAATATGCTCAGATTAAGTACAGCTTTGCTGACTGGGGTTACTGGGCAAACAATGACAAAGGTGGCCAGCTCTTTAAATGCTTCATGGTGAAGTAAATCTTAATCAATCCAGACCTCAGAACCACAGTTTGTGTAGAGAGTCATGAGGTAGGTGACAGTCTTTATAAAAAAACTTAGCAGTTTAAAAAAATATAAACCGTTGAAAGAATCCAGGTCAACTGAACACTGACCCTTGCCGGTTGGCTGTTTCTTGACAACGACTAGCAGAAATTTTGGCACATATGACCGTATGTAATCTAAAAATTGGGGAAAAAAATAATACCCAAACGATACAATGCTATTGCTTATAGCCCTGCTGCGGCCAAACAGTTTTTCTGTGGTTTTTATATATGGCCTTTGGCGTCTTTACAGACGGTCTTAGCAGCTAGAATATTCACTTTCATTTTGACTGACAGCTTCTCTCCATCTGCTTCGATCATTTGCAAGGTTCTCCCATTCATTGGGGTCGATGTTGAATGCTTTCATCGTGACCTTGCAAGTGTCTTTGAATCGCAGATGTGGCCTACCTCTGGGTCGGTTGCCAGTAGCAAGTTCCCCGTAGAGAATTTGTCTGGGGATGCGATCATTTTCCATACGGTGGAGATGTCCAAGCCACCGCAGTCTTTTTTTGCCTAGGAGAGCCTGAGTTGATGGAATGTTGGCTCGGCTCAGAACTTCGATATTTGAGATCCTGTCTTGCCACTTGATCTTGAGAATTTTGCGTAGGCAGCGCAGGTGGAAGGAGTTGAGGGATCTTTCATGTTTGGAGTAGGTGGTCCATGTCTCTGAGCCATACAGCAGGGTGCTTAGGACGCAAGTTTGGTACACGAGTACCTTTGTTTTGATGGTCAGCTTGCTATTGTTCCACACCCTTTTTGAGAGTTTGCCAAAAGCTGTGGCCGCCTTTCCTATTCTGGCATTTATTTCAGTTGTTATGTCTGTGCTACCACTGATGGTTGAGCCTAGGTAGCAGAATTTTCCCACTTGCTCCAGAGGAGAGCCATTCAGCATGATTGGTTTGGGGTTTCTCAAGCCTTGTGTCAAAACTACAGTTTTTGAGACACTGATCTTTAGCATGAATTTGTCACAGGCTTTGGCAAGGCTATTGATGAGAGCCTGGAGCGTGGTTTCATCGTGGGCCACGATTGCAGCATCATCTGCGAAGAGGAGCTCTTGTAACATAAGTTTTTATAATGTGGTTTTATCTGTGGTTTTTATAATGTGACTGCATATAATTGACCAAAACATATTTCTCGATAAGAAGTACTTCAGAAAAAGCATGAAATTTTTTTTGTGTTCAGTATTAATAGTATGTATCAAAAAAAAAAAAGCCAGAAAAAAGCCAAAACGCCAAACGAATTTTCTGACGCCAACCAGAGAGTATAGATATTATATATAGAGAGGTTTCACTTCCGCCAAATCGCGAAACTAGGTCGCTGAGGTAAACAAGAAATTGAAGAATTGAAAGAGACCTTCTTCACCAAAGATAGTGTGCCTATCTGTTTACTGTGGTTTGTTCATATTTTTGGGTTGACTGAAACTATTTACAGCCGTCTGTAAGCTCCTACGTCCCACGGAAATGCTCAAACGCATATTGTTTACCGCAGCGACCTACTTTCCGCTCTATGCTAACAATGGTTTCGCAGAGCCTCCAGTGTCTCGCAGTGCAAATCGACCGATAGTGAAACCTCCCTATACATATGTTAGCAGACGACGATGATGGGTGGTCGTCAGAACAAAAACAAAAATGCAAACTCTGCTATATAATAATATAGGGGTCGTAAACGTATTATCGTTTATTTCAGAGCACAGAAAAAAAAGGGAACAGAAACCCAACAGAAACCGAAGAAAGCCAAGAAAACCCAAGCAAACCCAAGCAAACCAACACAGCGGCTCAGGCCAATATATGAAATGGAACTTTAAGCGGGGGGGGGGGGGGGGGGTCCTGAAATCGAGTTTTTGCTTCAAAGTATCGATTTTTAGTTTTTGTGTTCTTAAGAAAGTTCAGCCATTTGAAATCACAAATATATCACATTTATTGTCTTGTGACACGTTTTTTCATTCAAAATGACCATATGTGGGAAGTGGGGGTCATGAAAAACGACCTCAAATTAGCTCGAAAAGACCAAAAAATGACTGAATGCAACAGCTCGCCACAGCGGTCTAAGCTCATACAAACGCGAAAGTTTGGTATCGATACCTTTGTCTGCATCTCTGCCACACGTTTGTGTCAAGGTTGCAGGCCTTCACCTTTCCTAACATGAATTATCCGTATCAAGAAACAAACCCCCTTACAGGGCTGCATGAGCTCGTAGTACAACCAGAGAGTATAGATTTAGAATCTATACTCTCTGGTACAACTGTGCGTGATCGCTCTAACCTATGACCCCAAACTGCCGCGTTCACTGGCTGGCATAAATTATGCAGATGAGCGGCCCCGGCTGTGGGCGCTCTGACTGGCTAGAGCTGAGGTGAAAGTTCGTGGTTCATGTAAACATGACCCGGTGGCTGCATGTGCGTTACAGCTAGCTGCCCAACAAAAGGGGCAAAAGAGAAAGAAAATGCGTGCAGCACCCCAGGAAAAGGTCAGATAGGAGATAGAAGTTGAGGAAGGTGGCCGAGCACACCAGTCTGGACTGCTCTAAAGTGTATGACCGTTGAAAATTTCATTTGGGCTTCCGTTTCATGTTAGTAAAGTTTCATTTGCAATTTTCTCGAAAAGTCATTTTTTGTCAATCATTTGTCAACTACATTTTTAATTATGAACCGATTGAAATAATTGTCACAAATCCCAGACTGGGAGATGTAATAGTTTATGACAGGACGACAATCACGAACAAACAAGTTTAACACTTAACAAAACAACCCATCAGACTCACACATTTATTAAACATAATCATACATATAATAGCGCAATTACATACATTATATTATTGAAATGAACTGCCGTACAACGGCCTTATTCTCACACACACTCTCCCTCGGATCCACAATCCGGTAGTTACTCCTAAAGGCACTTCGGCCTCAGCCTCTCCCCTCAGGGTCTTAATAGCACATTAATAATTTACTGGCACCGCAGTCTCTCAATATCACCTTCCTATTGTCATACACCTTAGCATTCCCCTAGCACCTCAGCAGGGCAATAACACCTTATCATTTCAATAGTACATTCTCCCCTCAACATGGCAATAGTGCATTATCACATTCACGCTCATATCTACGTCCCTGTCCGTGGTCTGACTGCCACGACTGTATGTGCCTCTACTGTCCTGCACTGACAGCCTCACTTCTGGCCTATGTGTGGCCTCCGGCCCTATGCTGGCCTATCCCCTGTGCTCATCGAGGTGGCTCTGCGGCCCGTCCTCGACACCTACAAGAATAACATTACATTGGTATAATACCCTACCATTTCTATTCACTCCACCGCTCCTTACAACCCATGAAGCGTACACACACTAGTTCACCTTTCACTCACCACACATCTTACGGTAACACACCTCCATCGGAGTACACACTACCCACTCGCGCTACAAATCCATGACTCACTTTCATCTATCGCTCATGGCGCACATTGCTATATCCAATATCAAGGACTTCCACATTCCTCACATATACTTTTTCACATCATGGTAATAGACGAATATAATATAATACATCAATCATAATAATCAATCAACGTTCTACATACCAGTCATTACTGGAAAGACTCTCTCACTAGTCTTCTCGACTGCTCCCTTTATGTCCGCCCGATGGGCTCTTATTCACAGGTCCGCTCCGTAGGACCTTCTAACTTGCAGTGATAGTAATACCGCGCTTTCGCCTCATTCAGACCCTCCCACTACTCACAACAGCACGCTTAACTTACTTGTCTCCTGTGAGGCCTTCTTACTCTACACCCGCTCTGTAGCAATCCCCTTAATTGCATTCACTCCACTCGTGACATCATCCCCCACCCCAAAAAAATTAATGCAATTAATTTCAAATCGCATCAAGATGACTGTCAACGAGTGAGCGTGAGCAATACCTACACTAAAAAAACTGACCTAGCAGTTCCCCTAGTATATAAAATACCGAAATCAGGGGAAAATATGGGGATCAATATGGCCTGAAATATGCATATATGTGTCACATCATGAATAGCTAACTAACCACCATACTTAATACAGAATCAAAAACCATTCAACCTATCAACCATTCTTCATATCATATTTATAATGTCAATATTTTAAAGTCGACTCATTCACACAGATCCTGTCAATGTTCCTGTCCTCCGATGTATAAGCTCCTGAAATCTTCCCCTAGGCTCGACTAAGGTAGTCGGCGATATGATTGCTGGTTCCTGGAATTGGTTGAATAACGAAGGTATACGGCTGCAAAGCCAATGCCCATCTAGACAAGCGTGGGCTGGACGAACGATTCTTCGACAAAAATGTCATTGGCTTGTGGTCTGTCTGGATACAAAATTCTCGTCCCATGAGATAACGTCCCAATTTCTGGACGGACCAGACAATGGCAAGACACTCACGCTCTATCACAGAATACTTTCTTTCTCTCTGCAATAACTTCCTACTGACATAACATACAGGATGGAGACATTCGTTCTTCTCCTGTAGAAGACAAGCGCCGACACCAGAGTCCGACGCATCCGTTCTGAGGATAAAATTAGATCGAAAATCGGGTAATATCAGAATGGGTGACGATGATAATGCTGTCACCAAATTATCAAATGATGTCTGACATTCAGACGTCCACTGGACCTTATCGGGTTGTCCCTTCTTAGTAAGGTCAGTAAGAGAAGATGACAAGGAGGAAAAATTTGGAATGAACTTTCTGTAATAATTTAAAATTCCCACTAAGCTTCTGACTTGTTTCTTTGTTTTAGGGATTTGCAACCCTACTAACTTGTCAATTTTTGTTCCTTCAGGTCTCTGAACACCTCTACCCACAATATGTCCTAAGAATATTATCTCTGGACATGCCAAATCCATCTTTGCGGGTTTAGCAGTTAACCCAAAATGACGTAATCGTTGAAAAATTACTGTTAGTGTCTGAATATGCTCAGACCATGTCGACGTATGGCATGCTATATCGTCAAAGAATGACACGACATTAGGTATGTCCTTCAACACTAATCTCATTAATCGTGCAAACGTCGCTGGCGCGTTTACCAACCCAAATGGCATGACCTTAAATTGGAATAATCCAATGGGCGTTTGGAACGCCGTGTATTGTTTAGACTCCTCAGTAAGCGGGATTTCCCAATACCCTTTCGTCAAATCTATCTTGGAAAACCACGTGGACCCGGCCAATGAAGCTATTAATTCCTCCTGAAACGGGATAGGCTCCCTATCGCCTACCGTAATAGTGTTCAATCTTCGAAAATCAATACAGAACCGCACCGATCCATCAAGTTTTTTCACGAGGACGATGGGTGATGAATACGGCGATGTTGATGGTTCTATCACATCTAACTTCAACATTGACTCAACTTCCTTTATGACTCTATCTCTCGAAGAAAAAGGCAGCGGATACGGTCTAAGAAATACTGGCTTATCCGAAGTCAACTTTATTTGGTGCTGAATCACCGTAGTGCGACCCGGCAAATCCGTAACAACATCCGGGAATGACGCTAACAGGGTCTCAAGTTCCCTACTCCTTGAACTCGTAAGGTCAGGGTTAATTTTTACGTCCCTGTAACCTTGTGTCGGAGTTAACTCCGGCAATTGAATTTGCAACTCTTGCTGCGCCTCGGTGTCGCTTACGTCACAGTCCGACTGGTCTACGACCCCCGTACAAGCAATAGAGAAGACAGTCTCCTCTGGTCTTGTCTGTGCACACAGATACTGTGGTCTCTCATAAAATCTCTGTAGCATGTTAACATGGAAAACCTTACTCGCTCCATCAATGTGGATAGCGTAATCTACCTTTGAAACAACTCGCTCAATAACATAAGGACCTTTCCATGTCATCAATAACTTATTATGGTCCGTAGGCAACAACAATAGGACCTTGTCTCCTGGCTTAAAAATTCTCAGTTTGGAACCTCTATCTTTATAGTCTTTTGCTCTTTTCGAAGCGATACTAGAAGCTTCTTCTGCTATAGTGCGCGCTGAAGATAGTCTTTCTCTTAAATCAACAAGGTACTGAAACACCGAAATCTGCTCATCGTCTCCCGATGATGGCGACGTCATCATGTCCCGAAGAACATCAGTTGGGCCCCTAGGACTACGACCGTACATCATTTCGAACGGCGAGAATCCCGTTGACTCCTGCCGTACCTCTCTGTACGCGAATAACACTGCAGGGATATATCTATCCCAATCTTTAGGGCGATCAGCAGCTACCTTACGCAGCATCGACTTTAACGTCGAGTTCAATCTCTCGCACATGCCATTAGCCTGCGGATGATAAGGGGTGGTAGTGATGGGTTGTATACTGAATAAGCGGAACAATTCCTTCATCATCTCCGACGTAAATTGCGCGCCCCTATCAGACAGAATTTGCTCTGGTATTCCTACCCTAGCGAAAATTGCAAACAACGCTTCCGCGACTGCCTCAGACGTTATGGTCCGCAGAGGAACCGCCTCTGGCCATCTCGTAGCATTACATATGACCGTTAAGAAAAATCGATTCCCCCTATCGGTCGCTGGGTGAATGGGGCCAACAAGGTCTATCGAGACCTTTTTAAACGGTTCCGAGACCGTGGGGATCTTCTGAAGAGGGGCCTGGGGTGTACGACCCTTATGCGTCGTCTTTTGGCACGCACTGCACGTCTTACAATAGACTTGCACATCTCTGTGGATCGATGGCCAGTAAAAATTTTTTAGAACCCTTTCTTTGGTTCTAGCTATCCCCATATGACCCGCTAATGGGACATCATGTGCCAAATGCAATACTGTTGCGATCAGCAACGCTGGCACAACGACCTGCTTTAAAATTGAGGACACCGTTACATACTTACGGAATAGAATGCCCGCCTGAACAACAAAGGAGGACGACCCGTTCTTATATCTCCTCGTTTTCTCGGTTCGCGCTTCCCCAAAGCATGGGTTTAATGATGGGTCCTCCCTTTGTAATTTCGCCAAGCGCTCTGGCGTGATATCTAGGTTGACCGCTGGCGTAGCCAAAGGTCTAATCTTATCTTTATCAGCTACCCGTCGACGTGTTTCGACCGCGGCGCAAAAGTCAATACCTTTTGATTGCGACCATGCTTGCACGTTCTCATCGGAAGGGGAAACCACCCGTGATACATTCCCAATGATGAGCTGGGCGCCTGGAAAACAACCAACGACTGCTTCGACTTCCCCGCTAAGGAAAGGTGTATCTATCATTATTCTTGCCATGGGTAATTTCTCAATGGCCCCCGAAAATTGGATGCACGGGACAGTCTCACCTGTAAGCTGTGAATCCCGAATGCAATCCCTATGCACTCCCACAACGGTAGATCCTGTATCTCGTAAAACCGAGACCGGTTCGTCCCCAACAAACCCGGATAAACCCTAAGACCACCTCCTGTATGACATGAATTTATAACGGGGATCTTTCTCCCACAAGGTAAAACACCGGAAGATAATAACTTCTCACAACTGGGACACTTAGAATACTGTCCGCCTCCGCTGCCCGATGTAACACACGCAGCCGCATGATGAAATTTATTTGGGGAACATGGACTGGAGCTACTGTCCACGTTCGCCGCTATCCTACCTGCAGGGCAGTTCACGCTGATGTGATCTGCTCTTCCGCAGTTCCAACACTTCGCGGCCCTACACTCGCGCGAAAAGTGACCCACGCGTCCGCAAGTCCAACACTCCGCTCCCTGTGCTGCCCTAGGCCTGGGTCCCCGTGACCCCTCGCGACCGGAACTAGAGTCCCTATGCCGTCGGTCATCGGCAAAGGTCACAACTCGCCCCCGGCCATTACCGCGACCTAGCCCTCCTGCTCGGTCAAACTTACCGGATCCATATGCCGGTGATTGGTGATAGCCCCTATGCTGCCCCTGGGCTTGCCCACTATAGGCACCACGCTGACGCGACCTGTCCCTAAGTCCTGCCGGCGACCCCTCGACAACGGCGACGTACCCAGCATCTTGGACGTACGCCCTGGCGACTGGTTTGGACGGATGTGCCGTACGGTATGCTTCCGCCAACTTAGACGCCTCCTGCACCGTCGCGGGTTCGTTCTCTTTCAGGAAAGCCACCAGATCTTTGTGGCACGACGCGTACAGCTGGTCACGGATCATTAAGTCTTTCAGTTTAGCAAAATCCGCGCCCACATGCGCCAAGTCTACCCAGTTCGCGAAATACTCCGTTAGTCTCGCGACGAAGGCAGCAAAGTCCTCCCTGGTATCTGCACGTGCCCGCCTAAACTGCTCCCGGAAATATTCCTCGGTACGCGCAAATCGGCGAAGCAGCAAAGCCTTCAGCTTATCGTAATCTTGCACGTCTTCGCGCTGTAGCTCTTTAAAGTAGGTTAACGCTCGCCCCTGCAATAGCGACGCCAGGTACGTGGCCCATAATTCCTTATTTTCCCCCCATTGCAATTGTGCGTTCAGTTCGAACCTGTAAAGGAAGGCGTCTATGTCGTCCTTCCGGTCGTCGAACGTAGGGAGCTTAATCCTAACGCCACCTTTATTGTGTACCTGCCGCTCAACTGTTTCTGTTGGCGCATTCTTTTTGAGTTCTAATTCCGCGATTCTTACTCGCGCGTCTGTCTCCCGCTCTTGAGCTTCTATCTCCTTTAACTTTAACTCCCTCTCCTGCTCCCGTTCCTTAGCCTCTCTTTCCTGTTGCTTAAACTCCCTTTCCTGTTCCTTATCCTTAGCCTCTCTTTCCTCTTCTCTCTGTCGCTCTTGAGCCTCTTTTTCTCGCTCTCTATCCTTAGCACGCTCATCGCGCAAATCCGCCTGCTGTTGTTTAATCCAGCCGCGTAGCTCTTCTCCCTCCAGGCCAAGTTCCTTACCCAACTTCATTAGTTGTTGGAGTTCCGCCATTTCACAGATTTATGGTTATGGTATCTATTATAAGACGACCAACCTGTCGGTATGATCACTAACGATATGATCAGAGACCTGAGATCACACCAGATATAACAATACCCAGTTGTCTCAAATACAATTCAGAAATTTACCTTTACAGCACAACTAATTCTATATCTACAAAATGTATAGCACTATTAATTATAAAAGAAAATAGAAACGACAAGAATGAAGAAATTCAGTAGAAAGACCACAAGGACGTCGAGGAACAACGAACCAGACTAGGACAAAGCTTCTACAAAAGAAAATATAATGGAAAAAAAAATGCAACCTAACTACGCCGATTACACTACAAGGTACGAACAAGAACAGAGTCTGAAAAAAAAGAACGTATCTACAGAAAGGTACGAGAGGGACAAGAGAGACGTCTTCCTAAAACAACGAGGAAGATGGAACGGCACAATCTAAACAAAAATACAGGTCCCTATAGAACTGTTCACTGTGATGAACGAAGTTCCTAGATTAGCCCACCTCCCGAAGAGGACAAACTACGCTCACCACAGCAAACCCGCGCCACCGCCCGTATAACCTATAACGACAACAAAAACAGCAAAAACAGGGAAAAAGACAGATTAAAGGAACAGCCCACAATCCAGGGCACAAAATTTTCACTTAACTTTTCTGACTATAACCTCTCCCCTTGTCTCGGAGCTCTGGCTGCTTGTCTCCCCAGGCTGCACGCACACTCTGCAGAAATTTAAGTACACATTAATACATATTCATCAAAATACATGCATCAATACATATTATAATTCATAAACATACATAAATCATATCATCGTGAAATTTCCATTCATCCCACGAACAAAGACTACAGCACGAATTCCTAGCACAACAGAAAAACAACTAGATATAACGAATACACAATGTCAAAATGACCACAGGTAAACAGGACGAGCCCCCAGTGTCACAACGGACGAGCCCCCAGTGTCACAACGGACGAGCCCCCAGTGTCACAACGGACGAGCCCCCAGTGTCACAAATCCCAGACTGGGAGATGTAATAGTTTATGACAGGACGACAATCACGAACAAACAAGTTTAACACTTAACAAAACAACCCATCAGACTCACACATTTATTAAACATAATCATACATATAATAGCGCAATTACATACATTATATTATTGAAATGAACTGCCGTACAACGGCCTTATTCTCACACACACTCTCCCTCGGATCCACAATCCGGTAGTTACTCCTAAAGGCACTTCGGCCTCAGCCTCTCCCCTCAGGGTCTTAATAGCACATTAATAATTTACTGGCACCGCAGTCTCTCAATATCACCTTCCTATTGTCATACACCTTAGCATTCCCCTAGCACCTCAGCAGGGCAATAACACCTTATCATTTCAATAGTACATTCTCCCCTCAACATGGCAATAGTGCATTATCACATTCACGCTCATATCTACGTCCCTGTCCGTGGTCTGACTGCCACGACTGTATGTGCCTCTACTGTCCTGCACTGACAGCCTCACTTCTGGCCTATGTGTGGCCTCCGGCCCTATGCTGGCCTATCCCATGTGCTCATCGAGGTGGCTCTGCGGCCCGTCCTCGACACCTACAAGAATAACATTACATTGGTATAATACCCTACCATTTCTATTCACTCCACCGCTCCTTACAACCCATGAAGCGTACACACACTAGTTCACCTTTCACTCACCACACATCTTACGGTAACACACCTCCATCGGAGTACACACTACCCACTCGCGCTACAAATCCATGACTCACTTTCATCTATCGCTCATGGCGCACATTGCTATATCCAATATCAAGGACTTCCACATTCCTCACATATACTTTTTCACATCATGGTAATAGACGAATATAATATAATACATCAATCATAATAATCAATCAACGTTCTACATACCAGTCATTACTGGAAAGACTCTCTCACTAGTCTTCTCGACTGCTCCCTTTATGTCCGCCCGATGGGCTCTTATTCACAGGTCCGCTCCGTAGGACCTTCTAACTTGCAGTGATAGTAATACCGCGCTTTCGCCTCATTCAGACCCTCCCACTACTCACAACAGCACGCTTAACTTACTTGTCTCCTGTGAGCCCTTCTTACTCTACACCCGCTCTGTAGCAATCCCCTTAATTGCACTCACTCCACTCGTGACAATAATATTTTGCTTAAAGCACACTTACACCCCAACGCATGGAAATATGCATTCAATTTTGGGATATCATCTGCGATCTTTGAAAGACACTTGATTTTTTAGCAAAATTCAGAACAAAATTGTGATTCTGTAATGCACCAAATTCAAAAATTTTTTAAAAATCAATCACCATAGATATAAGAAAAAAGGATGCATATTTACAGAGATACTGCTCTTCATAATATGAGGTGAAAAAATCAGACAAATCCATTTGAAATTGGATGAGCCTTTGCAGTTTGAAAATTGCTAATTAGCATAACCAAAAATTCAAAATGGCGGCATTACCATGGCAACCGTGTGCATCATGATGACTGGCGTATTTGTATCCTGCTAATTTGAATGTGCTGAATCCAAATATCACAAGGAAAAAACCCTCTCTATAAGTGTTTAGAAAATCACTCTCAGGACCCGCCCCCCCCCCCCCCCTTAACTACTAGCTTTCAATATGTCTGTGCCCCTCGCCGTCAGGTAGGAATGTGACCAAGTGGTCAGACTGGACAAACTTATATTCGCGCCAGTGGTCAGCTGACCCGCGGAGGGAATGCATCGCCCAGACAAAGAAGGTACCGATGCCAGCGTGGGCATAGTCCACGTGCAGCGTCTCTGTTTGGGACTAACAAAGGGATGGTACAAAGGCCAGGTGTAGACAAAGAAATTTAGATGTAATTTACATATTACCACGTTGCCAATATAACTAGGTCAGCGCATGAGAGAAATAAAATGGGGTGGACAATAAGACAAACATACCACAATGGCTACAAATTCCCCCTGCTAAATTACTCAGTCCCATGAGTAATCAGAACATCAGCAGTCAGTCTCACAGAGTGCCCTGAAAGCCTTGTATTGCCCCAGAAAACGGTTAGGCATAACTAGGGATACAATAATCTGTAACTGACTAAGTAACAGTAACTAATCATGACACATGAAGTGGCCTTAAGCCCAAGGAAAAAGCAAATGTCATTACAACTAAATGCAAGAATTTTTACTCAGATTGTAAGAAAATACACCGAAGTATCTATGATCATAGTGGAGGCCCATAGATCTCAAGCCAGAGGCATTGGATCCGAAGTCCAACATAACTAATGTATGTATTATAAGCTGGATACCCCAACACCATGGCAACAATGCCACTGCCACGTGGTCGATATAGCTAGCTAAATCCAACAGCTTGATCATAATTACTGTAAAGGCATACATAAAAACCTACAAACACATATGCATGGATAACATGCAAATTAATATACATACATGTACATGCAGCCCTAGAGCACAGAACCAAACCATACGAAGCAAATAAGGTGGCTAATTCCGCTTGATAGCCTACAGAAATCGATAAATAATAATCGAAGCACGGACCTTACAGGTATTAAACAGGGTGGACGACCATTCCACCCTAGAGGTTACTTAGAATCTGGGTAGCCGGTACATGGCCAAACCCGATGATGATGCCAAGCAGACCATAGCTGCAGCTTAACCTAAACAAAGGGGGTAATCACGTGGATCTAGTGACTAGATCAAGGCGGGTCCAAGGGTGTGAACAGTGTCCAGAATATATTAAATGGGAACACATCATACAGTAATGAAAGCTTATTTATGGGGACTCCAATCCAATAATATTACACAGTATGGACCTAGGCTTAAAGCTGGCTAAATTAGGCAATTACTATGTACCAGGCAACTGGACAATCACTTTGGTATGACGCTAGTTTGAAATGCATTTTATAAAAGAGCGCGTGGCACGACACGTGCACGCAAGCAGATACGAATGATAAAACCTGCACAGTACAGCACTGTAGCTTAACTGGACTGGAAGGAATGTGTGACAGGGTGACAGACTCGCAAGGTATAACTAGCGTGGGAAGATAGTTGACGGCGGGGAGACAGAGTTATTGTAGGCCAGAGGGGGAAAGTAGGGGATGCCACGGAAAGCGCTTTGACACCCGAAAAGGGTAGTGTTTACTTGACCGCCGTACTCGACGATTAGATCACCTGGGAATTGCTTGATTGTTTGGGTTTTATTTCTCACGCGGGGCTTCGCAACATACAACCTTTTCTTTTTGCCCAATTTTGACTTTGCTTATAGCCCTGCTGCGACCCCACAGTTTTTCTGTGGTTTTTATGATATTTCAATAGTATTTGACATGGAGTCAACGGGGGTGGCTATTAGGATAACTAATGTACACTCGGTGAGCGTCTTGGGACGCTACCTGACTGGGTATAAATCCCCGAACGCTCCTTCCAACTTCAGACCTCTGAGAGCATTCACCAGCTTCGTGCCGAAGAGGAGACCACAACGGCAACTGTAACTTCGTACTAGTCTTGTGAGTGGGAAGGGTCAGGGAACCCGCAAACATCCTTTGTCAGAGCGTGGTATCTTTGGTATCTTGTCGGCATTTGAGCTGTTGCTGAGTGGTAAGTTAATTGTACAATGTATGTGTATTTTACTTACTGTTCGTCATTGTAGAACCTAAATCTAGTGGGTTTACTTTGGTATAACTACTGCCTCTGAGAGAATCACGGAAGCGCCGTTACATAATTATGTGTTACGAAACCTTATAGGATGGGGTCTGTTAGAGAGAGCGTTATTCTTCGTGGGGAACGTGTAAATATCATTAAAACTGTATTGATCGTCTATTCTATTGCCTATATGGGAGCCTATGGAGTATGGGAGCTGCAGCCTGACTTATAACAGTGTCAGCGGTTAAAAGTATTAAGGATGAATATCCGTCATGGAGTAAGTACGGAAGTCATGCCTTCCAGCAGTAGATTAGGAAGTTGCGATTGTTTTTCTACAGAGGAGGAAGAACAACACCTTCTTGGCTTCTCAACTTCTTGTCCTTTGATTAACGACATCGTGGCTTCTTGGCTTCCCGACCTATTGGTACCTGCCGATACCTGTTGATCTAACTGCGCAGTCAAGCCAGAGTAGAGAGGAAGAACCAGCTCCCAGATAGCGCCATACACCCCTAAAGGAGAGGTTTCCTTAATATGCTGAATGTACCCATGTGTTTTATAAAATGTGCTAGAAATTGAATATTACGAAGCCTTTTAATTATCATGTACTGATTTGCATTGAATTTCATTCCATCGAAATTCAGGTAAAATTGTATGACCAATGTTCCTATTATTATTGAATGAATTAATAATTATTGTATAGATAAGCAATACAGATATCGTTTGTTATAACTTATGGATGAGAGATAGTCGATTACTTAGTGTGTTTGTGCCGTGCCTCTCACGGCTGGTGTCAGAAGAAAGTTAGTGAGAGAAAGTGGAAACGTCACAGAATGCATGGCACTAAAATAAAGCTAGGCCTGGCTCAGAATACTAAATTGAAACGCATTATTAATGGTAAATATACGCGGACACACAATACGCCTTTACCGGAATTACACGATACTTCCACTCTGTGATCAGTGCACAAGGTCACAAAATAATTTAGTACAGCATCTAAACATGAAACATTAGAACAATATCTCAACTTAAACTACAACAATGAAAAGCACATAAAATTACTAAGTACTACATATAGAATCCTTATGCCAACTTACCCAATATATGAAATGGAACTTTAAATACTACTAGCTTTCAATATGTCTGTGCCCCTTGCCGTCAGGTAGGAATATGACTAAGTGATGAGTTCTTTTGTTTCTCGGGGGCCTCAGCATAGTGTTGTTGGCCCCCTGGAATATGACTAAGTGGTCAGACTGGACAAACTTATATTCGCGCCAGTGGTCAGCTGACCCGCGGAGGGAATGCATCGCCCAGACAAAGAAGGTACCGATGCCAGCGTGGGCATAGTCCACGTGCAGCGTCTCTGTTTGGGACTAACAAAAGGATAGTACAAAGCCCAGATGTAGACAAAGAAATTTAGATGTAATTTACATATTACCACGTTGAACTAGATTCCACACGTAGCTTCGCCACTCTCTTGCCCTGCTCCGCCATCCACCATGCTGCTAAGAGTGGACACCTGGAGTGTGTTCGTCTCCTGCTTAAAGCTGGAGCCATCAGCAACTGCAGTGATATTCATGGACGAACACCTCTGCATTTGGCTTGTGCTATGGGACACAAGGAAATAGTCAAGTGAGGGCCGGTTACTTTCCGCTTCTTGTGTGCCCAACTTGTGGGGCATACTTGAAATCTTGAGAGTGCCAGTGAAGTAAAAGTGACTTTTAAGTAAAACCCACTAGCATGAGTTGTTTAAATGTTCATTGTCTATGGCAAATGGACACGTAAACAGGGGATTCACAAAATGCTGTTGTTGCTTGTATGAATATACTCAAGCATTTTGTGCTAGGGCCGCATACGTATACACACCTGTCCGTAATCCCATCCTCAGCCTCAACTCTAAATCTATTTGAATACCCAACCATGCCTTCACCCTTTCACCCAAAAAAACAGGAGAAAAAAATCTGAAAGAATAATTAATTGAGGCTGTTGTTAAGGTTATTTCGGGGGGAGCTCTCTTGCTCTGAAGACACAAGACAAGAGGCTTTAACCCTCTTAGTGCTCACTAAAAAACTGAAAAATGTGTGCTAAAATTTTATGACTCATTCTGGTCAGCAAAATCAGTAAAAATGGCCACAAAACACAACCAAACAACAACTACTTTCATTGTCAGCTGTACTTCCTGAAACGCAAGCGGATGTGCCAGATTTTTTATTTGGCTTCTCAGCCAAGATAAATTTAACAGCACATATAGAGAGCTACGATCGTGGCCTGTCGCACTCTACTAACGGGCCACGATCACGGCCTGTCACATTCTAATGACGGGGCACGATCGTGGCCTGTCCCATTAAGAGGGTTAAAATACATACCAAGTAACAACAATCTTTACAGAAACACTGATATGATGTCAATTTCATGGTTTGATATGTAATATGTATGTACCACATCATATTTATGATAAGTTGTGGAAGATGAACAGTCCAAGTTGCAGGAGGAGAAATAGTTTTAATTAAAATATTGAAATTGTTTTATTTCTTTCGGAACAGTTTTAGCAACTGATGAGATCATTTTCCAGAGTTCGTCGGTCAGTACACAGGATAAAAGTGATAGTTTGAACAGCTCCCTGTAGAATTTATCCAGGATTCCCATCCAGCCAGGGAATTCCAGGATCCCTGTGAAAAATCCTGAAATTTAAAAGAGTTCCAGGAGGAAAACTCACTAAAGTGCTGGAAATTGTGGATGGTCACTGGAAGATCTTGGAATTTTCCTTGCGTTTAGTAAACATTGAAAAAAAAAGGCGGGAGGGGGGGGGGAATAGTCTTTCATGTTCTTGTATTGAAGTGGGCTTGGAATTTTAACATTTTAGCCTTGTCAAAATTCTGAAAAGAACATTTTCTATTCTGTGGGTCCCATCTTCCAGATTTACCCTACTTTATCATAAATATCAAAGATAGTGGTTTACAATTTCTAATTTTGATGGGAAATAGTTGAGACCATGTTTTTATCATTCCACAGTTTGCTTGTGTCCCAGTGTGCACATATCAACACCTGTCGTACAGAAATGGGAGAAAATGCTGTCCATGTGACAGCAGGAACGGGATATGTAGAAGTGGTGGAGTTACTCTTGGATCGTGGTGGAGATATCAACACAGGCACCAGGCGCACCAAGGGAGGAGAGACGCCTTTACATAAGGCTGTAGTTGCAGACAAACCAGACATGGTATGCATCAAGAGCCGAGACTGTGAGGTTGGGAAGAGGCCATGCAAAATGAGTTACTGGTAGTGTCAAATAGGATCAATAGCTCTAGACTCGCTGAGACATCCAGTGTTGCCCTTGATAAACCTGCGTTACCCTCCATCCCTCTCTTTCTCCCCCTGTTCCTACTCCTCCTCTTTCTGTCTGTCTGTCTCTGTCTCTCTCTTTCTGTGGGAAATAGAGTCTCTGAGTCTCTCATGCACATTAGGTTGCTCAGCATGCTGTATCTATGAGGGAAAAGTGCTGTTACAATGTACATTCCAGGAAATAACGGAACTAGAGATAGAAAATACTGCTGATAGTCCTATTCGTATTGGTACATTTTGAATGTATTACCCAAACCCATGATGAATAGACTGAAAGATTTCATCCATTTTTAACCCTCTGATAGGTGGTAGAGACATGTTACTTTTGCACTGAAAACACAGATGAAAAAAGATAGTCACTTACAGGGGCGAAGCGTGGCCCTCTGCAGAGGGTAATCAGAGTTTAAGCTAGTAAGATCCTATAATAGGACGTATCGCTTGATCATAAATTTACATAATTATAAATGCAGGGACTAAAACAATGAAACGGGTGCCAGGCCCTGCAAAATCCAAAGAGCGGACTATTCTTGTCAACAGGACAGAAATGCAGCAATTTACAAGCCAAACTACTGAAAATACCATTCATTTATACTAACAGACTTATAGACTCATATTTTTCATCCATTTTTAAAAATATAATTTGAACGGCAAGTTTTCATTGTCATATTCATAGCCAGAGATTTTGTTATTCTACCATCTCATAAAGTTTCTCGAAAAAGACCCATTAATATTAAATGGCAGAAAGTGCTTAACTGGCATCTCTGTGACACAACAATGTGTAGCGATCTCGAAGAAGTGGCTGTCTGCCGTTGCGGCATAGGTTCGAGCGACCTATCAAATGAATTGATGTTCATAATACGTTCCACTGATTTTGATCACAGTTATATCTAGAACTAAACTATACATTACAAAATTACATGTACAATATTAGAAATATAAGTCTCCCGAGATTACCACTTACTGGAATACATCATACATGTAAGATGTACCGTACCTAAAAGATGAATTTCTTGAAAACATAGGCCTGCAAAAAAAACATTAAGATTCTGAAATGCCACTATGATGACAGTGTCAGTTGTCATAATTTTAAAAAAAAGAAGAAGGCAGTTACACATACTGTAGCACTTTCTTTAAATCCATGCTCAATCAAAGCTAAATCTGCCAAAAATAACTCAGTTACACAAAGAAACTTAGCATTATCTATTATGTATACAATTCACTGCTTCTTATTTTAATATAACACTTTTTAGAAACATGCATTCAAATAAGTTACTATGACACACACTAAAAACTGAACTCTAAAAGAAAAAGAAGTTTATTCCCATACTAAAAGAAATCTCTGCCTTTCTCACCCATGTTATCCATACTCACGTTTCCAAAATCTGCTTTGATATTCAAACAATGCATTAAAATGGCAAGAAATCTGAGACATCACAATAGCCCTGCCATTGGCAGTCACATGGATAAGTGTGACGTCTCAGCAGAAATCTGCTTTGCAGTAGGTCTCTCTCTGACTGGGCTCAAACCTCCATCTTTTTATTCTAAAAAGCCATTTCCTGCATCTAAATCTAGCTCGGTTTATCACAAATAACAGATAGATTAAAAGTTGATGGTAATTATTGCTAGGATGTCACAATGACGGACTACCCGTCAGTCACATAGATTCGTTTGACGTCTTGGTAGTTATCTGCCTAGCATGTAAGTATAATTCGGTGTCTGGGCTAAAAACCTTTGTCATTTTATCTAAAAACTCATTAAATTTTCATGCATAAACTATCACGCCATATATCACAAATAATGAATGGATTTAAAGTTATACAATAATAGTGGCGAAGACGTCACAGTGACATAGGTCTAATGTTGGTCATACTTACCCATTCGAATCGATAGAGCTGCAAAATTGGCAAACTGTCGCAATTTGCGTCATAGTTCAGTGTCGAGTTAGACAATCTTACTTTCTGGCCTCGCAAAGTCGCCCTAGGCAGCTTTGATGACGCTAACGGCGCTCGTGAACGGCCGAGACGTCACATAAGCACCAGTGATGACCCACAACTTCTATGCTCGGAACCACGCCAATGCAATCGAACTTTCGAAATCCGACTTCCGTTTCTTGGCTGAAGTAACTAAATGTTACTGTAAAAAGTTGAATGACACCGAAACAAAATTTGCGAATAGATGATATCGTCACAGCCCGAGACGTCACAGAATGACCGACAATGAGGCTGTTGATTTCGTTTGCTTTTATTTCACTGAAGCTAAAATCCCATCACTGAAAGTCTAATAGAAAATAAACTCCGAGATATCAAAGAAAGCCCCAGTGCACCTCACACTCACTGAAACGTCAGCGTTTTCCCGCTAGATCTATCATTTTCTAGGTGTTGTGATGACTGACACTGTGACGTCTCAAATCAAATTTTATACCCCCCACGAGGGCAAAATAATTCAACTCAATATGTAAACAAATAGCTGAATCTTGAACATTAAACATCCCCCCATCTCAAACATCAATAATTTTAACTTATTAGCTCATACTTTTTTAATGTTTTGACCATGTAGGATAGCCTAGCCCACCTGCAATGTAACAAATTATAGGGCAAAAATAGTACCAAATTCTCACTTTTTAATTCATTTTCTTCGGTTTGAGGTGTTTGTGGCAGCTGAGGTTATGAAATCTATCTCTTTAACCTGTCTGCTACGCATTGCACTATGAGTGGAAGTAAATGCTTTCAGCTGAGCTGAGAGAAAACCAATTTTCTAGGGCCACCACCAAAATGGCGATCTTTTGAGAATGAGTCATATTCTGTCCAGGAACGTTCAGGAAGCTGCTTAACCGCTCCATAAGCACGAGACAGACCTAGATCGTTCGGGACACATACAAGCCACCCAATCGTACACAGACACGTCACAGAATTACATCACTCAAGGTCGACCTAGCGTAATCTCGGATACTGCAGTATCTCTAGACCTTCTAGATTTTCTACAGTGAAACAAACAAGCCACACAGCGAGACATCAAAGAGAAATACCGGCCTTGCTGGTGAGGGGGGTGGGGGGGTGGGGGGAGGAAGGTCGCCGAGTGAGACTCGCCATGCAGGGGTGAGAAAATATCGATCGTTCAACTAGTGGGACGCTACAATGAGCTTTCTCAAATCCGGTGTTCTATTTCTTGTTTTCTTATTAATTAAATGAAGAATACGAGTTATTAAATGTTCTGATCTTTATATCTTGTTTGTTGGGTTGGCTTATTGCCTTTATATAGATCTACGAATATAATAAGTTTGGTATTTTGAGTTCTCGTTTTACGTCCCACCTACCTCAGCTATACTGGAGGCGAGGTTGGCTCCCTTGTAGAAACACCAATAGACCTGAGGGAACATTGAGGGAACATAGACCTGAGGGAACATAGACCCGAGGGAATATAGACCTAAGGGAACATAGACCTGAGGGAATATTGACCTGAGGGAACATAGACCTGAGGGAATATTGACCTGAGGGAACATAGACCTGAGGGGGTATAGACCTGAGGGAACATAGACCTGAGGGAACATTGAGGGAACATAGACCAGAGAGAACATAGACCCGAGGGAATATAGACCTGAGGGAACATAGACCTGAGGGAATATAGACCTGACGGAACATAGACCTGAGGGAACATAGACCTGCTCCCCCCATATTGTTATTCTAAAAATAAACTAGATCTATCTTTGGTATGATGGTAACTTAATAAAACGATTGTGACATTGTTACCACATTTAAAATGGAAAAAAAATAACCAGAGGTTTCCTACAACGAACTACTTTATAATAATTATAAAGTAGTTCGTTGTAGGAAACGTCTGGCTATTACAAAGTAAGAATTTCCAACAAGGTCGAGGGTGAGAGCTGAACACTGAACAAAACTCGGCATTTTCTCTATTCGGCTTTGTAAAAAAAAAATGCCGTTGTTTACATCTCTCACACTGACGCCACGAGGTGGAGCTGTGAAACCCCTACACGCGGAAACACCGAGCCGTCCCATCTGGTCACTCGAGTATTTTTGGTGAAAGTTAGTGTAGGGGAGCATGAATTGTGTGCACTGTCGTGATGAGCAGGCGACTTAGATTTTCACAAGCTCTAGAATTTCGTAAATAAATCACTGACTGATAGATGCCCCTAGCAGTGATCGAACTAGGTGGATCAGTTCATACTGTACAGATTTTGAGCTGTATATGAATTTCACTGTATTAAAAGCAAAACAAAAAGAAATGACTTGATTTAAAAGTCACAGTACAACTCTAGAGATCTAGCTCTAGTTCTATTTCTTAGACATTTTCAACTAATTTCAAGGCTAATTACTGTCTTAAGTGTTTTTTTCTTTTTTAATCTCAGAGTGTTGACGATGGCACTGACCTAGATCTGAATCAAGATGATGTCAAAGTGGATTTTGGAAAGGGGTTGGAACTGAAAAAGGAGACGCAGAAGATCTCAATAGCCAATTTTGAGCATTGCCATCCTGCCTGTCACAGTAAAGTGTTGAACTGGCAAGTGATTTTTTGGGAGTGATTCTGATAGACACGATTTAAGGTATTTTCATTTAATACAAGTGGAGAGGCTAATGAGTGTCCCGTTGTTTTTTTTTTTTAAGGTCATCCTTTGTGTATTTTCTGTTAGCAACTTTGGGAAATTGTGCAAAGAATGATCAGATCTGCATGTATTCATAAAAGAGAAAACAAAGAAAGAGAATACAGAACATGAAAGTGAGTTTTGTTTACTGAATGAGGTCATTTGATATGGTCAAATATAGATTCCATAAACTTTGGACATGTTGGCCTACATTAAGATTTTTAGGGTAGCTGTTCCTCGGTTTGCCCAATGATAACTTCAGAGGCTCAGGTCTACTCAGCAAGTAAAGTTAACATGGGTAAGTGCACATAAATCTATTTATATCTAAGAAGTCAGTATTATAAACTGCAACTGTTTCAAACAAAACAGTATGAGATAGAATACATACTTGTAGTGATTTGAGTAGGTTTTCTTATAAAGCTAAATCTACGTTACTAAACTTCACATTACTCAGCTTGAACCAAAAGTGAAGTAATTAGACCTACTGAAGTAAGAAATAAAGTATAATTTACATCTTGTTTGAAATAAAGAATAAGGACATAATCGTAAATCTTATTGTAAAAGAAATAGTCTCAAGATTATTTCATTGGTGGTCCAAGTTTTCTTAAGTGTCAGCTAATCTAACCCATTCTCCTCTTTAGTGACCAGTTGTGTTAATTAATTTCAGGCAATCTTTGAAAAATGCTCAACATGAATTATGACATGTATTGTATGAAATGAAAACATGTATATGACACTCACATCAGTTCCAGTCACTATAGGCTCTGTTTGTGAGGTAACATTAAATAAATTAGAAATTAAGAAAATCACAAACGTTTCTCGATTCGAACTAATCAGTTATTCCTATTTTGCTCCCACCCAATGGAATGCATTTCCTTTTGGACCTCTACCATACTGAACTGTGGGCACACCCATCATGATATTTTCATTAGTGCAACTACAGATGAAGGAGAGGACCCACACGCAAGCAAGCCCCTGGTCAAAGGCAAATCCTTTTTTACGAGTGGACATGACCGGGACATGGAGGACAGTATGAAGGAGACTTGTACTATTTAAGAGTGTATTATAATAATACTAGCCGACCCGCGCAAGATAATAATTAACATCTTGCAAATTTTCCATGTAGGCCTAATAAGCGCAATCGTGTTCTACATCTAGGCTACATTAAAACGGCATTTGGATTCCATGCTATGACTAATATAACTTACTGTTACACCACAATTTCACACAGAATTATTTTATTTAATTACCCGTTCTACGATCGGTTTCATTTCTTGGTGCGGAACCAAACTCCCGCGTTCAGATGGCGCGTCAAACCGTGCTCGTTTGGAAAATCAGATTGACCTTCTGGTTCATTAACAATGGTATCATTCTTCCGGTTCACTCAAAATAGTGAATTAAAATAGAATGACCGAATAAGTCTTATTTTGATAAATTCGGGGACAGGAGTTTTCGTATGTTTTATCTGACGAAAACCTGGGTATGTAGATATTGTCGACGTCTGTAATATTTGAAGCGTGTGGGCTAAGAATTAAGGGAGGAGTAGGCTAAGATAGTCTCCAAAGTTCACTTTTATAATAATAGAAGAAGATAACCATTTGAGAACTTATGCAATGTTATGCCAATTGCTTGTCGGACAAATGTATGCATTTGATCATTCAGCAACCCCAAGTACTTGTAAAATAATGGAGGGGGAGTGGGGGAGGGAGAAAGCAATGTTTTGATAAGTGTAGTTAGTACAACTACAAGTTCGTGGTATAACGTGGGCAAGAGATTTGATTTCCAGCTTGTAGAATACATACGTGTACTTTTAAAAGCGATTTAACCAAAGCCACAGAATATCTCTCTAATTACCACATTAAATAAACACAATGACCAACAACTAAGTCAGTCATTTATAGTTTTCCTCGATGAAAACCCTGCCGGCGGACTCTATGGCCACTTATTATAATTTGTCAAGCATATTTAAGTAGGTGTGTACTAAAGTGAACATGAATATAAATATTACATATTTTTGTACATGTGTTCATAATGACCTGACTGACCCGACTGTTAAGGTTTAAAGTAACACACGAGCAAGTTTCATAATCATGAAAACATCAGTTGCTCGAAGACGAATATTTCTTTTAAAGAGCAGACCTGTATTTTTATGATAATAGCTGAGAGGAATTCAGCACCATCTGTCACTTGATGTAAGAATGGAATTTGTTTTTCAGAGATGCTCAACAATTTGGTCTTTTTTGTGTCAATTTCTTTAGTTCTGTGTCCATGCTACAAACTGCATGTTATGAGTGGTACAAACAGTGTACATTTTCGTAATTATTACACATTTAATTTATTGTATTTTTTTTTTATCGGTATTTAAAAGTTAAGAAGAAAATGAAAAGCTCAAATGTAGACGTAGGTACATGTACTATTTCATTTTCAAACAAATATTATTTTGGTATTATGTGTGTGCATGAGAAAACCCACGATATGTGGAAAAAAAAATTTTTTTTGAGTTAATGACATATATTTAAAGAAGGATTATTTCTGAGAGTTTTGGTCTTTATTTGAATCTAAAATTCTCATTTTTTACCAAAGTTATGGCATTTTAAAGTAACGAAGTCATAAAATTTAGTTTTTGAGAAAATGGCTTTTAATTGGAACACTCAAAAAAAAAATGTAAATACGACATTCAACTACTTTGAGCACAGCCTTACTTTAAGAAAACAATCATGTCAGACACACAAACACTTTCAAAATCTCTGGAAACATTGTTTTGACATTAGATTCAGGTTTAGTATTATAAATGATTTGATTCGTGATCAGAATGCAACAAGATGAGGATGAATATCAAACTTATTGAAAACAACAGTAACAACAAGAAACATAGTGATGTAAATGAAATAGAGATAATTTCTCCATATTTAAATTTATGCTAATTAGGTATTTATGGATTTTAAGACAAAAAATTATTAATACAGTAAGCAACCATGCAGGTTGCAAAAACTATTGTCACTGAGGAAAGCAAAATGGTTGGCTTTAGGCATAAATACAAAGATCAGACACACAAGTGTGTCCAATGTAGTAAATAGGCAGGATCAGGTCTCCCATCAAAATGTTTGCATGTACAAGGTTTGTGTCTGTCTATCTCACCAACATGAAGGGCTTCAGGAGGGACATCGGAGTGGCTTGGTATGATTCTCTCCGGCAAATCTTCTATTCCAGTCACTGATTCCATATCATCTATCGAACTGAAATAAAGAAGGAAAACAAATGAGAATGAACATGAGTTAAATAGTAAAACTTGTCAGTGCCCAATGCTATCCACATATGGAGCGACTTTGTGCCATACGCGAATAGCGTCGGGAACCAACAAACTGTTAATTAAAAAAAATAAAGAAAAAAATTTCATACATGCATTAAAGTCAGATCATTACAATTAAAACTTGTGTGATGATGTGAACTCTGTTTGTTCACTCCTCTTTATTTTCAGGATGAGTTAAGGTTTTAACCATTCTTCTCATGCAGCCATCAATCTCACCTCAACCACCAAATAAAAAAAGCCAATTTAATTGTTTAAAAAGAAGATGCATAATATTCACCTTATTATTATACATGTATGATTTCAAGACACCAACAAATAACTCCTTATACAACAGTGACGTCACAAACACATACACTCATAAACAGAAAAAGAAAGGACACTCCTACCTTTGTCTGAATCAGTGACGTCACCAGCCTCCCTTGTTGATATCTCTGTAACCGCTTGTGCCCTTCCTTGAGCTGTGGAATTGAAATCATCAAGGTTAGTTGACACAGCTTTAAAGTGATTGTTCTCCCACTAAATTTTAATTATAAAGAAAGCCAGGTCAGTTTTGAATGATAAAACTGATTTTAACTTGAAACATTAAATATAATGGTGTGCCTGTATGACAATTAGCATAAAAAATATTTTATATGTAAATTTAAATGATACCACCATTTTTAAATGTCAAATTTGTAGCCCCCCCCCCCCCCCACTCACCAAAAAAAAAATCATCTACAGAAAATATTGCCAGTATATATGAATAAAACATCAAGAAATGGAATCAAAGAAATATATGCCTATGTTTTGTGTATTGTGTAGGACAGCTGTTTGTGATGACTGGAGGATGGACCTGTGAGTTGTTGTCTTAAGAATAAGGCTTCAATTAGCACTTCCGGTCGAGGAGACGCACGCCTTTCTGAGAGCTCCAAATTTACAGCCCCTTTTTGATGAATTTACCAAATTTTCAACACGTATATTATACCAACAGTGTTTTCACTGTACTTTTATATGAATTGGAAGTGAATGTGAATTGTAATTTGACTAAATTTTTAATCTCTTGGTCCCAGATTGTGATTATAACTGGAAGGTAAGGGTGGGCTGAAAAATTTCCAATATGGCGACCGCTTGTGCCGGTGGGAAGTCCACGTCTCGTGTCATTATCAAGAATGAGACAGTGAGATCTCTCCTCTTAATGTTGATAAGTTTATTGTTCACCGTTTTAGTATATAGATCTAGACCAGAACTGTATTCACTTGGATGTAGATGGGATATTAGATCTAGATCTAAACATGAGGCTAATTATAACAACTGGAAATTTAGTGTTGTCAACTCGCCTAAATCCAGGACCTCATTAATAAACATCTGGTCTGTCCTCGGACAGAAAAGTAGATATAGATCTAGAACCAGTCCGAAATTTAGGCTAAATAGTTCTTCAAATAAAATGAACACCTCTCTGGTATTGTTCTTACTACTGTCATTATCGGGTGACGTGGAGCTCAACCCTGGACCCCAGACCAGATTCCCCCCTTGCCCCGTTTGCCTTAAAAAATATACCTGGAAAACGAGGGCCATCGCATGTGATAGTTGTGACCGCTGGTACCACATCGACTGTATGGGAATAAACTCAGTAATGTATGAAACACTGGGCAATAGCAGTGCCGCATGGGAATGTATCCAGTGTGGCATGCCAAATTTTAGTTCCAGCTTATTCACTGATTTTCAATTAAACTTAGACTGTAGTAGATCAAGATCCCACAATAGTTTTGATATCTTACAACATTTAGATACTAATAAAAGTAACACAGAAATACCAATCTTTGAACAAAAATGTTCGTCAACCCCACACCCCAAATCCAAGAAAAACGAGCCAGCCAAAGAGAGAACTACGTTCAGAACCCAGGTTATAAATTTTCAAAGCATTTGGAATAAGAAAGAAGAACTGAGCTCACTTCTGAACGAAACTAAACCTGATGTAATCATCGGAACAGAAACATAGCTAAATGTCAGGGTGTGGGATCTTGGGGATATCGTAAAAGTCCCCCCCCCCCCCCCGCCTGATGTCAGAATCCCATCCTAAGTTTATAGATGGTATCCTAAAGTTGTGTTGGGTGTTAGTTCGACTGCATTTTTATAATCGAGAGTTTTATGATTTATTATTTATTCAATCTAAAATCTAACTTCCATACCATGCCAAATACTAAAGAACAACCTGAGTAATTCTCAATTAATCAGACCTGCAGGGTCACATTTTATTATGTTAAGTAGACTAACAATTTCGACTAGATCTATTTATGTAGTAAGGATAAACATCAGCAGCATCAAATCCATAATCAATAATACTTCATTCTAAGTCTAGCTCTAGATTTCCTATAATATCATTTAACTTCTGTGCTCGCTAATTATCTAATTAAACTATTTCTATATATATCTAAGATCTAGACTGCTTATTGGATGGCAATTACAGTCTCTGGATACATAATATCATATCCGATATTTCTGCCTAAACTTATAATAGGTCGAGCCCGTCAACGACAAAGTGACGTCGGCCCAGTTAAGTACAGAGATCTAACTCTAGGATGGGCTGGTATCTCCCAGCCTCACCCAGACAATTCAATCACAATTCACAGTTATGTATTTCACACAATAATACTATTTGCAGCTCTAGATGAGTTTAACTTTGCATCCTGCATTCACTGGCAATCACTCCTGGTGGATTCATCATGACTCTCCCACGGATAAATGTCATGCTTTTCGCCTCCCTATTTACTGTCAATCATCACGAGCTTCGGTCAGATCTTACTTACGATTGTTCTGGCGCTAAGGCCAGAAACAGTAGACAAAAGCGTGGTTTATATTCAAGTGAGCCATATGGATTAATGACAAGATATTCATCTAGCCATGCTGTTCGTTATAAGTGGATCTGTCAAGCGGGATCTGCGCTGAAACCTTCACAGAGGAGCAATCTGTACGGAATCAAATAAGAAGTACTGCCCGCACGGTTTGCGCTGCATCGCGATCTCTCCGCTAACCCTCATTGGTTAGCCCTTTTACCCTCAATGACGTAAGCAAACATACTTCCCTCTACAAATTACAACTGGGGCGCTAATCTTCCCTCTAAACCTTGACGGCTTTTATTTAACTATTTACTAGCTACCAATATACATGTCTACTTTTACTTTTCTTACAATTATCAATATACAAAGATTTCTGTTCATGGGTGCAAACTTCCTGTATTATAATTTATTAGCATACTACTGTTTATCTCCCCTTCCTGTTGTTCAACTTAAAATAATAAAATGACGTCATCAAAACCCACGGCCGTTTGCGTCCTTGACCTTATCTACAATGACGTACTTCACATGTTATACATATTCACATCTAGGTCGTATTGATTAAGTTATTTCGCTTTAACAACATTTAGTCTTGACATCCCCCACCCCAGTGGAAATTTTAAGAAAAATTTACACGATAAGATCTAAGAAACTCCAACGACATGAAAACGACTCTGATATTGTGGTGGGGGCTTAAGTACTAAAGTAGAAAAATTAGCCCTAAGATGGATAAAAAAGAAATTTAACTAAGAACGTACATAGTGGATGGACACAAACTACACAATTATTGATGCCACGTTCTGTAGAATCTAATCTATCGAAATATATTGTCACTTCATCCAATCATACTTCTCATGAACATTTATAATAATACTTAATTATTTCACTGTATACTCCTGAATTAAAGTATAACCATATTCACACAGTCACGCCTCAATGAAGAAAAATGCTCAGACTTATTTAGTCAACACACATAATTGATACATGTATGCACATTCACAAACAATATATTATTAATTAAAGTATTGTGGCATCCTCTGGCAGCAGTAGCTCTGGTAGCTTGGTTTGCCATGTCTCCATCTCATTGACCCGCAGACAAGGGCGTCAGGTTTGTCTGTAGCTCAGGTCACAGTCTGGAATGACGCTGGTGGAAAGAGGATATTCACAAGAAAGGATGTAAAAATTGTTCATGAATCAGTGAACAATATAATGTGAATACATCCACCGTCCAGAAATGAGGCGGAAAAGCGCTATCCAACCCCAATACAAGACAGACTCTTTAATAGGTAAATTAAATTAGACGGGACAAAACATCAGCTTGGGAATTGTCACCGCCAGGGATAGCATGGATAACAAACCGGTATTCTTGGAGTGCAAAACTCCATCTTGCTAATCGAGCATTCTTAGCCCTGTTTGATTTCAGGAATAACAACCACCAATTATAAACTCGGACATGAGTAAATAACGCGAAAATGCGTTTACAGCAAAAATAATAGCGAGGCACTCTCGCTCGATAATTGCATATCGGCATTCCCTATCGAGCAACTTGCGGCTGGCGTATATGCATGGCCGCAAGGAATCGTCTCGATCCTGCAACAACACAGCTCCTATTCCCTTGTCCGACGCATCAGTGCGGACAATAAATGTTTGGTTTATATCTGGCAGTATGAGAATGGGGGAAGTAGAAAACAATCGTTGAACAGTCCGAAGGGTATCCGCACATTCGGTTGTCCATGTCACTTTATTAGGAAAATTCTTTCTTGTGAGGTCCGACAACGGAGCCGTAAGCGAAGAAAAATTTGGAATGAACTTTCTATAGTAATTAAGGAAGCCCAATAAGCTACGAACTTGTTTCTTTGTCCGAGGGGCTTGAAGCTTTAAAATGGTAGTGATCTTATTGTCATCCGGGGTCTGAACGCCATGGGCAATTGTATGGCCCAGAAAATTAATTTGATTGTATCTTAGAAATACTTTACTGGGTTTAGCCGTAAGGCCAGCTCGACGAAGAGCGATAAAAACTTCACGTAGGGCCGCCAGGTGGCCCGACCAATCGGCTTGATAAATACAAATGTCGTCGAAGTACGACAAAACGGAGTTTATATTCTGGAGCAATATTGTCATCATACGCGCGGAGGTCGCAGGGGCTGTAACTAACCCAAAAGGCATATAGCGCCACTGCATGAGACCCAACGGGGTCTGAAAAGCGGTATATTGTTTGCTATTTTCCTCAAGGGGAATTTGCCAGTAGCCCTTGGAAAGGTCAATTTTAGAAAAAATCGTTGCCCTCGCTAACTGTGCAAAAAGATCCTCCTGGTTGGGAATCGGTTCAGCGTCATATATCGTAACCTCATTAACTTTACGATAGTCAATACAAAAGCGCACTGCATCATCTGTCAGGATCACATTGTCTTATAAATGCCGTGCTAGGTCACGAATTCAGTGTGTCAATTTTTTACGATCTTGTTAATTACAACCAGCGTAATTTGTCCTTGAGCTGTTCTCGTGAACAGTTTGTTTTGTAACACTTTTTTCAAATAGATGGAAAGAAGGTGGGGCGAGATAGAATAAATGTATAGCTAGGAATGACAGAGCAGTTCTCGACCCCGTGATAAACAGTAGTATGCTAATAAATTATAATATAGGTAAAAGGGCTAACCAATGAGGGTTAGCGGAAGAATCGCGATGCAGCGCAAACTGTGCGGGCAGCACGTCTTGATTCATTCCGTACAGAGAGCTCCTTCTGTGAAGGTTTCAGCGTAGGCCCTGCTTGGTGGGTCCAATTATAACTAACAGCATGACCAGATGAGGATCTCGTCATTGATCCATATTGCCCCATTGAAAATGAACCAGGCTTTCATATAATATTGTTTCTGGCCTTAGCGCCAGAGCAATCGTAAGTAGATCGGACCAAGCTCGTGATGATTGACTGAGTATGACATGTATCCGATAGGAGAATGAGGAATCCACCCACGTGAATGCAGCACGCATAGTTTACCTCATTTAGAGCTGCAAATAGATCTAGTATTTTTGTATGAATACATAACTGTAAATTGTGATTGAATTGTCTGGGTGAGGCTGGGAGTTGCCAGCCCATCCTTGAATTACATTTAACTGTGCCGACGTCACTTCGACGGGCAAGACCTAGACCTATAAACTTGGATCTAAATATCTGAGATGACCTTATGTCTCCAGAGACTATTATTAGAATAGTGATTACCATACAATAAGCAGTCTATATCTTAGACATATACAGGAATTATTAACTAGATAATTAGCGAGCATAGAAGTTGAATGATTTTATAGGAAACCTAGAACTAGAGTTGTAATGACGTATTAGTGATTATGAAATTGATGCTGCTGATGTTTATCATTACCACATAATTAGATCTAGCCAAAATTGTTAGTATACTTAATGTAATAAATGTGACCCTGCAGGTCTGTGTAACTGAAATTTACTCAGGTTGTTCTGTAGTGTGCCAGTGCATGGTATGAAGGTTAGAGTTTAGATTGAAACAAGTAATAAAACATAAAACTCTCGATTTAAAATGCAGTCGAACCATAAGGGAATGGATCCCCGAAACTGACAGCTGGAGGGGATTTTTACAATATCCGCCAAGCCCCCGACTTCTGACACTGGAGGGCACACCCTTCCTGGTTTATGAATCCCTGACTCCGTAACACTGGAGGGGACACCCTTCCTGATTTGGGAATCCTGATCGCGACACTGGAGAGGGACCCCTTAAAGAACCTTTATTATATGTCCTCTTTTATTACCTTACCATAACTAACATATACATGATATATACATTGTGTATTAATATATATTTATTGTTTGAATTTCATATGATGTCCTGATCATCCCATTGACCCGACGATAACGGCGAGGGACACCAACCACCACAGATTGATCTACATCAGACAGAACACGACACTTTTGAACGTGGGAATGAGAGCTATTGATGGAGGAAATTAACATCTAAATTCCTAAACAAGTTAAGTGAAACATCCAAGTACCATTTTTGAGGAGGTTGAGGTGCTTTCCTTCCTCATTATTTACAGGCTTTTTATCTTTTTGCATGTTTAGTTTAGAAGCGGGAGGTTGGCAGGGATTGCGATAGAGCACGTCTGCTTTGCCAAGGGGTGTTTTTGAGCATCATTGAGCGATATATAACTCGGGCTGACCTGCTCTACCGTGAATAGTTCTATAGGGATCCGTTATTCGTATAGATTGTGACGTTCTTTGCTTCCTCCCATTTCTTTAGGAAGATGTCTCTCCTGTCTTCTTCTTAAACTATCTTGTACATAAGTTAAGACTTGTAGGGTCTGTTATCGTTCGTCTTGCTTGTGAGTCTAGCGTCCTGTTCAGTGTATTTTTTTTTTCTTCCTTATAAAGTTAAACTATTATATTGACATTGCTATGTTTTACAATATCGCCTGAGTTATTTCACGTGCTAAAACCACGTTGAATTGTAATCTGGTATTAATAAGTGAGAGAGAGAGATAAACACATTTTTTTTTGTTCACATGCTAATTTCACGTCGAATATACAGAGAGAGAGAGAATTTTTTTTTTGCAGTGAGTAACAGATGGATGACACTGCTTTGTTGAGATAGAGATAGAGAGATAGTTCGGATTCGTCGCGTTGAGAGAGAGATAATTTTTGACAGTGCTAACTTTGGACACTGATTCGTCGCATTGAGAGCGATAAATAGACATTTTTTTGCAGTGGGAGTAACGGATAGACGACACTGCTTTATCTATATTGAGAGAGAGAGAAATAAAATTTTTGGCAGTGGGAGTAACGGGTAGACGACACCGCTTTGTCTATATATAGAAAGAGAGAAATAAAATTTTGGCGGTGTAATTAACACTGCCTGCTATATACCGGGAGAGATAAACGTTTTTTCAAGCAGTGGTAACATAGGGCACTGATATTGATATTGAAAGTAAGTTGACTGTTATATATAATATAGGTGTACCTCACACCGGACCAGTCATTAAAAACATACTATTGGTGCACACACACTAGTGTGCCAGTGTTTTGAGCAAGTTTTAATTGGCATCATGACCGATTTCGTTAAATACATTGAATCTGCCAAGGCCCTGGGGATACCAGAAGAGCAACGCGCCTCATGGTGCCAACAACAAATACAGAATGACCGAGACCGTGAGGATCGGTTGGAAGAACGCGCAAGACAAAGAGAAGAAAAAGAGAGAGAAAAGGAACAAAGAGAAAGAGAAAAGGAGGCTGTGGAGAGAGAAAAAAGGGAACATGAGATAACATTAAAGAAATTAGAGCGGGAATGTCTTTTTGGCTCCACTTCTGCCGGCAATACCTACGCTGGTAAGCCAAAGCTTCCCACTTTCAATGAGAAGGTTGACCGGATCGACGCGTACTTACATCGTTTCTAACTGCACGCAAAATGCGTTGGGTGGCAGCACACAATGTATAGTTCCTGCCTTTCCAATTTGCTGACAGGTAAGGCTCTCGAGGTCTTTCATAGCCTCAAAGTAGAGGATGCGGATAATTATGAGAAACTTAAAACAGCGTTGCTTAAGCGATTTCAACATACAGAAGATGAGTTTCATCAGAAATTTCGCAGTTGTAAACCTGAGACGTCTGAGAATTTCTCGACATATGTAAATCGACTTAAGCATTACTTGGATCGTTGGATCGAACTCGCGAGCGTGACCGCTGGGAATTATTCTCAACTTTATGATTTGGTCTTAAAAGACCAAATTTACGCTGCATGTCACTCTGATTTGGTTGCCCACCTTAAGGAGAGAGCACCGACATCCTCAGATGAAATCACATCGTGTGCGGAACGTTATGCGTCCGCCCACCCAAATCGTCCATTGGCTAGGCCTAAGAATATAGAACCATGTTATGCCAGCGTTGGCAAAAGTGCGCCAACCGGACACGATCGTTCAAGGCCGACTCGTCGTCAGGCCCCGAATCCGCGCTCTCAATCAGAGCCGTCGTTTCTTAGACCGCGGGATTTTCCGTATCGCACTAATCTATCCCCGCGTGGAGGATACCAGGGCTATTCTTTTAACGGGCCTCGCCCATCTTATCGGGGCAATTATCCAGGCCATCAATATAGCCGGCCTCAGGGACCGCCCCAGCGCGTACATTTTGAAAATAATGATTATGATAGACCTAAAGGTCGACCTTATCGTGGATACGATAGAGAACGTACTATGTGCTATAGGTGTAATCGATTCGGCCACATTCAGAGATATTGTACAGTTAAAATGGAGGCGGCAAATGCCTGTCATGATTGACTAAGACGATGGGTGAGCTATATGGGCTCGTCGATCGCTCTATCACTCCCAGGTGAAGCATGTTACGTACCTTGGTTATTATAGTCTTCTGTGCGTGCAGAGGACGCGGGTATGGTTTAACAAAGTATATCCGTCTGTAATCGTATGACATGCTGTACCAATGAGGTACAACCTGGTAAATCAGTAAAGACCGTAGTAAATTCATGAAGCAAATCTGTTATAATAATATCCTGTCTTTGCGACGTAGGCAGATCTGGATTTATATGTACATCAGACACATTTTCCGAAGATTGCAATGCCGGGATTGATGTGTCTATCTTAATAGGGTCATCGTCATCAACTGAAGCTAAGGCCGCATTGGCCTGTGCAACTGCATGACCGAGATTATTCTGACGATTATTATCGTCGGATAGGTACTCCTTTAGCATATTTATATGGAACACTTTGTCCTGTCCCCGAATCTTTATCAGATAACTAACTCTGGAAAGTCTCTTTAGGACCTTAAAAGGTCCTTCCAAGTAAGCAGGAGTTTATTTTTCGTCTCCGGTAGGAGAACAAGAGTTTGGTCTCCGACGGATAAGGTTCGCAATTTACTACCTTGATCGCGATATGATTTATAAATGCTCGCATGCGCACTCGAAGATTTTTGTGCACGTTGACATGCATTAATAATTTGTTGTCGCAAGTCGACAACGTATTGATACGCGGATCGCTATCGTTGTCGTCGGTGTCCGATCCGGCGAATAAATCACTGAGTATGGCCATTGGACCACGCGGCTTGCGACCATACAATAATTCGAATGGGGAAAAACCCGTCGATGCATTTGGTAGTTCTCGGTATGCAAAGAGAATAGCGGGGAGCTGACGATCCCAATCACTTGGCTTATCGGCCGACACCCGCGCAAGCATAGCTTTCATGCTAGCATTCCATCGTTCACAGCATGCATTAGATTGTGGGTGGTAAGGAGATGTCAATCGTTGTTTAATGCCTACCAATTCCAGGACTTTCTTTAAAAGTTCAGAGGTAAATTGTGGTCCCCTGTCCCATAAAATTTCAACCGGAAATCCAACGCGTGAGAAAACCGTAATAAGGGCTTCAGCCACATGATCGGCTGAAATGTCCTTCAGTGGAATGGCCTCTGGCCAATGGGTTGCGTAGTCAATGACAGAAAGTATGAACCGATGGCCTCTGTCTGATTTCTGCAGAGGGCCAACTATATCCACGGCGACGCGCTCAAATGGTCTGGAGACCGCTGGCATCTCCTGCAGAGGGGCTCGCGATGCTCTTCCTTTAGGAGTACGTTTTTGACGTACGTCACATGTTGATACGAAGCGGTTAACATCTGCGTAAATGCTGGGCCAGAAAAATTGCGATAATATTCGAGACTTAGTTCTGGCCTTCCCTTGGTGACCCGCCAAGGAAGTGTCATGTGCGAGACGAAGAATGTCGCGGCGGAAAGATCTGGGTACTACAAGTTGCATAATGGTCTCTCGCTTATTCCGAAAATTACGATATAATAAGTCATCTTTGATAAGAAACTTATTTAGTCTTGACACTAAACGAAAATATAAAAACCAGTGAAATTTCAATTAACGATGATTATGAAATCTACAGAAATGATAGGAAGAAGAGAAGGGGAGGTGGGGTCTTGATAGCAGTGAAGAAGAACTTAGTTAGTGAAAAAATACCTAGTGAGGAAGCAGGAGAAACTGTTTTCTGTAAGATTAGTGTGAAGGGTAAACCTCCTCTGGTTGTGGGTGCAGTCTGTCACAAATCCCAGACTGGGAGATGTAATAAGTTATGACAGGACAACAATCACGAACAAACAAGTTAACACTTAACAGAACAATCCATCAGACTCACACATTTATTAAACATAATTATACATATAATAGCGCAATTACATATATTATATTATTGAAATGACTGCCGTACAACGGCCTTATTCTCACACACACGCTCCCTCGGATCCACAATCCGGTAGTTACTCCTAAAGGCACTTCGGCCTCAGCCTCTCCCCTCAGGGTCTTAATAGTACATTAATGATTCACTGGCACCGCAGTCTCTCAATATCACCTTCCTATTGTCATACACCGTAGCACTCCCCTAGCACCTCAGTAGGGCAATAACACATTATTATTTCCATAGCCATCAACATGGCAACAACATAATATCAGTTCACTAGCCTATCAACATGGCAACAATATAGTATCTCATTCACTCTCATATCTACGTCCCTGTCCGTGGCCTGACTGCCACGACTTTATGTGCCTCTACTGTCCTGCACTGACAGCCTCACTTCTGGCCTATGTGTGGCCTCCGGCCCTAGGCTGGCCTATCCCCTGTGCTCATCGAGGTGGCTCTGCGGCCCGTCCCCGACACCAGTCATAACTGGAAAGACTCTCACTAGTCTTCTCGACCGCTTCCCTTTACGTCCGCCCGACGGGCTTTTATTCACAGGTCCGATCCCTAGGACCTTCTAACTTGCAGTGATAGTACTACCGCGCTTTCGCCTCCTTCAGACCCCGCCCCCACTACTACTCACAACAGCACGCTTAACTTGCTGTCTACTGTGAGTCCTTACTCTACACCCGCTCTGTAGCAATCCCCTTAATTGCACTCACTCCACTCGTGACATCATCCCCCACCCCAAAAAAATTAATGCAATTAATTTCAAATCGCATCAAGATGACTGTCAACGAGTGAGCGTGAGCAATACCTACACTAAAAAAAACTGACCTAGCAGTTCCCCTAGTATATAAAATACCGGAATCAGGGGAAAACATGGGGATCAATATGGCCTGAAATATGCATATATGTGTCACATCATGAATAGCTAACTAACCACCATACTTAATACAGAATCAAAAACCATTCACCCTATCAACCATTCTTCATATCATATTTATAATGTCAATATTTTAAAGTCGACTCATTCACACAGATCCTGTCAATGTTCCTGTCCTCCGATGTATAAGCTCCTGAAATCTTCCCCTAGGCTCGACTAAGGTAGTCGGCGATATGATTGCTGGTTCCTGGAATTGGTTGAATAACGAAGGTATACGGCTGCAAAGCCAATGCCCATCTAGACAAGCGTGGGCTGGACGAACGATTCTTCGACAAAAATGTCAGTGGCTTGTGGTCTGTCTGGATACAAAATTCTCGTCCCATGAGATAACGTCCTAGTTTCTGGACGGACCAGACAATGGCAAGACACTCACGCTCTATCACAGAATACTTTCTTTCTCTCTGCAATAACTTCCTACTGACATAACATACAGGATGGAGACATTCGTTCTTCTCCTGTAGAAGACAAGCGCCGACACCAGAGTCCGACGCATCCGTTCTGAGGATAAAATTAGATCGAAAATCGGGTAATATCAGAATGGGTGACGATGATAATGCTGTCACCAAATTATCAAATGATGTCTGACATTCAGACGTCCACTGGACCTTATCGGGTTGTCCCTTCTTAGTAAGGTCAGTAAGAGAAGATGACAAGGAGGAAAAATTTGGAATGAACTTTCTGTAATAATTTAAAATTCCCACTAAGCTTCTGACTTGTTTCTTTGTTTTAGGGATTTGCAACCCTACCAACTTGTCAATTTTTGTTACTTCAGGTCTCTGAACACCTCTACCCACAATATGTCCTAAGAATATTATCTCTGGACATGCCAAATCCATCTTTGCGGGTTTAGCAGTTAACCCAAAATGACGTAATCGTTGAAAAATTACTGTTAGTGTCTGAATATGATCAGACCATGTCGACGTATGACATGCTATATCGTCAAAGAATGACACGACATTAGGTATGTCCTTCAACACTAATCTCATTAATCGTGCAAACGTCGCTGGCGCGTTTACCAACCCAAATGGCATGACCTTAAATTGGAATAATCCAATGGGCGTTTGAAACGCCGTGTATTGTTTAGACTCCTCAGTAAGCGGGATTTCCCAATACCCTTTCGTCAAATCTATCTTGGAAAACCACGTGGACCCGGCCAATGAAGCTATTAATTCCTCCTGGAACGGAATAGGCTCCCTATCGCCTACCGTAACAGTGTTCAATCTTCGAAAATCAATACAGAACCGCACCGATCCATCAAGTTTTTTCACGAGGACGATGGGTGATGAATACGGCGATGTTGATGGTTCTATCACATCTAACTTCAACATTGACTCCACTTCCTTTATGACTCTATCTCTCGAAGAAAACGGCAACGGATACGGTCTAAGAAATACTGGCTTATCCGAAGTCAACTTTATTTGGTGCTGAATCACCGTAGTGCGACCCGGCAAATCCGTAACAACATCCGGAAATGACGCTAATAGGGTCTCAAGTTCCCTACTCCTTGAACTCGTAAGGTCAGGGTTAATTTTTACGTCCCTGTAACCTTGTGTCGGAGTTAACTCCGGCAATTGAATTTGTAACTCCTCCTGCGCCTCGGTGTCGCTTACGTCACAATCCAACTGGTCTACGACCCCCGTACAAGCAGTAGAGAAGACAGTCTCCTCTGGTCTTGTCTGTGCACACAGATACTGTGGTCTCTCATAAAATCTCTGTAGCATATTAACATGGAAAACCTTACTCGCTCCATCAATGTGGATAGCGTAATCTACCTTTGAAACAACTCGCTCAATAACATAAGGACCTTTCCATGTCATCAATAACTTATTATGGTCCGTAGGTAACAACAACAGAACCTTGTCTCCTGGCTTAAAAATTCTCAGTTTGGAACCTCTATCTTTATAGTCTTTTGCTCTTTTCGAAGCGATACCAGAAGCTTCTTCTGCTATAGTGCGCGCTGAAGATAGTCTTTCTCTTAAATCAACAAGGTACTGAAACCTTTTTAAACGGTTCCGAAACCGTGGGGATCTTTTGAAGAGGAGCCTGGGGTGAACGACCCTTATGCGTCGTCTTTTGGCACGCACTGCACGTCTTACAATATAACCGCACATCTCTATGTATCGATGGCCAATAAAAATCTTTTAGAACTCTCTCCTTGGTTCTAGCACTTCCCATATGACCCGCTAATGGAACATCATGGGCCAGACGCAATACTGTAGCAATTAACGACCGTGGCACGACGACCTGCTTTTGAACAGAAGCCACTGTGACGTACATACGGAACAGAATGCCCCCCTGGACAAAAAAAGAAGATGACCCGTTCTTATATCTCCTCGTTTTCTCGGTTCGCGCCTCCCCAAAGCATGGGTTTAATGATGGGTCCTCCCTTTGTAATCTCGCCAAGCGCTCTGGCGTGATATCTAGGTTGACCGCTGGCGTCGCCAAAGGTCTAATCTTATCTTTATCCGCTACCCGTCGGCGTGTTTCGACCGCGGCGCAAAAGTCAATACCTTTTGATTGCGACCATGCTTGCACGTTCTCATCTGAAGGGGAAACGACCCGTGATACATTCCCAATGATGAGCTGGGCGCCTGGAAAACAACCAACGACTGCTTCGACTTCCCCGCTAAGGAAAGGTGTATCTATCATTATTTTTGCCATGGGTAATTTCTCAATGGCCCCCGAAAATTGGATGCACGGGACAGTCTCACCTGTAAGCTGTGAATCCCGAATGCAGTCCCTATGCACTCCCACAACGGTAGATCCTGTATCTCGTAAAACCGAGACCGGTTCGTCCCCAACAAACCCCGGATAAACCCTAAGACCACCTCCTGTATGACATGAATTTATGACGGGGATCTTTCTCCCACAAGGTAAAACACCGGAAGATAATAACTTCTCACAACTGGGACACTTAGAATACTGTCCGCCTCCGTTGTCCGATGTAACACACGCAGCCGCATGATGAAATTTATTTGGGGAACATGGACTGGAGCTACTGTCCACGTTCGCCGCTATCCTACCTGCAGGGCAGTTCACGCTGATGTGATCTGCTCTTCCGCAGTTCCAACACTTCGCGGCCCTACACTCGCGTGAAAAGTGACCCACGCGTCCGCAAGTCCAACACTCCGCTCCCTGTGCTGCTCTAGGCCTGGGTCCCCGTGACCCATCGCGACCGGAACTAGAGTCCCTATGCCGTCGGTCATCGGCAAAGGTCACAATTCGCCCCCGGCCATTACCGCGACCTAGCCCTCCTGCTCGGTCAAACTTACCGGATCCATATGCCGGTGATTGGTGATAGCCCCTACGCTGCCCCTGGGCTTGCCCGCTATAGGCACCACGCTGACGCGACCTGTCCCCAAGTCCTGCCGGCGACCTCTCGACAACGGCGACGTACCCCGCATCTTGGACGTACGCCCTGGCGACCGGTTTGGACGGATGTGCCGTACGGTATGCCTCCGCCAACTTAGACGCCTCCTGCACCGTCGCGGGTTCGTTCTCTTTCAGGAAAGCCACCAGATCTTTGTGGCACGACGCGTACAGCTGGTCACGGATCATTAAGTCTTTCAGTTTAGCAAAATCCGTGCCCACATGCGCCAAGTCTACCCAGTTCGCGAAATACTCCGTCAGTCTCGCGACGAAGGCAGCAAAATCCTCCCTGGTATCTGCACGTGCCCGCCTAAACTGCTCCCGGAAGTATTCCTCGGTACGCGCAAATCGGCGAAGCAGCAAAGCCTTCAGCTTATCGTAATCTTGCACGTCTTCGCGCTGTAGCTCTTTAAAGTAAGTTAACGCTCGCCCCTGCAATAGCGATGCCAGGTAGGTGGCCCATAATTCCTTATTTTCCCCCCATTGCAATTGTGCGTTCAGTTCGAACCTGTAAAGGAAGGCGTCTATGTCGTCCTTCCGGTCGTCGAACGTAGGGAGCTTAATCCTAACACCACCTTTATTGTGTACCTGCCGCTCAACTGTTTCTGTTGGCGCATTCTTTTTGATTTCCAACTCGGCGATCTTTACTTGCGCCTCTATCTCCTTTAACTTTAATTCCCTCTCCTGCTGCTGAGCCTCTAACTCCTTTAACTTAAACTCCCTTTCCTGTTCCTGAGTCTTAGCCTCTCTTTCCTGTTGCTTAAACTCCCTTTCCTGTTCCTTATCCTTAGCCTCTCTTTCCTCTTCTCTCTGTCGCTCTTGAGCCTCTTTTTCTCGTTCTCTATCCTTAGCACGCTCATCGCGCAAATCCGCCTGCTGTTCTTTAATCCAGCCGCGTAGCTCTTCTCCCTCCAGGCCAAGTTCCTTACCCAACTTCATTAGTTGTTGGAGTTCCGCCATTTCACAGATTTATGGTTATGGTATGTATTTAAAAAACGGCTAACCTGTCGGTATGATAACTAACGACACGACCAGAGACCTGAGATCACACCAGATATAACAATACCCAATTCAGAATACAATTCAGAAATTTACCTTTACAGCAAAACTAATTCTATATCTACAAAATGCATGCACTATTAATTATAAAAGAAAATAGAAACGACAAGAATGAAGAAATACAGTAGAAGGACCACAAGTACGTCAAGGACAACGAACCAGACTAGGACAAAGCTTCTACAAAAAAAAAACTATAATGGAAAAAAAAATGCAACCTACTACGCCGATTACACAACACGGTACGAACAAGAACAGAGTCTGAAAAAAAAGAACGTATCTATAGATAGGTAGAAAGAGGGACAAGAGAATACGTCTTCCTGCGGAACAGAGAAGATATCGACGCTACAACTAAACAATATTACAGGTCCCTACAGAACTGTTCACTGTGATGAACGAAGTTCCAAAGTTTACCACACCTTTTTAAAAGGATAAACTAAGTTCAACACAGCAAACCCGCGCCACCGCCCGTACAACCTATAACGACAACAAAAACAGCAAAAACAGGGAAACAGACAGATGAAAAGACAGCCCTTAATCCAGGGTACAAAATTTTAGACTTTTACTTAACTTTCAATTTTTGAAATTTTGAGTAAACTCCTCCCTTTAATCGGAGCTCTGGCTGCTCGTCTCCTCAGGCTGCACGCACACACACTGTCTCTCTGAAATTTAAGTACACATTAATACATATTCATCAAAATACATGCATCAATACATATTATTATTCATAAATATACATAAATCATATCATGAAATGTCCATTCATCCAACGAACAAGACAGCACAAATACCTACTAACTAACTACAACTAAATATTACGAAAATGGACGAGTCACAATGGACGAGCCCCCAGTGTCACAACGGACGAGCCCCCAATGTCACAACGGACGAGCCCCCAATGTCACACGGACGAGCCCCCAGTGTCACAAATCCCAGACTGGGAGATGTAATAAGTTATGACAGGACAACAATCACGAACAAACAAGTTAACACTTAACAGAACAATCCATCAGACTCACACATTTATTAAACATAATTATACATATAATAGCGCAATTACATATATTATATTATTGAAATGACTGCCGTACAACGGCCTTATTCTCACACACACGCTCCCTCGGATCCACAATCCGGTAGTTACTCCTAAAGGCACTTCGGCCTCAGCCTCTCCCCTCAGGGTCTTAATAGTACATTAATGATTCACTGGCACCGCAGTCTCTCAATATCACCTTCCTATTGTCATACACCGTAGCACTCCCCTAGCACCTCAGTAGGGCAATAACACATTATTATTTCCATAGCCATCAACATGGCAACAACATAATATCAGTTCACTAGCCTATCAACATGGCAACAATATAGTATCTCATTCACTCTCATATCTACGTCCCTGTCCGTGGCCTGACTGCCACGACTTTATGTGCCTCTACTGTCCTGCACTGACAGCCTCACTTCTGGCCTATGTGTGGCCTCCGGCCCTAGGCTGGCCTATCCCCTGTGCTCATCGAGGTGGCTCTGCGGCCCGTCCCCGACACCAGTCATAACTGGAAAGACTCTCACTAGTCTTCTCGACCGCTTCCCTTTACGTCCGCCCGACGGGCTTTTATTCACAGGTCCGATCCCTAGGACCTTCTAACTTGCAGTGATAGTACTACCGCGCTTTCGCCTCCTTCAGACCCCGCCCCCACTACTACTCACAACAGCACGCTTAACTTGCTGTCTACTGTGAGTCCTTACTCTACACCCGCTCTGTAGCAATCCCCTTAATTGCACTCACTCCACTCGTGACACAGTCTATCGACCTCCTAGTAGTGACTTGGAAACTAGTAAGAACATTTGTAATGAACTTCTCAGTGCCTACCAAAAGAACAAAAAAGGCTACCATCTGGATAGGAGGAGATTTCAATTTACCTGATATAAACTGGGAAGAAGGAAATGTGAAGAGTTGCCAAAACTTAAGAGAAATAAATGACCTATTTTTAGACAGTACTGCGGATATAGGCCTAGAGCAAGCAGTTAAAGAGACCACTCGAGGAGATGCACTGTTAGACCTATTTTTTACTAATTTCCCTAACCTTACAAGAGAGATCAAAATTCTTCCTGGACTAGGGGACCATGACATAGTCCAGATTGATTCAGAACTGAAACCCTTTAAGAAAAGACCTTTTAGGCGACAGATTTACCTATGGAATCAGACAGACGAAAATAATTTAAAAAGTTTTTTCATGAAATACCATTCTTCAAAAACTGACGCAAACAAACTCTGGGACTGTATCAAGTTAAATCTGAACATGATCATGGAAAATGTCCCAACAAAAATGTCATCCACAAAAATTCACCAACCCTGCATAAATACTTTAACGAAAAGATTAGTTCGAAAAAAACATAAATGGTTAAAAAAAAATGAAACAGTGCAACTCCGAACGAGTGAAAAACAAATATCTAGAAATTAAAAGATTGTCTCAGAAAGAATGCCGGAAAGCTCATAATAATTATATCCATGAGATGATAAGTGATACTGTTGGATGAACTACGAGTGGCTAATGTGGTTACTGCGTGGGTTCAATAGTAACTCCCTTAAGGATACACAGGATTAACAAACACAGGGTTCTGCTGGCAATCTTATTTATTCAAAAAGCCTAACAAAGGTATCACTACCAAACAAAAAAGCATAGGAGAATCCTACCAAGCAAAAAAAAACCCAACCAGCCATAAGCCAAAGTCTCTCTGCTACTGGCGCAACTGGACTAGGCCATGTTTTGGGCGAGGCGCGCCACGGCAGGCCGCCGCCGGTCTATTGTACTGCAAGGTCCACTTGTGCTTCCTATTGTTGCGGCGTCTTTGATGGAGTCTACTGACCACTCGAACTGGCATCATCTTTATGAGCCAGCGCGGACGTCCGAGAGGGCTATTACGTAGTCCAGTGTTGGACAAGTGAAAGGCTCGGACATTGAGTCCAGCCGAACAACATAACAGGTTAGGGTCCTAACACAATCGAATTTACAGTACGGTTAAAAGGGTGCACACAAAAGTCAATTAGGTATCCCAGTAAACTGCAGAAATTACTCCAACAATAATTGAATAAATTTGACCCAGGTTGGATTTATCGGGGATAACATGCGTCTAAGTCGTGGTTTACTTTAAATCCGAGATCCTCTTATTAATTATTTCAATAGGACCTGTGCATCAAAGTACAACGAAATTGGTACCATTATAAAGTAGAAACCTGCTGCTACAATTCTAACTGACCACTTATACCAGAAACCCGGTAATAGTTTTAATATAAATTTTCAAAGTGTCAGGACTAACAACATTGGACAAATTTGTGCGGGATACTTTCGTCCATTAATACCACGTATCTCCATTGATAACAAACGTTATCATGAGTACCTATTTTGTACCGATAGGGTATTGCCTACTCTCAACAATGAATTCGGGTTCCCGTCTTTCTGTCGGTGGATAACAACGAAGGAGCGAGTTGTAAGAAACTTAAAGCCATGATATAAGAGTTGGAAGCCCGGTGGTCAACATTTCCAACTGACCAATCAAAATGCGCGCTTTTCACCGTGATGTGAATAACGGGTCCCGCGCTAGTATCACAAGGGAAATAATCCAATTAATGGTACTCGGCCAAGTGCCCATAAACTACTATGAGTGGCCGTCCCTCACTCACGCACTAGAGTTACCATGAAAGCACATATTAAAAATAGAAAATCGTTCATCCTCTCACAATACATCTGATAACAGTAAAAAACTTTGGAGGTATGTGAAAAGTAAAAATAAAGAAAACTTAGGAGTAGCCGCACTGAACGATGAGAGAGGGCACCCACAGCAAGATGCCCAAAAAAGAGCCAATATCTTAAATACTCAATTTTGTAAGGTCTTTTCCGACCCAGGGGGTGTCTTCTCGGGAGAGCTGAGTGGTGCCAAACTGCCGGATATGGATGAAATATATGTCACAGAAAATGGAGTACTGAAACTTTTGGAAAACCTTAACGAAAATAAAGCTAAAAGGCCTGATGGAATTCCCGCCAAATTACTGAAACTCTGTGCCAAGGAAATTGCCCCTGTTTACACTTTGTTATTTAGAGCTTCAATTGAACAAGGAAAAATACCGGAAGACTGGAAAAAAGCAAATGTAGTACCCATTTTTAAGAAAGGAAATAGAGCTAGTCCTGAAAATTATAGACCAGTCTCCCTGACATCAATATCCTGTAAACTGTTAGAGCATATCTTGCACACCAGCATCATGAAGCATCTCGAGAGACACTCAGTTTTAACACATGTACAGCATGGTTTTAGAAAACACAGGTCGTGTGAGTCCCAGCTGGTCACAACTTGCAATGATTTTGTTAATAACTTGAATAACAACAGGCAGACTGATACCATCTTATTAGATTTCAGTAAAGCCTTCGATAAAGTGCACCATGCTAGTCTATTGACTAAACTAAATCATTATGGAGTTAGAAACAGTATTTGAAGTGGATTGTCTTTCTTAGAAAACAGAACACAGATAGTCGTCGTTGACGGAAAGTCATCCAATCCTGCAGCTGTTCTCTCGGGAGTACCCCAGGGTACCGTAATGGGCCCCTTACTATTCCTAGTTTATATTAACGATATGCCAAGTAAGATCTCTCCAGGAGGCACTAAATTACGACTGTTTGCTGATGATAGCCTTCTTTATAGAATAATAAACTCAAAAGAAGATACGGAAATCCTACAGAAAGATCTAGACAGTCTACAAAAATGGAAGAGGGACTGGCGTATGGAATTCCACCCCAATAAATGCCAAGTCCTGAGAATTTCAAATAAAAACCACAACATCACCTCAGACTACTTTATACACGACGAAAAATTGAGCGAAACATATGAGGCTAAATATTTGGGTGTAACATTGGACAGAAAACTTACATGGAGCCAACATATTAATATCACATGTAACAAAGCAAACAGCATACTAGCATTTCTGAAAAGGAACATCTCTAAAAAGTGCATTTTCCAACGTGTCGGAATCACAAGATGAGGACCTAGCAGGCTATTACAACAGCCAGCTCAGTAAGGCTCTGGATGAGCAGGCCCCTCCGAGGATACTGACCATCAGCCATCGTCCAGCTGCCCCATGGTACACACTTCGCATTAAGGAGGCGAAACAACAACGGCGTAGAGCAGAAAGAGAGTGGAGAAGAAGAAAACTGACTGTCCACAAACAGATTTACCAACAACACATCCATAATGTGAAAGTACTCATTAACTCTGAAAGAAAATCTTTTTACAGTGAACAAATTGTAAATTGTAAAAACTCTAAGATCATTTTTACCATTGCTAATGAAATGAAAGGAATGTCCAAAACACCTGCACTACCTAACAACATTCCCACCTCAGAGTTACCTGATAAATTTGGTCAATTTTTCTCTGACAAAGTGTATAAAATTCGTAGTGAACTAGATCATGATAGAAATGCTGATGAGTCTGATTTAAATGTTCTTACATCACATTGCGCATATACTGGTAGCACACTTGGTGAATTTAAACCAGTCACTAAGGAAGAAATTAAAAAACTCATTTTGTCATCACCACCAAAATCATGTCCTTTGGATCCAATCCCCACCACTCTTTTAGTCCAATGTCTCGATACACTTCTTGATTCTATAACATCTATCATCAATCAGTCTTTACAGTCAGGGCAAGTTCCCACATGTTTCAAGAAGGCTTTGGTAATACCTTTATTGAAGAAAAAGAGTCTGGACCCAAATGAACTAAACAATTATCGCCCTGTGTCCAACCTACCTGTAGCATCTGCGGGCTACCCCTTGCCCCCCCCCCCCCAGTTTTGTTGTTGTGCTGCTGGCTGAGCATGTGTCCACTACTTTTTTCATTTTATTGTTGACAACCGCCAGAATGTACTGTACTCCGTGACCTGACCTTCTTTTCTAGTGAGTAGTTTTTTTCCTCGCTCGCTTGTTGTCAGGTGTTTTGACTCGTTCAGTAAATATTAGTATGTTCCCGAATATTCGATAACGTTGTGGATACGAATGTTTACGCCAGATTTGGCCTTGAGTGATGTAACCTGATGACGTATTGATGCGTGATTGGTTAGTTTGTGCGAGGGCAAAGGTAACGTTTATTTCGGGAACTTTCTGTAGGAATGTTTATATATATAGACCTGTGTGAGTGGTTGGTCGGTGAGTAAGTGAGTTTCCTTTTGTGTGGCGTAGATATTTAGTTTCGCTGGTGTCTTCCTAGTAATTTATTGTTCACTATACAGTTATTAAACTTTAGTATTATTTAATCTATCGTCGGATCTCGTGTTTATTTATTTTACAGCTGTAATAGTTTCGTTTTCTAAAGGGTTGTAGTTAGATCAACTAACTCCCCCCTACTATAACGTGCTAGAACAACCTCAGCTGTTACACTACCTTTCCTGTCCAAAATCCTCGAAAAAGTTGTTCTAGCTCAACTTAAAGAACATCTTAACTTGAATGATTTGATTGAGCCTTTCCAATCGGCCTACCGGGAAAATCATAGTACCGAAACTGCCCTGTTGAGAATAGTAAATGACATCTTACTATCAAGTGATGATGGTAAAGTCACCATTCTCACCTTACTGGATCTGTCCTCTGCTTTCGATACTATCGACCAAGTTGTCCTTCTCCAACGGTTATCCTTTAATTTTGGAATCAGTGGCAATGCATTATTATGGCTCACATCGTATTTGAGAGAAAGATCACAGTATGTCACCGTACAAGGTAACCTGTCCACCCAGTTCCCATTGAGATTTGGTGTTCCTCAAGGTTCAGTCCTTGGCCCTATTTTGTACACGCTGTATACATTTCCATTGAGCCAAACAATAAGATCTTACAATATTGATTACCATATGTACGCTGATGACACACAGCTGTACAAATCTTCCTATCCTGGTGACTTGCCAATTTTGGTAGCAAAAATTGAAAATTGTTGTAGAGCTGTGAAGTTGTGGATGGAAAATAACAAACTGAAATTGAACAATGATAAAACCGAGGTTATTCTTTGCTCCACTAGCAGTAAACTGAATTTGGTAGATGCAAACATCACAGGCATACAGTTTGACGACACTTTCGTTGAATTTTCAAGCCCAGCAAAAAACCTGGGCGTACTTCTTGATAGTACATTGAGTATGGAGCGTCATCTAAACAGCTTGGTTAGATCGATATTTTTTGAGATTAGGAAAATTTCACGAATGAAGCCTTTTTAACCACAGATGCCATTAAGACCCTGGTAACATCCTTGGTTTTGTCACGTCTTGACTATTGTAATTCACTGCTGGCGGGTCTTCAGGAAGAAAAGATTTCAAAACTTCAGAGAGCACAGAACTGTGCAGCTCGTCTTGTTCTTGGAAAATCAAGATATCACAGTAGCACAGAGTTACTCAAAACACTTCATTGGTTGCCTGTTAAAGCACGTATCGAGTACAAGATTGCACTAATGTGCTTCAATTTCTTTGAATCTTCCACCCCAAATTATTTAAGTGCAGTTTTGTTTTCCTATATGCCCGCCAGAGCCCTGAGATCATCACAGGACTCTAGGCTTTTGAAAGTCCCACGATGTAACCTAAAGAGGTTTGGAGAAAGGTCGTTTAGTTACATTGGTCCCACTATTTGGAACTCCTTGCCTATGTCTTTGAGATTCGCTGGCAGTGCTGCCATTTTCAAGACGGGGTTAAAAACATATTTATTTGAGAAATATCTATAGTGTGTGTGTGTGTGTGTGTGTGTGTGTCTGCCAGCTGGCCATTTATGTGTACGTGTGTGTGTGTGCATATATTCCATCATGTTATTGTAAAGTGCCTTGAGGCATGGCTAAAGGCGCTATATAAATCTACTTATTATTATTATTATTATTATTATTAACTGCGATAGGAAAGTAAAAGAGAAATGCTATAACACCTTTGTGAGGCCCTCCCTAGAGTATGGCTGCAGTGTCTGGGACCCCACTGTCGAATAAATATAGACCAACTGGAAAAGGTCCAGAGGAGAGCTGCCCGCTTTGTGACAAATGACTATACTAGAAGTAGTAGTGTAGACAAAATGATGAGAGACCTCGAGTGGACACCATTAGAAGAGAGGAGAGCAAAAAACAAAGTAAAAATATTTTATAAGGGCAGGGAAGGAAATATCCATATCCCACTGAACCACCTCACCATTAATACCAGAGGCAACAGAAGGAATAATATAAAATATAACATCCCAAGCTCACGGGTTAACAGCCATCTTTATTCTTTTTACCCTAATGTCATCAGGATGTGGAACAACCTCCCGACAGAAGTCCAAACACTATCGTCTGTAACGACTTTCGACAATGAATTAAAGAACATAATTATCCGTTGCAGCTACCATTGTAACTAAAGTGCGGGTTGTATTTCTGTGCACACTCTGGAAACCAAGAGATATTTATACCAGAGTTATATATACAAAAGATTTTACACAACTAATATATTTTTAAATGGTCTTAACATCTATGTAAGGTTTTACCCTGCTTTTAGCCTCAGAGGAGCGACGTTGAGTCGCATACTATAGTGCAGTTGGGGGATCTTCTAGACGTGCCAACTACGAAAGAAGAAGAAGAAGAAGAAGAGATAGGGAGAGTGAGGAACAGAATAGTGAAACATTATCACTTAACGCTAACACACTAACAGTATATGGCAATGAATGTTGACTGTCTGTTACAAAAGCTCATGTTTAGACTTCGATCTATTAATATTACGGTGCCCATAAAAAGAGTGTGGAAACACAGGGGATGCGAAGCTTTAGAAAAAAAAATGAAGAGAAAAGGTTGTTTATGTCGCAGCATGCAAAGCCGAGCGTCAGGGTAGCCACACAAAGGCCATCGAATTCTGCCACCGAGCCACTAGGCGCTTTAGATGAGAAGAATTGCACTATATAAATGGACCGAATCTAGGTGGGCTCTGTGTGCAGTTGTTGAAATTATATCGTGCAATTCTCACCTAAAGCGCCTAATGGCTCGGTGACCGAATTCGGTGGCCTTTGTGTGGCTACCCTTAGACACACACAACGCAGCATTAGAATGACAACAACAACAACATTAGATATACCGGTGTACAATGAATTCCAAATAAAATGGAAAAAAAAGTAGGCCTACGTGTATGATCTCCCAGACTGGGAAATGTAATAGTTTATGACAGGACGACAATCACGAACAAACAAGTTTAACACTTAACAAAACAACCCATCAGACTCACACATTTATTAAACATAATTATACATATAATAGCGCAATTACATATATTATATTATTGAAATGACTGCCGTACAACGGCCTTATTCTCACACACACTCTCCCTCGGATCCACAATCCGGTAGTTACTCCTAAAGGCACTTCGGCCTCAGCCTCTCCCCTCAGGGTCTTAATAGTACATTAATGATTCACTGGCACCGCAGTCTCTCAATATCACCTTCCTATTGTCATACACCTTAGCACTCCCCTCGCACCTCAGCAGGGCAATAACACATTATTATTTCCATAGCCATCAACATGGCAACAACATAATATCAGTTCACTAGCCTATCAACATGGCAACAATATAGTATCTCATTCACTCTCATATCTACGTCCCTGTCCGTGGCCTGACTGCCACGACTTTATGTGCCTCTACTGTCCTGCACTGACAGCCTCACTTCTGGCCTATGTGTGGCCTCCGGCCCTATGCTGGCCTATCCCCTGTGCTCATCGAGGTGGCTCTGCGGCCCGTCCCCGACACCTACAAGAATAACATTACATTGGTATAATACCCTACCATTTCTATTCACTCCACCTCTCCTTACAGTCCATGAAGGACCGTGGCACGACGACCTGCTTTTGAACGGAAGCCACGGTGACGTACATACGGAACAGAATGCCCCCCTGGACAAAAAAGGAGGACGACCCGTTCTTATATCTCCTCGTTTTCTCGGTTCGCGCTTCCCCAAAACATGGGTTTAATGATGGGTCCTCCCTTTGTAATCTCGCCAAGCGCTCTGGCATGATGTCTAGGTTGACCGCTGGCGTGGCCAAAGGTCTAATCTTATATTTATCAGCTACCCGTCGACGTGTTTCGACCGCGGCGCAAAAGTCAATACCTTTTGATTGCGACCATGCTTGCACGTTCTCATCGGAAGGGGAAACTACCCGTGATACATTCCCAATGATGAGCTGGGCGCCTGGAAAACAACCAACGACTGCTTCGACTTCCCCGCTAAGGAAAGGTGTATCTATCATTATTCTTGCCATGGGTAATTTCTCAATGGCCCCCGAAAATTGGATGCACGGGACAGTCTCACCTGTAAGCTGTGAATCCCGAATGCAGTCTCTATGCACTCCCACAACGGTAGATCCTGTATCTCGTAAAACCGAGACCGGTTCGTCCCCAACAAACCCCGGATAAACCCTAAGACCACCTCCTGTATGACATGAATTTATAACGGGGATCTTTCTCCCACAAGGTAAAACACCGGAAGATAATAACTTCTCACAACTGGGACACTTAGAATACTGTCCGCCTCCGTTGTTCGATGTAACACACGCAGCCGCATGATGAAATTTATTTGGGGAACATGGACTGGAGCTACTGTCCACGTTCGCCGCTATCCTACCTGCAGGGCAGTTCACGCTGATGTGATCTGCTCTTCCGCAGTTCCAACACTTCGCGGCCCTACACTCGCGTGAAAAGTGACCCACGCGTCCGCAAGTCCAACACTCCGCTCCCTGTGCTGCTCTAGGCCTGGGTCCCCGTGACCCCTCGCGACCGGAACTAGAGTCCCTATGCCGTCGGTCATCGGCAAAGGTCACAAGTCGGCCCCGGCCATTACCGCGACCTAGCCCTCCTGCTCGGTCAAACTTACCGGATCCATATGCCGGTGATTGGTGATAGCCCCTACGCTGCCCCTGGGCTTGCCCGCTATAGGCACCACGCTGACGCGACCTGTCCCTAAGTCCTGCCGGCGACCCCTCGACAACGGCGACGTACCCAGCATCTTGGACGTACGCCCTGGCGACTGGTTTGGACGGATGCGCCGTACGGTATGCCTCCGCCAACCTAGACGCCTCCTGCACCGTCGCGGGTTCGTTCTCTTTCAGGAAAGCCACCAGATCTCTGTGGCACGACGCGTACAGCTGGTCACGGATCATTAAGTCTTTCAGTTTGGCAAAATCCGTGCCCACATTCGCCAAGTCTACCCAGTTCGCGAAATACTCCGTTAGTCTCGCGACGAAGGCAGCAAAGTCCTCCCTGGTATCTGCACGTGCTCGCCTAAACTGCTCCCGGAAATATTCCTCGGTACGCGCAAATCGGCGAAGCAGCAAAGCCTTCAGCTTATCGTAGTCTTGCACGTCTTCGCGCTGTAGCTCTTTAAAGTAGGTTAACGCTCGCCCCTGCAATAGCGACGCCAGGTACGTGGCCCATAATTCCTTATTTTCCCCCCATTGCAATTGTGCGTTCAGTTCGAACCTGTAAAGGAAGGCGTCTATGTCGTCCTTCCGGTCGTCGAACGTAGGGAGCTTAATCCTAACGCCACCTTTATTGGGTACCTGCCGCTCAACTGTTTCTGTTGGCGCACTCTTTTTGATTTCCAACTCCGCTATTCTTACTCGCGCGTCTGTCTCCCGCTCTTGAGCTTCTATCTCCTTTAACCTTAACTCCCTCTCCTGCTCCTGAGCCTTAGCCTCTCTTTCCTGTTGCTTAAACTCCCTTTCCTGCTGCTGAGCCTTAGCCTCTCTTTCCTCTTCCTTATCCTTTTTTTCCTGTTCTCTATCCTTAGCACGCTCATCGCGCATTTCTGCCTGCTGTTCTTTAATCCAGCCGCGTAGCTCTTCTCCCTCCAGGCCAAGTTCCTTACCCAACTTCATTAGTTGTTGGAGTTCCGCCATTTCACAGATTTATGGTTATGGTATCTATTATGCGAACGACCAACCTGTCGGTATGATCACTAACGATACGACCAGAGACCTGAGATCACACCAGATATAATAATACCCAGTTCAGAATACAATTCAGAAATTTACCCTTACAGCACAACTACTTCTATATCTACAAAATGTATAGCACTATTAATTATAAAAAGAATAGAAAAGACAATAATAAGGAAATTCAGTAGAAAGACCACAAGTACGTCAAGGACAACGAACCAGACTAGGACAAAGCTTCTACAAAAAAAAAACTATAATGGAAAAAAAAATGCAACCTACTACGCCGATTACACAACACGGTACGAACAAGAACAGAGTCTGAAAAAAAGGAACGTATCTACAGATAGGGAGGAGAAGGACAAGAGAAACGTCTTCCTAAAACAACGAGGAAGATAGAACGCTACAATCTAAACAAAAATACAGGTCCCTACAGAACTGGTCACTGTGATGAACGAAGTTCCAAAGTTTACCACACCTTTTTAAAAGGATAAACTAAGTTCAACACAGCAAACCCGCGCCACCGCCCGTATAACCTATAACGACAACAACAGCAAAAACCGGGAAACAGACAGATGAAGAGACAGCCCTTAATCCAGGGCACAAAATTTTCACTTAACTTTTGAAATTTTGAGTAAAACTCCTCCCTTTAATCGGAGCTCTGGCTGCTCGTCTCCTCAGGCTGCACGCACACACTCTGGAAAGTTTAAATACAAATTAATACCTATTCATAGCAATACATGCATCAATATACATTCATTATTATACATAAATCATATCATGAAATGTCCATTCATCCAACGAACAAGACAGCACAAATTCCTAGCACAACAGAAAAACAACTAGATATAACGAATACACAATGTCAAAATGACCACAGGTAAACAGGACGAGCCCCCAGTGTCACAACGGACGAGCCCCCAGTGTCACAACGGACGAGCCCCCAATGTCACAACGGACGAGCCCCCAGTGTCACAAATCCCAGACTGGGAGATGTAATAAGTTATGACAGGACAACAATCACGAACAAACAAGTTAACACTTAACAGAACAATCCATCAGACTCACACATTTATTAAACATAATTGTACATATAATAGCGCAATTACATATATTATATTATTGAAATGACTGCCGTACAACGGCCTTTTTCTCACACACACGCTCCCTCGGATCCACAATCCGGTAGTTACTCCTAAAGGCACTTCGGCCTCAGCCTCTCCCCTCAGGGTCTTAATAGTACATTAATGATTCACTGGCACCGCAGTCTCTCAATATCACCTTCCTATTGTCATACACCTTAGCACTCCCCTAGCACCTCCGCAGGGCAATAACACATTATTATTTCCATAGCCATCAACATGGCAACAACATAATATCAGTTCACTAGCCTATCAACATGGCAACAATATAGTATCTCATTCACTCTCATATCTACGTCCCTGTCCGTGGCCTGACTGCCACGACTTTATGTGCCTCTACTGTCCTGCACTGACAGCCTCACTTCTGGCCTATGTGTGGCCTCCGGCCCTATGCTGGCCTATCCCCTGTGCTCATCGAGGTGGCTCTGCGGCCCGTCCCCGACACCTACAAGAATAACATTACATTGGTATAATACCCTACCATTTCTATTCACTCCACCTCTCCTTACAACCCATGAAACGTGCACACACTAGTTCACCTTCCACTCACCACACATCTTACGGTAACACACCTCCATCGGAGTACACACTACTCACTCGCGCTACAAATCCATGAACTCACTTTCATCTACCGCTCATGGCGCACATTGCTATATCCAATATCAAGGACTTCCACATTCCTCACATATACTTATTCACATCATGGTAATAGACGAATATAATATAATACATCAATCATAATAATCAATCAACGTTCTACATACCAGTCATAACTGGAAAGACCTCTCACTAGTCTTCTCGACTGCTTCCTTTTATCTCTGCCCGATGGGCTATTATTCACAGATCCGCTCCCTAGGACCTTCTAACTTGCAGTGATAGTTATACAGCGCTTTCGCCTCCTTCAGACCCCCCCCCCCCACTACTCACAACAGCACGCTTAACTTGCTGTCTACTGTGAGCCTTTCTTACTCTACACCCGCTCTGTAGCAATCCCCTTAATTGCACTCACTCCACTCGTGACAGCGTACACACACTAGTTCACCTTTCACTCACCACACATCTTACGGTAACACACTTCCATCGGAGTACACACTACTCACTCGCGCTACAAATCCATGAACTCACTTTCATCTATCGCTCATGGCGCACATTGCTATATTCAATATCAAGGACTTCCACATTCCTCACATATACTTATTCACATCATGGTAATAGACGAATAAAATATAATACATCAATCATAATAATCAATCAACGTTCTACATACCAGTCATTACTGGAAAGACTCTCACTAGTCTTCTCGACTGCTTCCCCTTTATGTCCGCCCGATGGGCTTTTATTCACAGGTCCGATCCCTAGGACCTTCTAACTTGCAGTGATAGTTATACAGCGCTTTCGCCTCCTTCAGACCCCCCCCCCCCACTACTCACAACAGCACGCTTAACTTGCTGTCTACTGTGAGTCCTTCTTACTCTACACCCGCTCTGTAGCAATCCCCTTAATTGCACTCACTCCACTCGTGACATCATCCCCCACCCCAAAAAAATTAATGCAATTAATTTCAAATCGCATCAAGATGATTGTCAACGAGTGAGCGTGAGCAATACCTATACTAAAAAAACTGACCTAGCAGTTCCCCTAGTATATAAAATACCGAAATCAGGGGAAAATATGGGGATCAATATGGTCTGAAATATGCATATATGTGTCACATCATCATAGCTAACTAAACACAATATCTAATACAGAATCAAAAACCATTCAACCTATCAACCATTCTTCATATCATATTTATAATGTCAATATTTTAAAGTCGACTCATTCACACAGATCCTGTCAATGTTCCTGTCCTCCGATGTATAAGCTCCTGAAATCTTCCCCTAGGCTCGACTAAGGTAGTCGGCGATATGATTGCTGGTTCCTGGAATTGGTTGAATAACGAAGGTATACGGCTGCAAAGCCAATGCCCATCTAGACAAGCGTGGGCTGGACGAACGATTCTTCGACAAAAATGTCAGTGGCTTGTGGTCTGTCTGGATACAAAATTCTCGTCCCATGAGATAACGTCCTAGTTTCTGGACGGACCAGACAATGGCAAGACACTCACGCTCTATCACAGAATACTTTCTTTCTCTCTGCAATAACTTCCTACTGACATAACATACAGGATGGAGACATTCGTTCTTCTCCTGTAGAAGACAAGCGCCGACACCAGAGTCCGACGCATCCGTTCTGAGGATAAAATTAGATCGAAAATCGGGTAATATCAAAATGGGTGACGATGATAATGCTGTCACCAAATTATCAAATGATGTCTGACATTCAGACGTCCACTGGACCTTATCGGGTTGTCCCTTCTTAGTAAGGTCAGTAAGAGAAGATGACAAGGAGGAAAAATTTGGAATGAACTTTCTGTAATAATTTAAAATTCCCACTAAGCTTCTGACTTGTTTCTTTGTTTTAGGGATTTGCAACCCTACTAACTTGTCAATTTTTGTTACTTCAGGTCTCTGAAAACCTCTACCCACAATATGTCCTAAGAATACTATCTCTGGACATGCCAAATCCATCTTTGCGGGTTTAGCCGTTAACCCAAAATGACGTAATCGTTGAAAAATTACTGTTAGTGTCTGAATATGATCAGACCATGTCGACGTATGGCATGCTATATCATCAAAGAATGACACGACATTAGGTATGTCCTTTGTCATGATTCGGATATTGTTAAAACTCACGCAGAGAGTGAGTTGTTGTTGTTTACCAGGGCCATGAGAAATTGGCTGGTGGCCTTGAACGGTCCTCGCCAAATTATAGTTGGTGAGTAAATAAATGTAAAGTTAAACTGTTAGATTCACGCTTGTCGGTTTTAATGTTCGTGATTAATAAGTAATGGAGTAGGGGTGAAACAAGGTGGGGACAGTTGACATTGTTAAGTATGACTAGACAAGTTTTTGCACGTTAACTGGCTGGTAGAATAGTGCAGACGTATTACTACAGTTAAAATGGTGGGAGGTTTCGACCTATGAGATAGCTGAACTAATTGGGCCAGCGGACTAGCACGCTGGGTAGTTAGATAGTATATAACATCGTGTAACGTTCAGATTTAGTGAATACAGACGAGAGAAGCATCGTTTCGTGAAGTATCTCCGGTTGGCCAGTACCTGAACTGTGTGGTCTGAAGACTAAGAAGTCCTTGCTAACGGACTGACTGAGCTCTAGAAAGAAAGGTCTGAGTGGGCTGACCTTTGAAAGCCCACGCTGCGCTATTTTGATGTTCGCGCCTCCCAGTAGGCGTGAGCAATGGTAATATATCTTAATTATTCAAGTATAATAGAGATCGGAGATAGAGAGAGAACTACAGCCTCATAGGAAGACTAAGGAAACCCCAGCTGGCACTCGACCACGAGTGTCCTGTATGATAGATCTATTGCCATAGTATGATTGGAATAATATAGCACATTGTTGATGAATTGAATAGTGATTGTGCATAAAATATAGTCTTTTGGCAACTGCTTAAATTACCTACAAGCCGAAGAGTGCTTCTGTAGGCTTTGAACGTACTGGGCTCTCCTAACATTTAAGCCCATATGATTTATGGAGAGTTTGCCTGGCGACTGGCCAGTGGCGACTCAACTGTCACTTTAAATTGATATCCAGTTTCGTATAATATACCTATTTACTATTGATTGCAGTACCTCCATAGTTACATGAATATCATTGGTTAAGTTATTAATTAGAGTTTTTGGTTTGAATATATACCTCTATTGTCTTTTGTTTTGTTATTAATATTTATGTAAACTATGGCCTGACCGGCCTGACATATATACGCTCTAGTTATTTAGTACTTTTCTTGTGTGGTTGTGTCCGAGTGTGAGTTAGCTGCCTCTCGTGCAGTCGTAACATCCCCAAGACCCTAACTCTGCTCGTGACATCTGGAGGGGACACCCGGGTAGATGTCACGAGCAGAGTTAGGGTCTTGGGGATGTTACGACTGCACGAGAGGCAGCTAACTCACACTCGGACACAACCACACAAGAAAAGTACTAAATAACTAGAGCGTATATATGTCAGGCCGGTCAGGCCATAGTTTACATAAATATTAATAACAAAACAAAAGACAATAGAGGTATATATTCAAACCAAAAACTCTAATTAATAACTTAACCAATGATATTCATGTAACTATGGAGGTACTGCAATCAATAGTAAATAGGTATATTATACGAAACTGGATATCAATTTAAAGTGACAGTTGAGTCGCCACTGGCCAGTCACCAGGCAAACTCTCCATAAATCATATGGGCTTAAATGTTAGGAGAGCCCAGTACGTTCAAAGCCTACAGAAGCACTCTTCGGCTTGTAGGTAATTTAAGCAGTTGCCAAAAGACTATATTTTATGCACAATCACTATTCAATTCATCAACAATGTGCTATATTATTCCAATCATACTATGGCAATAGATCTATCATACAGGACACTCGTGGTCGAGTGCCAGCTGGGGTTTCCTTAGTCTTCCTATGAGGCTGTAGTTCTCTCTCTATCTCCGATCTCTATTATACTTGAATAATTAAGATATATTACCATTGCTCACGCCTACTGGGAGGCGCGAACATCAAAATAGCGCAGCGTGGGCTTTCAAAGGTCAGCCCACTCAGACCTTTCTTTCTAGAGCTCAGTCAGTCCGTTAGCAAGGACTTCTTAGTCTTCAGACCACACAGTTCAGGTACTGGCCAACCGGAGATACTTCACGAAACGATGCTTCTCTCGTCTGTATTCACTAAATCTGAACGTTACACGATGTTATATACTATCTAACTACCCAGCGTGCTAGTCCGCTGGCCCAATTAGTTCAGCTATCTCATAGGTCGAAACCTCCCACCATTTTAACTGTAGTAATACGTCTGCACTATTCTACCAGCCAGTTAACGTGCAAAAACTTGTCTAGTCATACTTAACAATGTCAACTGTCCCCACCTTGTTTCACCCCTACTCCATTACTTATTAATCACGAACATTAAAACCGACAAGCGTGAATCTAACAGTTTAACTTTACATTTATTTACTCACCAACTATAATTTGGCGAGGACCGTTCAAGGCCACCAGCCAATTTCTCATGGCCCTGGTAAACAACAACAACTCACTCTCTGCGTGAGTTTTAACAATATCCGAATCATGACATATCCCCCACCCCAGTTAAAATTTGCAATTTTAACGATATAAATGATTATCGTAAGGGGAAGGCATGAGTCGAGAAATTCCTCGAAAGGTGAACTTAACTAAGAATACTAGGTAATAACTAAGACTAGTACTAAAGTTAAAAAAAAACCTACAGGACGGGTATCCCTGATGGACAAAACTTCATGAAAATCTTAAGGCTCCGTCCAAAAGTATATATCTCTCTGAGGATTAAATCTTACCTCTAAATACGTAGACATTAACAATCATAACTCTAAAATTTTAGAGTACAACACTGATCCTGTGCGAATGTCATCAGGAATGCATACATACAATGAATAATACTCAAGAAAAGATAACTATAGTAGCATCGATGGCATTAGTGGATCTGGACTCCTGGTCTGCCATGACTTCTCGTCCTCGACCCTGGGCAACAACGTCTGGTGTGGCCAAAATACGGGTCGACGTCAGTAAAATAGCTGTTGGAACAAAGGAAAGCACAGAGGTAGGTGAAAAGTGTTCACAATGGGTGAACAATATGTGATACCATCCCTCGGTCTCTGAATGAGGTGCTAATCAGTATCCAACGCCAATACATATGACAGACTAAAATACAACAAGATTAAGGTAACCGTGATAATAGGTCGGCATGGACATTATCTCCACCAGGAATGGCCTTTATAATGAAGCGGTATTCCTGAAGGGCCAGACTCCATCTGGTCAAACGAGCGTTCTTGGCTCGGTTCGATTTTAAAAATAACAACGGTTTATGGTCTGTCTCGATGACGAATTCTGTCATAAGTAGGTAGCGGGAAAACGCGTCTACGGCGTATACAATCGCCAGGCATTCTCGCTCTATAATAGCGTATCTCTGCTCTCTCGGAAGTAATTTCCGGCTAGCGTACATACAAGGGCGCAATAAGCCATCTCTTTCCTGAAGCAAAACAGCTCCAATTCCTTGGTCCGACGCGTCAGTTCGGACGGTGAAGGTGCGCCTAATATTCGGTAGTATAAGCAGCGGCGAACTGGAGAACAGTTGCTGCACTGTCGCGAGCGCGGTGGCGCACAGCGTATTCCAGGTAATTTTGTTGGGTCTGTCTTTTCTTGTAAGATCGGATAACGGGGCCGTAAGGGCCGAAAAATTAGGAACGAATTTCCGATAACAGCTTAAGAAGCCTAACAGGCTACGAACCTGCTTCTTAGTATGAGGAGCCTGGAGTTTTAAAATCTTACTTATCTTACTGTCGTCCGGTGTTTGGACGCCTTTGGCGATAGTATGTCCCAGAAAGTTAATCTGCGTATAACCCAGGAAGACTTTGCTAGGCTTAGCTGTAAGCCCGGCATCTCGAAGTTTACTAAGCACTTGACGAAGTGCTTCTAAGTGGCCTTTCCAATCCGTATGGAAAGCGCAAATGTCGTCAAAGTAGCTTAGGACGCATGGTGTCTGCTGCAATAGGATGTTCATCATCCTCGCAAATGTCGCTGGTGCCGTTACGAGACCGAATGGCATGAATCTCCATTGCATGAGACCCATAGGGGTCTGAAACGCTGTGTACTGTTTACTGGCCTCTTCCATTGGGATTTGCCAGTAGCCTTTAGCCAAATCTATTTTCGAAAACACGGACGACTCGGCCAATCGCGCAAATAGATCTTCCTGATTCGGGATAGGTTCAGCATCGTAAATGGTTAGGGCGTTAAGCTTCCTGTAATCGATACAAAATCTAACGGAACCGTCTGTTTTCTTTACTAGTACAATCGGCGAGCAGTAAGGGCTCGTCGAGCGCTCAATGACTCCTAAGCTGAGCATCTTTTCCACCTCGGACTGTATGGTGTCGTGCGCTTGCAGCGGGCGCGGGTAGGGTTTGACAAACACGGGTACGTCCGAGTGCAACCGGATGACGTGTTGAACTAAGGATGTTTTACCCGGCAAATCAGTGAATACTGGCGAAAACTCCCGAACAAGATTCATGATGTCCTGTGTCTTACTTTGATCCAGCTCTGGATTGATATTAACGGAAGTCGCGTCCTCTGTGGCTTGCAAGGATAGGAGCGATCTAGTCATAGATAATGGCTCCCGGTCGTTGTCATCGATAGTGACCATCGCTGCGTTTGCTTGGGCCACAACATGGCATGAATGATCGTGATGAGTTTGATCATCGGTAAGATACTTTTTCAACATATTAATATGGTACACCTTATCGTTACCACGTATGGTAATGAGATAATTAACTCTCGAGAGTCGCTTTTTAACTAGAAAGGGGCCTTTCCAAGTGAGGAGTAGCTTGTTATTCGTTTCTGGTAACAGCACCAATGCCCGATCTCCGACTGACAGGGTTCTTAACCGACTACCCCGATCGCGATATCCTATAAATGACCTGGTCCGTACGCATGCAAATTGTCGAGCCAGGTCGCATGCATTAACTATTCTATGTCGGAGATCGACTATGTACTGATACGCGGATCGCGTATCAGGAACGTCGGTATCAGAACCGGCGTATAAATCGCGTAAAATGGCCATCGGGCCACGTGGTTTTCGACCGTATAACAGTTCAAACGGGGAAAAACCCGTTGTCGCATTTGGGAGTTCCCTATATGCGAACAAGATGGCCGGAAGTCGACGGTCCCAGTCACCAGGTCTATCGGCGGAAACGCGTGCCAGCATAGTTTTCATGGTGGCATTCCAGCGCTCGCAACAGCCATTGGACTGTGGATGGTATGGCGACGTAAGTTTCTGCCTAATGCCCGTGAGTTCCAATACTTTCCTGAAAAGGTCAGAGGTGAATTGCGGACCTCTATCAGATAATAATTCGGACGGGAATCCGACACGTGTGAATATGGTCACCAATGCCTCGGCGACGTGATCGGCCGATATTTCCTTTAAAGGGACAGCCTCAGGCCAACGGGTGGCATAATCGATTACTGATAGAATAAACCGATGGCCTCTATCCGACTTCGGTAATGGCCCGACGATGTCGACGGCAACTCGCTGAAATGGAGTGGAAACCGGCGGCATCTCTTGTATAGGTGCCCGCGAAGTTTTTCCTTTGGGGGTTCTTTTCTGGCATGTATCGCAACGCGACACATAGCTATTTATGTCCCCGTAAACCCCGGGCCAAAAAAACTGAGACAGGACTCTCGATTTTGTTCTCGCTTTGCCTTGGTGGCCCGCTAATGGCGTGTCGTGCGCGAGGCGGGTGATGTCTCGGCGAAATGATCTCGGTATGACCAATTGCAAAATAGTTTCTCGCTTTCCCCGAAAAACGCGATATAGGAGGTCGTCTTTAAGGCAGAACCTGGATGTATCCGGGTTGTCCGGATCAATCTTAGCAAAGAGGGGCTTTAGTGATGGATCTGTGCGCTGTTCGTTACGAAAAATCTCGGGGGTTACATCCAAATCGACGACAGGCGATCGTAATGTGTCGTCACTCTGGCGACGCGATTGTTGTCTTGTCGTGACACACGCAATGTCGTTATCGTCCCAAATCCCGAGTTCGCAATCGGAGACGTCCTTTAAGTGGGGAATATTCCCAATGATTAGGTCGGCGACCGGATTTGGTAGCACGCAGGCCGTGACAACACCAGTTATAAACGGTGTGTCAACATATATTTCCGCCAAACGAAAATGTTCAACTGAACCACCAAAAGTAATGCATGTCGCATCGCGATCCAGGAGTTGTGCAGGACGGACCAGCGATTCACGTACACCGACGGTCGTACAGCCTGAATCTCGCAATACGGATGCTCGTATGGCGTTTACTCGTCCCTCATACAATGTCAGCGCGCCTCGCTCGTGGAGGGCGGACATCACTGGAATAACTTTATCTACGGTTTCGGCATTCCTAGTTCTGTAACCGCGGTTTTCGGTGAATGCTACAGAGCATGCATTTGCCGCATCTAATCTAACTCTGCATTGTCGCGCAATGTGGCCTCCGGCGCCACATCTATAACAGTAGACTGGATTATCGTCCCTTCGAGGTTTACCTCGATAAGAAGGAAATGTGGGCGCTTGATAATAGTTGTTACGCGGTCCTCCGGTAGGGAAAGGACGTGTATATCGGGGTTCCCAGTCCCGAGAAAATTTATGGGGATTCGGTTGCCTCCTGCTAACCGGCGGCTCGGACCGTGGACGAACGTGCGGCGACTGTCGAAAGGGCTGTCTTGATTGTCTCGACGGTACCGGTGTCTTAGTAGCAGCGCCGGCGTAACACGGTTCGTTTACTTTAGCTTTAGCTAACGATCGATTAGGGTGAGCTGCAGCATACCGTTCCGCTATCGATGTTATCTCGACGGTAGTTTTGGGGGCTTGTTCCTTAAAATGCGCCACCAGGTCCGTGTGGCAGGACATATATATTTGGTCTTTAATTATCAAATCATATAGTTTCTTATAGTTTCCCTCTTCCACACCGGCCAACTCAGTCCAACGGCTGAGTAGGTGGCGGAGGCGGTCCACGTAAGTAGAGAAATTCTCAGATGCCTCCGGCTTGCAATCGCGGAAACGCTTATGAAATCCATCTTCCGTATGTTGGAAACGCTTTAATAGCGCGGTCTTTAGAATGTCATAGTCCCTAGCGTCATCAATAGTGAGGCTATGGAAAACTTCCAACGCTCTCCCTGTCAAAAGATTGGCGAGGCATGACGTGTACTCACTACGCTGCCATCCCGCGCAAACGGCATGGAGTTCGAAGCGGTGTAGGTAGGAATCAATACGATCAACCTTATCATTAAAGGTTGGCAATTTAGGCTTCGTTTTATTATTGGAAGTAACTTCCGGAGCCCCGGTAGGTTGGGCTTGCTTCGCTTCTAACTGTTTCAAAGCGAGCTCGTAATCTCTTTGAGCCTGTTTTTCCGCGCGTTCCGCGGCTCTATCTTCTCGTTCCGCGGCTTTTTCTTCTCGTAATCTCTCCGCGGCCTTTTCTTCTCGTTCTTCTTTCAGTTTCTGGTCTACCCAAGAAGCACGCTGAGCTTCCGGTATGCCAAATGATTGGGCCAGTTCCAAATATTTCTGTAATTCGGACATGATATCGGTCGATAATACGATATAATAATGTCCTAATCGAGGACAGCTCCTGAAAAATCTCCAACTTTATTCTCCCTTGAAGCAATTTATCAATTGCACTCTGCGGGTGCTCGTTCCTGCAGTATGAACGAAATTAACGAAATCAACAACAAACTGTACGTCTTAGTCAACCAAGTAGTGGTTGAGCTATCTCAGCGATCACTTAACTCCACTTATTTCTCCTAATCCTCAAGCAGTCAGTCTACTGCTTCCGTGATTGGTCGTTACTAACGATACCAATGTAATATTCCCAGTGTATTTTCCGTACACTCCTAGCAGCGTTCCCTCTGCTATAAATCGGAATAAATCAATATTCACGATATGAACTTCCTTGGCTATACCAGCCTAACAACTCTAATATCCAGATTATCTCTCAACGTGCCCTAGACACGTGATTTATCCCAGGCAATAATATAGCAAGTATGAATACAAAATATAATAATGCAACACTATAATGGAAAAGAATTACATGGAGAGTAAGACGAGACTAACAAAGAACAAACGACAACAGACCTGACTAACCTGAAACTATCTACAAAAAGGTAAGAAAAAGAACAGGAGAGACGTCTTCCTAAAATACGAGGAAGATAGAACGCTAACAATCTATACGAATAACAGGTCCCTACAGAACTATTCAAGGCAAAGCAAATCTCCTATCCGTTTTAAACGCCATCTAGATCTGCTAGTCTGGCAAAAAGAGGTATACTGAGTCTCGATCCCTTCCAACCTCCCGCCTATCTAATCTAACACAAAAGAAAAAAATAATGCCTGTCAAAAGTAGGGGTGAAACAAGGTGGGGACAGTTGACATTGTTAAGTATGACTAGACAAGTTTTTGCACGTTAACTGGCTGGTAGAATAGTGCAGACGTATTACTACAGTTAAAATGGTGGGAGGTTTCGACCTATGAGATAGCTGAACTAATTGGGCCAGCGGACTAGCACGCTGGGTAGTTAGATAGTATATAACATCGTGTAACGTTCAGATTTAGTGAATACAGACGAGAGAAGCATCGTTTCGTGAAGTATCTCCGGTTGGCCAGTACCTGAACTGTGTGGTCTGAAGACTAAGAAGTCCTTGCTAACGGACTGACATGACATCCTTCAACACTAATCTCATTAATCGTGCAAACGTCGCTGGCGCGTTTACCAACCCAAATGGCATGACCTTAAATTGGAATAATCCAATGGGCGTTTGGAACGCCGTGTATTGTTTAGACTCCTCAGTAAGCGGGATTTCCCAATAACCTTTCGTTAAATCTATCTTGGAAAACCACGTGGACCCGGCCAATGAAGCTATTAATTCCTCCTGGAACGGAATAGGCTCCCTATCGCCTACCGTAATAGTGTTCAATCTTCGAAAATCAATACAGAACCGCACCGATCCATCAAGTTTTTTCACGAGGACGATGGGTGATGAATACGGCGATGTTGATGGTTCTATCACATCTAACTTCAACATTGACTCAACTTCCTTTATGACTCTATCTCTCGAAGAAAAAGGCAACGGATACGGTCTAAGAAATACTGGCTTATCCGAAGTCAACTTTATTTGGTGCTGGATCACCGTAGTGCGACCCGGCAAATCCGTAACAACATCCGGAAATGACGCTACGAGGGTCTCAAGTTCCCTACTCCTTGAACTCGTAAGGTCAGGGTTAATTTTTACGTCCCTGTAACCTTGTGTCGGAGTTAACTCCGGCAATTGAATTTGTAACTCCTCCTGCGCCTCGGTGTCGCTTACGTCACAGTCCAACTGGTCTACGACCCCCGTACAAGCGGTAGAGAAGACAGTCTCCTTTGGTCTTGTCTGTGCACACAGATACTGTGGTCTCTCATAAAATCTCTGTAGCATATTAACATGGAAAACCTTACTCGCTCCATCAATGTGGATAGCGTAATCTACCTTTGAAACAACTCGCTCAATAACATAAGGGCCTTTCCATGTCATCAATAACTTATTATGGTCCGTAGGTAACAACAGCAGAACCTTGTCTCCTGGCTTAAAAATTCTCAGTTTGGACCCTCTATCTTTATAGTCTTTTGCTCTTTTCGAAGCGATACCAGAAGCTTCTTGTGCTATAGTGCGCGCTGAAGATAGTCTTTCTCTTAAATCAACAAGGTACTGAAACACCGAAATCTGCTCATCGTCTCCCGATGATGGCGACGTCATCATGTCCCGAAGAACATCAGTTGGGCCCCTAGGACTACGACCGTACATCATTTCGAACGGCGAGAATCCCGTTGACTCCTGCCGTACCTCTCTGTACGCGAATAACACTGCAGGGATATATCTATCCCAATCTTTAGGGCGATCAGCAGCTACCTTACGCAGCATCGACTTCGACGTCGAGTTCAATCTCTCGCACATGCCATTAGCCTGCGGATGATAAGGGGTGGTAGTGATGGGTTGTATACTGAATAATCGGAACAATTCCTTCATCATCTGCGACGTAAATTGCGCGCCCCTATCAGACAGAATTTGCTCTGGTATTCCTACCCTAGCGAAGATTGCAAACAACGCTTCCGCGACTGCCTCAGACGTTATGGTCCGCAGAGGAACGGCCTCTGGCCATCTCGTAGCATTACATATGACCGTTAAGAAAAATCGATTCCCCCTATCGGTCGCTGGGTGAATGGGGCCAACAAGGTCTATCGAGACCTTTTTAAACGGTTCCGAGACCGTGGGGATCTTCTGAAGAGGAGCCTGGGGTGTACGACCCTTATGCGTCGTCTTTTGGCACGCGCTGCACGTCTTACAATAGACTTGCACATCTCTGTGGATCGATGGCCAGTAAAAATTTTTAAGAACCCTTTCTTTGGTTCTAGCTATCCCCATATGACCCGCTAATGGGACATCATGTGCCAAATGCAATACTGTTGCGATCAGCAACGCTGGCACAACGACCTGCTTTAAAATGGAGGACACCGTTACGTACTTACGGAACAGAATGCCCGCCTGAACAATAAAGGAGGACGACCCGTTCTTATATCTCCTCGTTTTCTCGGTTCGCGCTTCCCCAAAACATGGGTTTAATGATGGATCCTCCCTTTGTAGTCTCGCCAAGCGCTCTGGCGTGATATCTAGGTTGACCGCTGGCGTCGCCAAAGGTCTAATCTTATCTTTATCAGCTACCCGTCGACGTGTTTCGACCGCGGCGCAAAAGTCAATACCTTTTGATTGCGACCATGCTTGCACGTTCTCATCGGAAGGGGAAACCACCCGTGATACATTCCCAATGATGAGCTGGGCGCCTGGAAAACAACCAACGACTGCTTCGACTTCCCCGCTAAGGAAAGGTGTATCTATCACTATTCTTGCCATGGGTAATTTCTCAATGGCCCCCGAAAATTGGATGCACGGGACAGTCTCACCTGTAAGCTGTGAATCCCGAATGCAATCCCTATGCACTCCCACAACGGTAGATCCTGTATCTCGTAAAACCGAGACCGGTTCGTCCCCAACAAACCCCGGATAAACCCTAAGACCACCTCCTGTATGACATGAATTTATAACGGGGATCTTTCTCCCACAAGGTAAAACACCGGAAGATAATAACTTCTCACAACTGGGACACTTAGAATACTGTCCGCCTCCGTTGTCCGATGTAACGCACGCAGCCGCATGATGAAATTTATTTGGGGAACATGGACTGGAGCTACTGTCCACGTTCGCCGCTATCCTACCTGCAGGGCAGTTCACGCTGATGTGATCTGCTCTTCCGCAGTTCCAACACTTCGCGGCCCTACACTCGCGCGAAAAGTGACCCACGCGTCCGCAAGTCCAACACTCCGCTCCCTGGGCTGCCCTAGGCCTGGGTCCCCGTGACCCCTCGCGACCGGAACTAGAGTCCCTATGCCGTCGGTCATCGGCAAAGGTCACAACTCGCCCCCGGCCATTACCGCGACCTAGCCCTCCTGCTCGGTCAAACTTACCGGATCCATATGCCGGTGATTGGTGATAGCCCCTACGCTGCCCCTGGGCTTGCCCGCTATAGGCACCACGCTGACGCGACCTGTCCCTAAGTCCTGCCGGCGACCCCTCGACAACGGCGACGTAGCCAGCATCTTGGACGTACGCCCTGGCGACTGGTTTGGACGGATGCGCCGTACGGTATGCCTCCGCCAACTTAGACGCCTCCTGCACCGTCGCGGGTTCGTTCTCTTTCAGGAAAGCCACCAGATCCTTGTGGCACGACGCGTACAGCTGGTCACGGATCATTAAGTCTTTCAGTTTAGCAAAATCCGCGCCCACATGCGCCAAGTCTACCCAGTTCGCGAAATACTCAGTTAGTCTCGCGACGAAGGCAGCAAAGTCCTCCCTGGTATCTGCACGTGCTCGCCTAAACTGCTCCCGGAAATATTCCTCGGTACGCGCAAATCGGCGGAGCAGCAAAGCCTTCAGCTTATCGTAATCTTGCACGTCTTCGCGCTGTAGCTCTTTAAAGTAGGTTAACGCTCGCCCCTGCAATAGCGATGCCAGGTAGGTGGCCCATAATTCCTTATTTTCCCCCCATTGCAATTGTGCGTTCAGTTCGAACCTGTAAAGGAAGGCGTCTATGTCGTCCTTCCGGTCGTCGAACGTAGGGAGCTTAATCCTAACACCACCTTTATTGTGTACCTGCCGCTCAACTGCTTCTGTTGGCGCATTCTTTTGGCTTTCCAACTCCGCGATTCTCATTCGCGTCTCTCTCTCCTGTTGGTTATCCCTAGCTTCTATCTCCCTTAACTTTATCTCCCTCTCCTGCTCCTGAGCCTTAGCCTCTCTTTCCTTTTCCTGAGCCTCTTTTTCCTGCTCTCTATCCTTAGCACGCTCATCGCGCAATTCTGCCTGCTGTTCTTTAATCCAGCCGCGTAGGTCTTCTCCCTCCAGGCCAAGTTCCTTACCCAACTTCATTAGTTGTTGGAGTTCCGCCATTTCACAGATTTATGGTTATGGTATCTATTATAAGACGACCAACCTGTCGGTATGATCACTAACGATACGACCAGAGACCTGAGATCACACCAGATATAACAATACCCAGTTCAGAATACAATTCAGAAATTTTACCTTTACAGCACAACTAATTCTATATCTATAAAATGTATAGCACTATTAATTATAAAAGAAAATAGAAACGACAAGAATGAAGAAATACAGTAGAAGGACCACAAGTACGTCAAGGACAATGAACCAGACTAGGACAAAGCTTCTACAAAAAAAAAAAAACTATAATGGAAAAAAGAATGCAACCTACTACGCCGATTACACAACACGGTACGAACAAGAACAGAGTCTGAAAAAAAAGAACGTATCTATAGATAGGTAGAAAGAGGGACAAGAGAAAACGTCTTCCTGCGGAACAGAGAAGATATCGACGATACAACTAAACAAAAATACAGGTGCCTATAGAACTGTTCACTGTGATGAACGAAGTTCCAAAGTTTACCACACCTTTTTAAAAGGATAAACTAAGTTCAACACAGCAACCCCGCGCCACCGCCCGTACAATCAATTACGACAAAAACAGAAAAACAGCGGAAAAAGACAGATTAAAGGAACAGCCCACAATCCAGGGCACAAAATTTCAGTTTCACTTAACTTTCAAATTTTGAGTTTAAGTCCTCGACCTAATCGGAGCTCTGGCTACTTGTCTCCTCAGGCTGCACGCACACACACTCTGCAGAAATTTAAGTACACATTAATACCTATTCATAGCAATACATGCATCAATACATATTATAATTCATAAACATACATAAATCATACCATCATGAAATTTCCATTCATCCCACGAACAAGGACAACAGCACGAATTCCTAGCACAACAGAAAAACAACTAGATATAACGAATACACAATGTCAAAATGACCACAGGTAAACAGGACGAGCCCCCAGTGTCACAACGGACGAGCCCCCAGTGTCACAACGGACGAGCCCCCAGTGTCACAACGGACGAGCCCCCAGTGTCACAACGGACGAGCCCCCAGTGTCACAACGGACGAGCCCCCAGTGTCACAAATCCCAGACTGGGAAATGTAATAGTTTATGACAGGACGACAATCACGAACAAACAAGTTTAACACTTAACAAAACAACCCATCAGACTCACACATTTATTAAACATAATTATACATATAATAGCGCAATTACATATATTATATTATTGAAATGACTGCCGTACAACGGCCTTATTCTCACACACACGCTCCCTCGGATCCACAATCCGGTAGTTACTCCTAAAGGCACTTCGGCCTCAGCCTCTCCCCTCAGGGTCTTAATAGTACATTAATGATTCACTGGCACCGCAGTCTCTCAATATCACCTTCCTATTGTCATACACCTTAGCACTCCCCTCGCACCTCAGCAGGGCAATAACACATTATTATTTCCATAGCCATCAACATGGCAACAACATAATATCAGTTCACTAGCCTATCAACATGGCAACAATATAGTATCTCATTCACTCTCATATCTACGTCCCTGTCCGTGGCCTGACTGCCACGACTTTATGTGCCTCTACTGTCCTGCACTGACAGCCTCACTTCTGGCCTATGTGTGGCCTCCGGCCCTATGCTGGCCTATCCCCTGTGCTCATCGAGGTGGCTCTGCGGCCCGTCCCCGACACCTACAAGAATAACATTACATTGGTATAATACCCTACCATTTCTATTCACTCCACCTCTCCTTACAGTCCATGAAGCGTACACACACTAGTTCACCTTTCACTCACCACACATCTTACGGTAACACACTTCCATCGGAGTACACACTACTCACTCGCGCTACAAATCCATGAACTCACTTTCATCTATCGCTCATGGCGCACATTGCTATATTCAATATCAAGGACTTCCACATTCCTCACATATACTTATTCACATCATGGTAATAGACGAATAAAATATAATACATCAATCATAATAATCAATCAACGTTCTACATACCAGTCATTACTGGAAAGACTCTCACTAGTCTTCTCGACTGCTTCCCCTTTATGTCCGCCCGATGGGCTTTTATTCACAGGTCCGATCCCTAGGACCTTCTAACTTGCAGTGATAGTTATACAGCGCTTTCGCCTCCTTCAGACCCCCCCCCCCCACTACTCACAACAGCACGCTTAACTTGCTGTCTACTGTGAGTCCTTCCTACTCTACACCCGCTCTGTAGCAATCCCCTTAATTGCACTCACTCCACTCGTGACACCGGTGTACAATGAATTCCAAATAAAATGGAAAAAAAAAGTAGGCCTACGTGTATGATCTCTCGGATTTTAAGTCTTTCGTCAATTATGAACAAACAAACAAAATTATAACGGACAATTCACTGATTGCTATGGCATTTTATATTTTGAAAATATTCCACTTTCTTAAAGTTGCAAAGCTACCCCCTTTTTTTTTTGTGCGATTAAACTTTACTTACAATGATTGTCATTTGGCATTTCTCTGCTGATTTTTGTTTTCTTTGATGACGGTTGTTGCTGAACTGGAGCCTTCCTCCTCCTCCCGGCAAACTTCCCCGTCTAGAGGTAAAGAAATACAGAAGGCCTTGTCACGAGCGGGTGAGCGAGGATCAGTAGTTACGAGAAGAGGGTTAGAATAAAGTTAACCCACGGGGTAAGGGAAAGCGTGCATGTGTGAGAGGGGTGGGGGGGGGGGGGGTCTGAATGAGGCGAGAGCGCTGTATTACTATCACTGCACACTAAGACGTCTAAGAAAGCGGACGCAGGAGAAAGCCCAGAGGGCGAACATAAGGAGAGCAGTCGGAAGACTTGGGAGTAGTGTTTTTCCAGTGATGACTGGTAGGTGATTGATAATTATGATTGATGTATTATATTCGTCTATTACCATGATGTAAATAAGTATATGTGAGGAATGTGGAAGTCCTTGATACTGTATATAGCAATGTGCGCCATGAGCGATAAATGTAAGTTAAGTTCATGGATTTGTAGCGAGAGTGAGTATTGTGTACTACAGTGGAGGTGTGTTACCGTAAGATGTTTGGTGACTGAAATGTGAACTATTGTGTGTACGCTTCATGAGTTGTAAGGAGGGGTGAAGTGAATAGAAGTGGTATGGTATTATACCAATGCAATGTTATTCTTGTAGGTGCCGGGGACGGGCCGAAGAGCCGCGTCGGTGAGCACAGGGGATAGGCCAGCATAGGGCCGAAGGCCACACATAGGCCAGGAGTGACGCTGTCGTGTAGGACAGACGCAGCACATGAGTCGTGGCAGTCTGGCCACAGACAGGGATGTATATATGCTTGTAATGTGCTATTAAGATGTACTACTGTGACATGGATGTATTACTGTGTGAATTGAAGTATTAACGTGTTATGGCCACGTGAAGTGTATAGGAGGTTAAGGTGTATTGCCATAGGGAGGCGCTATTGAGAGACTGTGGAGTGAAAGAATATTAGTGTGTCATTAAGACCCTGAGTGGAGAGGCTGAGGCCGAGGTGTCTTTAGAGTAATTACCGGGTTGTGGACCCGAGGAAGTGTGCTTACGGAAGAAGGCCGTGGACGGCAGTTGACTTAAGTAATATAATGTATGTCATTGCAATTCTATCTTTATCTTATGTTAATAAATGTGTGAGTCTGATGGGTTGTTCTGTTAAATGTTATACTTGTTCGTTCGTGATTATTGTCTTGTTATAATTATTACATCTCCCAGTCTGGGATTTGTGACAGGCCTAGCATTTTATGACGTTGCAGCATTGTAAAAGGAACGTAAAACTGCAACAATTAGATTGAGCGTAACTTTTAGCTCGCTGAAGCCTTGGAAATCAATTGATTATAAATTTCTTTTACAAAATGTGCAAGGTGTTACAGATTCAAGGAAGGGTGTGCACTCCAATTGTAATGAATGGATTTCCTTGTTATCGTAATGGTGTGTTGGGGGTGTTGTTCGACTGCATATTTTTAATAGTAATATTGAATTTAATTCTTAACTTGCAGACCCATGCCAATTACTAAGGAACAAGTGGATAAATTCAACAACAGGGCCTGCAGGGCCACATTTTATTTACGTTAAGTTTACTAACAATTTCGACTAGAGATCTAATATGTAGTAATGATAAATATCAGCAGCATCAATTTCATAATCAATAAATACGTCATTACAAGTCTAGCTCTAGGTTTCCTACAAAATCATTTAACTTCTGTTCTTGCTAATTATCTAAATACTAATTAGACTCTATATAGAATTCTATCTCTAAAATCTGGTCTGCTTATTGTATGGCAATCAATATACTAGACTAGTATAGAGTCCAGTCTCTGGAGACATAAGGTCATCTCAGATATTTAGATCCAAAGTTACAGGTCTAGATCTTGCCCGTCGAAGTGACGTCGGCACAGTTAAATATTATATAGACTCTAGATAGGCCTATATATAATCTAGATCAAGGATGGACTGGCAACTCCCAGCCTCACCCAGACAATTCAATTACAATTAGACTCTAGATCTATATGATTCACACATTAGTACGAGTTGCAATTCTAGAATTCACAGCTAGATCTAGTCTATGTATTTAGCATCTTGCAATGTTCAGCAAGCACTCCGGGTAGATCTATGCACCAAGTGATCAATACTCCTACTGGATAACTGTCATGCTTTCGCCTCCTATTCACTGTCAAAACATCACGAGCCTCGGTCAGATCTTACTTACGATTGTTCTGGCGCTAAGGCCAGAAACAGTAGATAAAGGCGGTGTCATATTCAATGAGCCATGGATTAGTGACAAGACATTCGTCGAGCCATGCTGTTCATAATAAATGGATTCATTCAAGCAGAATCGACGCTGAGACCATCACCCACGGAAGTCTGGCATGGAATGAATAACTAGTGCCGCCAGCCCGCTCTGCAAGCAGCACGATTTACTACGCGTTGAAGCAAGAGGAAATATAATCCCCTTAGGAAAGTGAAACTGGGGCGCTAATCTTTCGTCTAAGCCCTACTGGTTTTTATTTAACTCTTTCCTACTTCCTAATATGTATGTTTTCTTATTCTTATCAATCCACAAAGATTTCTAGACGTGGATGTTAACTTTATCTATGCAAATTAGTTAAAAGTTAAAATTTGACACAGCAGACGACAATTCTTTAAGGCCACTCTAATAGATATTTTGGGTTTTCACAAAAGTTAAATTTTACTCCAAGGCAAGGGAAATTAATCTTGATATCTTACTCTGGGTTATATTAAATTAAGTTATTTCCCCTTGACCGTATTTGATTCTGACATCCCCCACCCCAGTGAAAATTTTAAGAAAAATTTACACGATAGGATCGAAGAAACTCGACAGTCATGAAAATGACACTGATACTGAGGTGGGGGCTTAAGTACCAAATTAGAAAAGTAAGGCCTAAGATGGATAAAAATTTAACCAAGAACGTGCATATGGATGGACAAATAAAAAATTACACAATTATTTATGGCAACGTTCTGTAGAATCTCATCTATGACGTATATTCTCATTTCATACAATCACACTTCTCATAAACATTTATAATAATAATGATTACTTAACTGTATACTCTTGAATTAAAGTATAATTATATTCACACAGTCACGCCTCACTGAAGAACCATACTCATAATTGTTATGTCAACACATATATTGATACATGTATGCACATTCACAAATAATATAATATTAAGTAAATTATTGTGGCATCCTATGGCAGCAGTAGCTCTGGTTGCTTGGTTTGCCGTGACTCCATCTCATTGACCCGCAGACAAGGGCGTCAGGTTTGTCAGTAGCTCAGGTCACAGTCCGGAATGACGCTGGTGGAAAGAGGATATTCACAAGAAAGAATGTAAAAATTGTTCATAAATTAGTGAACAATATAATGTGAATCCATCCACCGTCCAGAAATGAGGTGGAGAAGCGCCATCCAACCCCGATACAAGACAGACTCTTTAATAGGTAAATTAAATTAAACGGGACAAAACATCAGCTTGTGAATTGTCACCGCCAGGGATAGCCCGGATAACAAACCGGTACTCTTGGAGTGCAAGACTCCATCTTGTTAAACGAGCATTTTTAGCCCTGTTTGATTTCAGGAACAACAACGGACGATGGTCCGTTTCAATTATAAACTCGGACATGAGTAAATAACGAGAGAATGCGTTTACAGCATAAATAATAGCGAGGCACTCTCGCTCGATAATTGCGTATCGGCATTCCCTATCGAGTAGCTTGCGGCTGGCGTACATGCATGGCCGCAATGAATCTTCCCGTTCCTGCAGCAACACAGCTCCTATTCCCTTGTCCGACGCATCAGTGCGGACAATAAATGTCTGGTGTATATCCGGCAGTACGAGAATGGGGGAAGTGGAAAACAATCGTTGAACAGTCCGAAGGGCATCCGCACATTCGGTTGTCCATGTTACTTTGTTAGGAACATTCTTTCTCGTTAGGTCCGACAACGGAGCCGTCAGTGACGAAAAATTCGGAATGAACTTCCTATAGTAATTGAGGAAGCCCAATAAGCTACGAACTTGTTTCTTTGTCTGAGGAGCTTTAAGCTTTAAAATCGTAGTGATCTTATTGTCGTCCGGGGTCTGAACGCCATGGGCAATTGTATGGCCCAGAAAATTGATTTGATTGTATCCTAGAAATACCTTACTGGGTTTAGCGGTAAGGCCAGCTCGACGAAGAGCGATAAAAACTTCTCGTAGGGCCACTAGGTGGCCCGACCAATCGGCTTGAAAAATACAAATGTCGTCGAAGTACGACAAAACAGAACGCATGTGCTGGAGCAAGATTGTCATCATGCGCGCGAAAGTCGCAGGGGCTGTAACTAACCCAAAGGGCATGTAACGCCACTGCATCAGACCCAAAGGGGTCTGAAAAGCGGTATATTGCTTGCTATTTTCCTCAAGGGGAATTTGCCAGTAGCCCTTGGAGAGGTCAATTTTTGAAAAGATCGTTGCCCTCGCTAACTGTGCAAACAGATCCTCCTGGTTGGGAATCGGTTCAGCATCATATATCGTAACCTCATTGAGTCTGCGATAGTCAATACAAAAGCGCACTGTATCATCCTTCTTTTTAACTAGGACGATGGGCGAGCAATATGGGCTCGTCGATCGTTCTATCACTCCCAGCTGAAGCATGTTACGTACCTCGGTTATTATGGTATCCTGTGCGTGTAGAGGACGCGGGTACGGTTTAACAAAAACGGGTATATCCGTCTGTAATCGTATGACATGCTGTACCAAGGAGGTACAACCTGGTAAATCAGTAAAGACCGTAGTAAATTCATGAAGCAAATCTGTTATATCCTGTCTTTGTGACGTAGACAGATCTGGATTGATATGTACATCAGCTACATTTTCCGAAGCTTGCAATGGAGGGATTGATGTATTTATATTTATAGGGTCATCATCATCAATTGCAACCAAGGCCGCATTGGCCTGTGCAATCGCATGACCGCGATTGGTCTGACGATTATTATCGTCGGAAAGGTATTCCTTGAGCATATTGATATGGAACACTTTGTCTTGTCCTCGCATTTTTATCAGATAATTAACTCTGGAAAGTCTCTTTAGGACCTTAAACGGTCCCTTCCAAGTAAGCAGGAGTTTATTTTTCGTCTCCGGTAGGAGAACAAGAGTTTGGTCTCCGACGGATAAGGTTCGCAATTTGCTACCTTGATCGCGATATGATTTATAAATGCTCGCCTGCGCACTTGAAGATTTTTGTGCAAGTTGACATGCATTAAGAATTCGTTGTCGAAGGTCGACAACGTATTGATACGCGGATCGCGTATCGTTTTCGTCTGTGTCTGATCCGGCGAATAAATCATGCAGTATGGCCATTGGGCCACGCGGTTTGCGACCATACAGTAATTCAAATGGGGAAAAACCCGTCGATGCATTTGGTAGTTCTCGGTAGGCAAACAGAATAGCGGGGAGCTGACGATCCCAATCACTTGGCTTATCGGCCGACACCCGCGCGAGCATAGCTTTCATGCTAGCATTCCATCTTTCACAGCATCCATTAGATTGTGGGTGGTAGGGAGATGTTAATTTTTGTTTAATGCCTACTAATTCCAGGACTTTCCTAAATAGCTCAGAGGTAAATTGTGGTCCTCTGTCCGATAAGATTTCAACCGGAAATCCAACGCGTGAGAAAACAGTAATAAGAGCTTCAGCCACATGATCGGCTGAAATGTCCTTTAGTGGAATGGCCTCTGGCCAACGGGTTGCGTAGTCAATGACAGAAAGTATGAACCGATGACCTCTATCTGATTTCTGCAGAGGACCAACTATATCCACGGCGACGCGCTCAAATGGTCTGGAGACCGCTGGCATTTCTTGCAGAGGAGCTCGCATTGCTCTTCCCTTAGGAGTACGTTTTTGACATACGTCACATGTTGATACGAAGCGGTTAACATCCGCGTAAATGCTGGGCCAGAAGAATTGCGATAATATTCGAGATTTAGTTCTGGCCTTCCCTTGGTGACCCGCTAAGGAAGTGTCATGTGCGAGACGAAGAATGTCGCGGCGGAAAGATCTGGGTACCACAAGTTGCATAATCGTCTCTCGCTTGTTCCGAAAATTACGATATAATAAGTCATCTTTGATAAGAAACTTTGAAGTATCCGGCGCCGTAGGATCAACTTTAGCGAACAACGGTTTGAGTGTGGGGTCTGAGTGTTGTTCGTCATGGAAGGTACCAGAAGTTATGTTCAATTCAATCGTAGGGTTACGCAATGTACCATCTGGTCGTCTACCCGATTGCAGGCGTGTAGTCGCGCAAGCAACATTCTCATCTTCAGTCCAAATTTCCAAGTCACCGATAGGAAACTTTGTCACTTGAGGTATATTCCCTATAATTAAATCAGCAACCGGATTAGGTAGTACACATGCGATAACAATACCTGTAAGAAAAGGTGTGTCAATGTAAACTTCCGCGAGACGGAATCGCTCGATAGATCCGCCAAAAGTAATACAAGTTACCTCTTTATCAAGAAATTGTGTCGGACGGACTAGTGACTCCCGAACGCCGATAGTTGTGCATCCGGAGTCCCGTAGAACAGACGCGCGAATCGCGTTAACGTGGCCCTGGTAAAGTGTTAACTCACCCAGCTCATGTAGGGCCGACATGACTGGAACAGCCTTTGATTGTCATGAAGATTTAGTGTGACCGTCATCCTCATACGGTGTAGATTGAACAGCGCAGGCATTTGCCGCCTCCATTTTAACTGTACAATATTTTTGTATGTGGCCGAATCTATTACACCTATAGCACATAATACGTTCTCTATCGTATCCACGATAAGGTCGACCCTGCGGTTTATCATAATCATTATTTTCAAAATGTACGCGCCGGGGTGGTCCCTGAGGCCGGTTATATTGATGGCCTGGAAAATTGCCACGATAGGATGGGTGAGGCCCGTTAAATGAGTAGCTCTGGTATCCTCCACGAGGGGATGGATTAGTGCGACACGGAAAATCCCGTGGTCTATGAAACGACGGTTCTGATTGAGAGCGCGGATTTGGGGCCTGACGACGAGTCGGCCTTGAACGATCGTGTCCGGTTGGCACAGTTTTGCCAACGCCGGTATAACATGGTACTGTAGTCCCAGGCTTTGCCAAAGGACGATTTGGGTGGGCGGACGCATAACGTTCCGCACACGATGTGATTTCGTCAGAGGATGTCGGTGCTCTCTCTTTGAGATGGGCAACCAAATCAGAATGACATGCGGTGTAAATTTGGTCTTTTAAGACCAAATCATAAAGTTGAGAATAATTCCCTGCGGTCACGCCCGCGAGTTCGATCCAACGATTCATGTAATGTTTAAGTCGATCTATGTATGTCGAGAAATTCTCAGACGCCTCTGGTTTACAACCGCGGAATTTCTGATGAAATCCATCCTCCGTATGCTGAAATCGCTTAAGCAGCGCTGTCTTAAGCTTGTCGTAATTATCTGCATCCTCTACTTTGAGGCTATGAAAGACCTCGAGGGCCTTACCTGTCAGCAAATTTGAAAGGCAGGAACTGTACATTGTTTGCTGCCACCCAACACATTTTGCGTGCAGTTCGAAGCGGTGTAAATACGCGTCGATCCGGTCAACCTTCTCATTGAAAGTTGGAAGCTTTGGCTTTCCAGCGTAAGTGTTGCCGGCAGAAGTGGGGGCTATAATAGATTCCCGCTCTAATTTCTTTAATGTTATTTCATGTTCCCTTTTTTCTCTCTCCACAGCCTCCTTTTCTCTCTCTCTTTCTTCTTTTTCTCTTTCTCTTTGTTCCTTTTCTCTCTCTCTTTCTTCTTTTTCTCTTTCTCTTTTGCGTTCCTCCAACCGATCTTCACGGTCTCGGTCATTCTTTATTTGTTGTTGGCACCATGAGGCGCGTTGCTCTTCTGCTATCCCCAGGGCCTTGGCATATTCGATATATTTAGTGAAATCGGCCATGATGCCGATTAAAATTTGTTACTCAAAAGACGTATATATAACAGTCACCTTTCTTTCAATATTAATACAGTGTCCTATGTTATCACTGCTTGGAAAAACGTTCTATCTCTCTCTGTATATAGCAGGCAGTGTCAATTCCGCTGCAAAAATTTTATTTCTCTCTCTCACAATGTAGATAAGGCAGTGCCGTCTGTCCGTTAATCCCACTGCAACAAAATATACGTTTATCGCTCTCAACGCGACGAATCAGTGTCTTAAGTTATCACCGTCAAAAATATCTCTCTCTCAACGCAATGAATCAGTGTCTTAAGTTAGCACTCAAAAAATATCTTTCTCTCAATATTCAACGTGATATTAGCACGTGAACAAAATTGTATTTCTCTCTCTCACTTATCAGTACCAGATTACAATTCAACGTGGTTTTAGCACGTGAAATACCTCAGGCATATATTGTAAATCATAGCAATGTCAATATAATAGTTTAAACTTTATAAGGAATAAAAAAAAATACACTGAACAGTACACTAGACTCGCAACAAGCAAGACAAACGATAACAGACCCTACAGCCCTAACTTATTTACAAGATAGTATTAAGAAAAAGGACAGGAGAGACATCTTCCTAAAGAAAGGGAGGAAGCAAAGAACGCCACAATCTATACGAATAAATGGATCCCTACAGAACTATTCATAGTAAAGCAAATCACCCCGAGTTATCTATAGCCAACGATACACGTTCTGCACCCGATTGGCAAAGAAGATTAGCTAAACTACGATCCCATCCAACCACCCGCTAAACTAAACTGAACATGCAAAAAGATAAAAAGCCTGTAAAATGATGAGGAAGGAAAACACCTCAACCTCCCCAAAAATCGACACTCGGATGGTTCACTTAACTTTTTTTTTTAAAGGAATTTAGATGGTGGGTTCCTCAATCCATAGCTCGCATTCCCAAGTCCAAAGGTCTCGTTTTCTGTCACAGGTAGATAGATGTCTGATGGATGTTGTCCCTCGCCGTGATCGTCGGGTCAATGGGATTGACAGAACATCATATGAAATTCAAGCAAAAATTTTATATTAATAGATCTATACAATGTATATCATCGACATGTCTCTAGATCTAGATCTAGATTTGAAATCACAATCTTACAAAGTTACATCATGACATACTCAAATAGCTAACAAATCTCCAACTAGAATCTAGATAGATCTAAATCTCTCCATATATGTTAAGAAATAGTGTCCCTTTTATTAGATCTAGATTCCAGATCCAGATCATCTTATTAGATCCAGATTCTATATTATATTATTTCTTCTCTCAATAATAGCTAGAGTCTATCTCCTTACTAACTTAATTTTTTTAAGAGTGCCCCTATCTAATTGTTAAGTTATGATAATAAATGTTCTTTAGGGGGTCCCTCTCCAGTGTTACGGATTCAAGGAAGGGTGTGCACTCCAATTGTAATGAATGGATTTCCTTGTTATCGTAATGGTGTGTTGGGGGTGTTGTTCGACTGCATATTTTTAATAGTAATATTGAATTTAATTCTTAACTTGCAGACCCATGCCAATTACTAAGGAACAAGTGGATAAATTCAACAACAGGGCCTGCAGGGCCACATTTTATTTACGTTAAGTTTACTAACAATTTCGACTAGAGATCTAATATGTAGTAATGATAAATATCAGCAGCATCAATTTCATAATCAATAAATACGTCATTACAAGTCTAGCTCTAGGTTTCCTACAAAATCATTTAACTTCTGTTCTTGCTAATTATCTAAATACTAATTAGACTCTATATAGAATTCTATCTCTAAAATCTGGTCTGCTTATTGTATGGCAATCAATATACTAGACTAGTATAGAGTCCAGTCTCTGGAGACATAAGGTCATCTCAGATATTTAGATCCAAAGTTACAGGTCTAGATCTTGCCCGTCGAAGTGACGTCGGCACAGTTAAATATTATATAGACTCTAGATAGGCCTATATATAATCTAGATCAAGGATGGACTGGCAACTCCCAGCCTCACCCAGACAATTCAATTACAATTAGACTCTAGATCTATATGATTCACACATTAGTACGAGTTGCAATTCTAGAATTCACAGCTAGATCTAGTCTATGTATTTAGCATCTTGCAATGTTCAGCAAGCACTCCGGGTAGATCTATGCACCAAGTGATCAATACTCCTACTGGATAACTGTCATGCTTTCGCCTCCTATTCACTGTCAAAACATCACGAGCCTCGGTCAGATCTTACTTACGATTGTTCTGGCGCTAAGGCCAGAAACAGTAGATAAAGGCGGTGTCATATTCAATGAGCCATGGATTAGTGACAAGACATTCGTCGAGCCATGCTGTTCATAATAAATGGATTCATTCAAGCAGAATCGACGCTGAGACCATCACCCACGGAAGTCTGGCATGGAATGAATAACTAGTGCCGCCAGCCCGCTCTGCAAGCAGCACGATTTACTACGCGTTGAAGCAAGAGGAAATATAATCCCCTTAGGAAAGTGAAACTGGGGCGCTAATCTTTCGTCTAAGCCCTACTGGTTTTTATTTAACTCTTTCCTACTTCCTAATATGTATGTTTTCTTATTCTTATCAATCCACAAAGATTTCTAGACGTGGATGTTAACTTTATCTATGCAAATTAGTTAAAAGTTAAAATTTGACACAGCAGACGACAATTCTTTAAGGCCACTCTAATAGATATTTTGGGTTTTCACAAAAGTTAAATTTTACTCCAAGGCAAGGGAAATTAATCTTGATATCTTACTCTGGGTTATATTAAATTAAGTTATTTCCCCTTGACCGTATTTGATTCTGACATCCCCCACCCCAGTGAAAATTTTAAGAAAAATTTACACGATAGGATCGAAGAAACTCGACAGTCATGAAAATGACACTGATACTGAGGTGGGGGCTTAAGTACCAAATTAGAAAAGTAAGGCCTAAGATGGATAAAAATTTAACCAAGAACGTGCATATGGATGGACAAATAAAAAATTACACAATTATTTATGGCAACGTTCTGTAGAATCTCATCTATGACGTATATTCTCATTTCATACAATCACACTTCTCATAAACATTTATAATAATAATGATTACTTAACTGTATACTCTTGAATTAAAGTATAATTATATTCACACAGTCACGCCTCACTGAAGAACCATACTCATAATTGTTATGTCAACACATATATTGATACATGTATGCACATTCACAAATAATATAATATTAAGTAAATTATTGTGGCATCCTATGGCAGCAGTAGCTCTGGTTGCTTGGTTTGCCGTGACTCCATCTCATTGACCCGCAGACAAGGGCGTCAGGTTTGTCAGTAGCTCAGGTCACAGTCCGGAATGACGCTGGTGGAAAGAGGATATTCACAAGAAAGAATGTAAAAATTGTTCATAAATTAGTGAACAATATAATGTGAATCCATCCACCGTCCAGAAATGAGGTGGAGAAGCGCCATCCAACCCCGATACAAGACAGACTCTTTAATAGGTAAATTAAATTAAACGGGACAAAACATCAGCTTGTGAATTGTCACCGCCAGGGATAGCCCGGATAACAAACCGGTACTCTTGGAGTGCAAGACTCCATCTTGTTAAACGAGCATTTTTAGCCCTGTTTGATTTCAGGAACAACAACGGACGATGGTCCGTTTCAATTATAAACTCGGACATGAGTAAATAACGAGAGAATGCGTTTACAGCATAAATAATAGCGAGGCACTCTCGCTCGATAATTGCGTATCGGCATTCCCTATCGAGTAGCTTGCGGCTGGCGTACATGCATGGCCGCAATGAATCTTCCCGTTCCTGCAGCAACACAGCTCCTATTCCCTTGTCCGACGCATCAGTGCGGACAATAAATGTCTGGTGTATATCCGGCAGTACGAGAATGGGGGAAGTGGAAAACAATCGTTGAACAGTCCGAAGGGCATCCGCACATTCGGTTGTCCATGTTACTTTGTTAGGAACATTCTTTCTCGTTAGGTCCGACAACGGAGCCGTCAGTGACGAAAAATTCGGAATGAACTTCCTATAGTAATTGAGGAAGCCCAATAAGCTACGAACTTGTTTCTTTGTCTGAGGAGCTTTAAGCTTTAAAATCGTAGTGATCTTATTGTCGTCCGGGGTCTGAACGCCATGGGCAATTGTATGGCCCAGAAAATTGATTTGATTGTATCCTAGAAATACCTTACTGGGTTTAGCGGTAAGGCCAGCTCGACGAAGAGCGATAAAAACTTCTCGTAGGGCCACTAGGTGGCCCGACCAATCGGCTTGAAAAATACAAATGTCGTCGAAGTACGACAAAACAGAACGCATGTGCTGGAGCAAGATTGTCATCATGCGCGCGAAAGTCGCAGGGGCTGTAACTAACCCAAAGGGCATGTAACGCCACTGCATCAGACCCAAAGGGGTCTGAAAAGCGGTATATTGCTTGCTATTTTCCTCAAGGGGAATTTGCCAGTAGCCCTTGGAGAGGTCAATTTTTGAAAAGATCGTTGCCCTCGCTAACTGTGCAAACAGATCCTCCTGGTTGGGAATCGGTTCAGCATCATATATCGTAACCTCATTGAGTCTGCGATAGTCAATACAAAAGCGCACTGTATCATCCTTCTTTTTAACTAGGACGATGGGCGAGCAATATGGGCTCGTCGATCGTTCTATCACTCCCAGCTGAAGCATGTTACGTACCTCGGTTATTATGGTATCCTGTGCGTGTAGAGGACGCGGGTACGGTTTAACAAAAACGGGTATATCCGTCTGTAATCGTATGACATGCTGTACCAAGGAGGTACAACCTGGTAAATCAGTAAAGACCGTAGTAAATTCATGAAGCAAATCTGTTATATCCTGTCTTTGTGACGTAGACAGATCTGGATTGATATGTACATCAGCTACATTTTCCGAAGCTTGCAATGGAGGGATTGATGTATTTATATTTATAGGGTCATCATCATCAATTGCAACCAAGGCCGCATTGGCCTGTGCAATCGCATGACCGCGATTGGTCTGACGATTATTATCGTCGGAAAGGTATTCCTTGAGCATATTGATATGGAACACTTTGTCTTGTCCTCGCATTTTTATCAGATAATTAACTCTGGAAAGTCTCTTTAGGACCTTAAACGGTCCCTTCCAAGTAAGCAGGAGTTTATTTTTCGTCTCCGGTAGGAGAACAAGAGTTTGGTCTCCGACGGATAAGGTTCGCAATTTGCTACCTTGATCGCGATATGATTTATAAATGCTCGCCTGCGCACTTGAAGATTTTTGTGCAAGTTGACATGCATTAAGAATTCGTTGTCGAAGGTCGACAACGTATTGATACGCGGATCGCGTATCGTTTTCGTCTGTGTCTGATCCGGCGAATAAATCATGCAGTATGGCCATTGGGCCACGCGGTTTGCGACCATACAGTAATTCAAATGGGGAAAAACCCGTCGATGCATTTGGTAGTTCTCGGTAGGCAAACAGAATAGCGGGGAGCTGACGATCCCAATCACTTGGCTTATCGGCCGACACCCGCGCGAGCATAGCTTTCATGCTAGCATTCCATCTTTCACAGCATCCATTAGATTGTGGGTGGTAGGGAGATGTTAATTTTTGTTTAATGCCTACTAATTCCAGGACTTTCCTAAATAGCTCAGAGGTAAATTGTGGTCCTCTGTCCGATAAGATTTCAACCGGAAATCCAACGCGTGAGAAAACAGTAATAAGAGCTTCAGCCACATGATCGGCTGAAATGTCCTTTAGTGGAATGGCCTCTGGCCAACGGGTTGCGTAGTCAATGACAGAAAGTATGAACCGATGACCTCTATCTGATTTCTGCAGAGGACCAACTATATCCACGGCGACGCGCTCAAATGGTCTGGAGACCGCTGGCATTTCTTGCAGAGGAGCTCGCATTGCTCTTCCCTTAGGAGTACGTTTTTGACATACGTCACATGTTGATACGAAGCGGTTAACATCCGCGTAAATGCTGGGCCAGAAGAATTGCGATAATATTCGAGATTTAGTTCTGGCCTTCCCTTGGTGACCCGCTAAGGAAGTGTCATGTGCGAGACGAAGAATGTCGCGGCGGAAAGATCTGGGTACCACAAGTTGCATAATCGTCTCTCGCTTGTTCCGAAAATTACGATATAATAAGTCATCTTTGATAAGAAACTTTGAAGTATCCGGCGCCGTAGGATCAACTTTAGCGAACAACGGTTTGAGTGTGGGGTCTGAGTGTTGTTCGTCATGGAAGGTACCAGAAGTTATGTTCAATTCAATCGTAGGGTTACGCAATGTACCATCTGGTCGTCTACCCGATTGCAGGCGTGTAGTCGCGCAAGCAACATTCTCATCTTCAGTCCAAATTTCCAAGTCACCGATAGGAAACTTTGTCACTTGAGGTATATTCCCTATAATTAAATCAGCAACCGGATTAGGTAGTACACATGCGATAACAATACCTGTAAGAAAAGGTGTGTCAATGTAAACTTCCGCGAGACGGAATCGCTCGATAGATCCGCCAAAAGTAATACAAGTTACCTCTTTATCAAGAAATTGTGTCGGACGGACTAGTGACTCCCGAACGCCGATAGTTGTGCATCCGGAGTCCCGTAGAACAGACGCGCGAATCGCGTTAACGTGGCCCTGGTAAAGTGTTAACTCACCCAGCTCATGTAGGGCCGACATGACTGGAACAGCCTTTGATTGTCATGAAGATTTAGTGTGACCGTCATCCTCATACGGTGTAGATTGAACAGCGCAGGCATTTGCCGCCTCCATTTTAACTGTACAATATTTTTGTATGTGGCCGAATCTATTACACCTATAGCACATAATACGTTCTCTATCGTATCCACGATAAGGTCGACCCTGCGGTTTATCATAATCATTATTTTCAAAATGTACGCGCCGGGGTGGTCCCTGAGGCCGGTTATATTGATGGCCTGGAAAATTGCCACGATAGGATGGGTGAGGCCCGTTAAATGAGTAGCTCTGGTATCCTCCACGAGGGGATGGATTAGTGCGACACGGAAAATCCCGTGGTCTATGAAACGACGGTTCTGATTGAGAGCGCGGATTTGGGGCCTGACGACGAGTCGGCCTTGAACGATCGTGTCCGGTTGGCACAGTTTTGCCAACGCCGGTATAACATGGTACTGTAGTCCCAGGCTTTGCCAAAGGACGATTTGGGTGGGCGGACGCATAACGTTCCGCACACGATGTGATTTCGTCAGAGGATGTCGGTGCTCTCTCTTTGAGATGGGCAACCAAATCAGAATGACATGCGGTGTAAATTTGGTCTTTTAAGACCAAATCATAAAGTTGAGAATAATTCCCTGCGGTCACGCCCGCGAGTTCGATCCAACGATTCATGTAATGTTTAAGTCGATCTATGTATGTCGAGAAATTCTCAGACGCCTCTGGTTTACAACCGCGGAATTTCTGATGAAATCCATCCTCCGTATGCTGAAATCGCTTAAGCAGCGCTGTCTTAAGCTTGTCGTAATTATCTGCATCCTCTACTTTGAGGCTATGAAAGACCTCGAGGGCCTTACCTGTCAGCAAATTTGAAAGGCAGGAACTGTACATTGTTTGCTGCCACCCAACACATTTTGCGTGCAGTTCGAAGCGGTGTAAATACGCGTCGATCCGGTCAACCTTCTCATTGAAAGTTGGAAGCTTTGGCTTTCCAGCGTAAGTGTTGCCGGCAGAAGTGGGGGCTATAATAGATTCCCGCTCTAATTTCTTTAATGTTATTTCATGTTCCCTTTTTTCTCTCTCCACAGCCTCCTTTTCTCTCTCTCTTTCTTCTTTTTCTCTTTCTCTTTGTTCCTTTTCTCTCTCTCTTTCTTCTTTTTCTCTTTCTCTTTTGCGTTCCTCCAACCGATCTTCACGGTCTCGGTCATTCTTTATTTGTTGTTGGCACCATGAGGCGCGTTGCTCTTCTGCTATCCCCAGGGCCTTGGCATATTCGATATATTTAGTGAAATCGGCCATGATGCCGATTAAAATTTGTTACTCAAAAGACGTATATATAACAGTCACCTTTCTTTCAATATTAATACAGTGTCCTATGTTATCACTGCTTGGAAAAACGTTCTATCTCTCTCTGTATATAGCAGGCAGTGTCAATTCCGCTGCAAAAATTTTATTTCTCTCTCTCACAATGTAGATAAGGCAGTGCCGTCTGTCCGTTAATCCCACTGCAACAAAATATACGTTTATCGCTCTCAACGCGACGAATCAGTGTCTTAAGTTATCACCGTCAAAAATATCTCTCTCTCAACGCAATGAATCAGTGTCTTAAGTTAGCACTCAAAAAATATCTTTCTCTCAATATTCAACGTGATATTAGCACGTGAACAAAATTGTATTTCTCTCTCTCACTTATCAGTACCAGATTACAATTCAACGTGGTTTTAGCACGTGAAATACCTCAGGCATATATTGTAAATCATAGCAATGTCAATATAATAGTTTAAACTTTATAAGGAATAAAAAAAAATACACTGAACAGTACACTAGACTCGCAACAAGCAAGACAAACGATAACAGACCCTACAGCCCTAACTTATTTACAAGATAGTATTAAGAAAAAGGACAGGAGAGACATCTTCCTAAAGAAAGGGAGGAAGCAAAGAACGCCACAATCTATACGAATAAATGGATCCCTACAGAACTATTCATAGTAAAGCAAATCACCCCGAGTTATCTATAGCCAACGATACACGTTCTGCACCCGATTGGCAAAGAAGATTAGCTAAACTACGATCCCATCCAACCACCCGCTAAACTAAACTGAACATGCAAAAAGATAAAAAGCCTGTAAAATGATGAGGAAGGAAAACACCTCAACCTCCCCAAAAATCGACACTCGGATGGTTCACTTAACTTTTTTTTTTAAAGGAATTTAGATGGTGGGTTCCTCAATCCATAGCTCGCATTCCCAAGTCCAAAGGTCTCGTTTTCTGTCACAGGTAGATAGATGTCTGATGGATGTTGTCCCTCGCCGTGATCGTCGGGTCAATGGGATTGACAGAACATCATATGAAATTCAAGCAAAAATTTTATATTAATAGATCTATACAATGTATATCATCGACATGTCTCTAGATCTAGATCTAGATTTGAAATCACAATCTTACAAAGTTACATCATGACATACTCAAATAGCTAACAAATCTCCAACTAGAATCTAGATAGATCTAAATCTCTCCATATATGTTAAGAAATAGTGTCCCTTTTATTAGATCTAGATTCCAGATCCAGATCATCTTATTAGATCCAGATTCTATATTATATTATTTCTTCTCTCAATAATAGCTAGAGTCTATCTCCTTACTAACTTAATTTTTTTAAGAGTGCCCCTATCTAATTGTTAAGTTATGATAATAAATGTTCTTTAGGGGGTCCCTCTCCAGTGTTACGGATTCAAGGAAGGGTGTGCACTCCAATTGTAATGAATGGATTTCCTTGTTATCGTAATGGTGTGTTGGGGGTGTTGTTCGACTGCATATTTTTAATAGTAATATTGAATTTAATTCTTAACTTGCAGACCCATGCCAATTACTAAGGAACAAGTGGATAAATTCAACAACAGGGCCTGCAGGGCCACATTTTATTTACGTTAAGTTTACTAACAATTTCGACTAGAGATCTAATATGTAGTAATGATAAATATCAGCAGCATCAATTTCATAATCAATAAATACGTCATTACAAGTCTAGCTCTAGGTTTCCTACAAAATCATTTAACTTCTGTTCTTGCTAATTATCTAAATACTAATTAGACTCTATATAGAATTCTATCTCTAAAATCTGGTCTGCTTATTGTATGGCAATCAATATACTAGACTAGTATAGAGTCCAGTCTCTGGAGACATAAGGTCATCTCAGATATTTAGATCCAAAGTTACAGGTCTAGATCTTGCCCGTCGAAGTGACGTCGGCACAGTTAAATATTATATAGACTCTAGATAGGCCTATATATAATCTAGATCAAGGATGGACTGGCAACTCCCAGCCTCACCCAGACAATTCAATTACAATTAGACTCTAGATCTATATGATTCACACATTAGTACGAGTTGCAATTCTAGAATTCACAGCTAGATCTAGTCTATGTATTTAGCATCTTGCAATGTTCAGCAAGCACTCCGGGTAGATCTATGCACCAAGTGATCAATACTCCTACTGGATAACTGTCATGCTTTCGCCTCCTATTCACTGTCAAAACATCACGAGCCTCGGTCAGATCTTACTTACGATTGTTCTGGCGCTAAGGCCAGAAACAGTAGATAAAGGCGGTGTCATATTCAATGAGCCATGGATTAGTGACAAGACATTCGTCGAGCCATGCTGTTCATAATAAATGGATTCATTCAAGCAGAATCGACGCTGAGACCATCACCCACGGAAGTCTGGCATGGAATGAATAACTAGTGCCGCCAGCCCGCTCTGCAAGCAGCACGATTTACTACGCGTTGAAGCAAGAGGAAATATAATCCCCTTAGGAAAGTGAAACTGGGGCGCTAATCTTTCGTCTAAGCCCTACTGGTTTTTATTTAACTCTTTCCTACTTCCTAATATGTATGTTTTCTTATTCTTATCAATCCACAAAGATTTCTAGACGTGGATGTTAACTTTATCTATGCAAATTAGTTAAAAGTTAAAATTTGACACAGCAGACGACAATTCTTTAAGGCCACTCTAATAGATATTTTGGGTTTTCACAAAAGTTAAATTTTACTCCAAGGCAAGGGAAATTAATCTTGATATCTTACTCTGGGTTATATTAAATTAAGTTATTTCCCCTTGACCGTATTTGATTCTGACACAAGGACCAAGGTAAAACTTTCTGTTGTAAGAAATACTGTAAACTTTTATTATGGTATTATTCTTACATCCAGGTTTAAATAAAGTAATATCAAAATTGTTGTTCATTAGCAACAATTGCCCAACAAAAATTATGAGTATAATAATATTAGATCTAGTGTAACTCGCCCGAGGCTTGAAAACCACCCTTATTTTAAAATTTACAATTGGGCAAGAATGTAGAATGAAATACCGTAATACACTGTAATAAATTTGACGTTGCACTGATGCTGTCATAAAATCTTAAGGGCATATTTATTTATTTTACAATAATTAATGCTCCAGTCTTTCATCCTCCTTATGATCGTGGATGAATCTTTTTGGTTTTTTTTTTGGGTGCGCCTTTGACGGCAAATTGTGCCTTTGCAATGTGAATAAACTGTGATCAAAATCGTTGTGGACTTCGAAAGATGCAAGGTAAATTTAGAATAAGTGATAATCACTTAGCTTTTAGTTAAGGTGGCAGAAATGGGGTCCGGGTGCACCTCAGTTGGGCTTTTTCTCTGACCAAGTGTTTTACTTTTAGAAGATAATGTAGCGCTCTAAACTGTTACATTTTTAGCGTCAAAACTAGACCTTCCATGGGCACTCGCCCATGCCCTGGCTTGCTCCGGTTCCTCATAGGTATAACAAAATAATTATACAGTGGAGCCCAAGTAAACCGAACTTTGGTAAATCGAGTTTCTGTTAAATAGAAGTGATTTTGAAACGAGTTTTTTTTTTTCTTTATCTCTATTAAAAATTTACTGCTATTTCGGGTTCGAACTGCCCCAATTCTGATAAATAGAGTTGATCGAGGGCTCTCATCCTCAATCAACTCAGCGTAAGTTAATGTAACTTCTGATTTCCAGCCCCGTAGCCGTGAAAACCAGTTTCCACTAACACACTGACACAGGCCTGTTCAACAACTCCACGCTCCCCAGCCATCGAGGGGGGGGGGGGGGTGGGACATATGGGGAGGGTAGAGGTGCCGAAAATGATGCAAAGGGTAGGCTGCATAGCCTTCCTCTTACGTGCCTGTCCCGACCAAGCGAGAAACATGCGGCGGAGGGTGGCAGTGGTACGGGTCGGGGTCTCTGCACGCAGCATGATTATGCCCCAATGACCAATGATTGATATCAGTCAACAATACAGTAGGCGAGACGGTGCTTGCATTTTTAATTTATGGCCAGTGAATTAATCGATTGCTGACGTAACCACAACAGGTAGATCTACCGCCAAGACACGGTGGAGAACATAAATTACACACAGTTGAGCCGTGCGGTGTGCCCACCTTGCTCACATAGAGCCATTCTAATACACACTTGTGTAATGCTCTCTAAGCATCACAATCATGACTGTATTCAAAAGTAAAACGTTATGGTAAGGCCCTGGAGGAACAAAGACCTCACTTTCACGAGGTTCTTAGCACCTCAGTACTGCAAATACGTGACTGCAGTGTTTACACATTCACCACACTATACTCGATGAGGAGGGGGTACGAGTACGGCACTGTTACGCTGCGTAATAGTCATTCCACGCCACTGATAGCAAGGTGGGATTTAATATAACGCAGTAGGCCTACAGTCTCGCATTTGAACATCGTACACGTGAGAATGTCTTTGTCGATTGATGACGTCTCACACAATACATGCGGCCAAGATAAAGACAGTTTGCTGACCAGCAACTGCCACTAGTGCCAGGTCTAGGCCATTCAATGTTGCTTTTGTTTTGTTTTACCGCTACGGTAGGGTCACTCCTAAAGAAAATAATAATCGAAAGATCTCATGACTCATACAGGTTCCTCTGCGTTTTATGTGTGTGTGTATATATATGTGGGGAGGGGGAGGGGGGAGGCAAGACGAAGGGATATAATTATGCATATGGTATGGGGCAGACTGCAAAATAATGGTTATTTCTCTGCCCAAAGGTAAACCGAACTTTCGTAAATCGAAGTATAATCCATTTCCCGGCGACTTCGAATAATGCGGGCTCCACTGTATATCTTTCGCATGCATCTTGTGTTTGTGTCGCGAATCGCTCAAACAAATCCATGGCAGTTAAGTAGTGCTTTACCATAATGCTGAACGGCTCAAATGTCGCATGACGACATCGGTTATTTTTAGCCAATCTAAATATAGTAATGGCCAACTATATAGCACTGATCTGACTCGGGTCGAGCATTGGGGCGAAGGTTACGATAGGGAGAAAGTGCAAATGGGTTACCCACTTGGAGGTAACAACTAACATGCATGACCCTTATTTTTTTTTAAACTACGCAATAGAGATTCAGTCGTTTTCAGTCGGCGCCAGCAAATCCACGAAGGTTTCAAATACCATGGCTCAGTGCTACATGACGCCAGTGTGAGGGTGAATAAGGGAGAAAGACTAGTTTATAATAGGTGTCAGGCGGTCAATGTCGCGATCACATTTTTAGTACTGTAAATGTCCTGCTAGGCAACGGGTCGAGGTCATCGAGTTTAATAAGTTTGTTTCACTGAGACATCACGTAGTGGCCTTGAGCTGTCCTCGTGGGCAGTATGTTTTGAGTAGTATTTTGACTGGGAAACCATTTAGATAGAGAGAGAGAGAGAGCGTGTGGAAAGGAAGACGTGGAGGTAAACTAGGGATGACAAAACGGTTTTGGGCCCATGATTTTAATAGCAGCAGGAAGGGTGAGTAGGGGTTGTTTCATCGAGACGTTTGGTTTGGCCTTCGGAATTTCGTGCAGAAGGGAGTGTCACAAGTAGAGTGAGCGCAATTAAAAGGATTGCTGTAAAGTGGGTATAGGGTTGTAAGATTAACTCACTGATAGTTGAGGCCAAAGATCTTAAAATAGTATTAACCTAGATTCCCTAGTGACGTCACGTCACCGTACCTCAACGCTTTCGGCCATTGAGGTCAGAAACAACTCTTCCGGTTAGCCTGGTTTACTTTTTCTGTAAAGGGAAGGAGAAGCACTGTGAAAGCGAAACCAAAACATCTGATCACATCGTCAGCATTGTTTACGTTTGTGTCGTCCCCGGTTGTACACATCGTAGAAGCAAGGAAACGGACCGATCTTTTCACAGGTGAGAACATTTTAAGAAGTTAACGAGCCCCCCTTCCTCCAGCCTCATTCATTCCATGATGGTCTCAATGGCAGTAATGCATTCTAACTCAGTCAGCTGATTTAGCATTCAGATTGAGTTCTAAAGAGAACCTAGATCTAGAGCTAGATCTAGTTTATGTAGTAGTTTGTGTAGATCTAGTCAAGTTGAAGTGACGTGTCGTAGACTAGACTAGTTAGGGGCCTATAGTAGTGTCGGTGTAGTGTAGTAGTAAGGTGTGTTGTATAGATCTCTATTCCAACAGTCTACAGTCTAGTCTCGATAATCCGAACACCTCCATCCCCAGCTACAACTTTCAGATTATCGAATTTTCGAACTGGACGATGACCCAATCATACACTTACAATTCAGGAGGGTAGACCAAGAATTTACCGCCTATCCATACAATGTAGGCCTACTTGGCCAAAAAAAACACACACACACACACAGATTTACTTTTATAAGACAAAAAAAAAAGAAAAAGATGGTTAAGTCTAATCTGGAGCGGGTAATTCTGGGACTGAACCCGGAAATTTATTCTCCCTCTCCTCTACATGTCTGTCTCCCCTATCTTCTCTCTCTCTCTCTCTCTCTCTCTCTCTCTCTCTCTCTCTCTCTCTCTCTCTCTCTCTCTCTCTCTCTCTCTCTCTCTCTCTCTCTCTCTCTCTCCTCTCTCTCTCTCTCTCTCTCTGTCTTTTTTTTTTTGGGGGGGGGGGAGGGGGGTGTCTGTCACAGGTAGTTGGAGGCTGCTGTTGACGTAGCAAATTATGATTTTATGTAGCCATTATCATGCTTGCGCCTTATCCCCCCCCCCCCCTCACACTCTCACATGCTACTAGTGAGTGTCTGCCCATGCACTTGAGCTTCTGCTGGATCTTGATATCCGTCTGTTTATTTTATTAGAGGGGGAGGGGGGTGAGGTTGTCGATTACTTTCATATTTTCTGATTTTGTAGCTGTTATGGTGGTACGTCTTATAATACCCCTCTCTCCCTCTCTCTCTCTCTCTCTCTCTCTCTCTCTGTCTCTCTCTCTCTAACACACACGTTGAAGTAAGAATTTGCGAGTCTGTCGGTCCAAGCTTCTGAGTTTCTTCTTCTAGACCTCCTTATACATGTATTAAAAACAATTGTAGGCCTGCCATGTTCTCTTATTCTAGAATCTCTGACATTTTCCTGATTGTTGTAGCACTCAAGATCTACTTTTCTCGACAACGTAAAACAACAAGCTAGGCTTACTATGTACTACATCGTGGGCCTACTATCAAATTCGAGGCAAACGGTTTGTGTTTCCTATGGTAAACAGTAGCGTTGCTAGGCCGCCGCTTGGACAACTTGACCTCAAGCCGCCATTGTTTTCGCTCTCCACGCCCGGGACGCCGCGAGCTGGTTCTCGCAGCGCGACTAGGGAATCTAGGTTAATACTATTTTAAGATCTTTGGTTGAGGCAGACAGTTAACGGGAAAGCGTGCAATGACCTGACTAGAGTTTCCAAGTTATTGAGGTAACGTCTGTATAATGAAAAGCTTGGCAGGAATTTAACAGTTCTCGGCTGTGACTGATGACAGACTAAAATGATGAAAAATATATAATGAAATCCATTGATTTTGTTTGAAATGTGCCATCCATAGCTATGTCATAGCCCAATTCAAATCAATGTGGTCGATCGGGGGAATCATTTATTCAAGTTACAAGTACATGTATAAGGCATTTCTTTTTTCGGGGGAATGAAGGGGTCACCGTTACACCCAAGGACCCGGTGCTTGTCAGTTTTCTGTCTTCTCTTTAGTTTGCTTTGTATCGTTTGGGTTATATTTCTCAAGTAGGGCCTCGCTACATACAGATTTTTCTTTTTGCCCAATTTTGAATTTGTCAGTTTTGTAGTTTTGTATTTTGTCAGAGAAAGGCTACAGAATTTCAAAAACGCATCACACATAGACTGCTTGAGATAATTAGTCCCTGTAAAGTTCTATCATCGTTCATGATTTTTACTCAACAGTAATGCAGCCGGATAAATCTTCAGACTCGGGTGTAACGATGACAAGAGACTGTGACCATCACACATTAGACCTGTTGGATGAACTACGAGTGGCTAATGTGGTTACTGCGTGGGTTCAATAGTAACTCCCTTAAGGATACACAGGATTAACAAACACAGGGTTCTGCTGGCAATCTCATTTATTCAAAAAGCCTAACAAAGGTATCACTACCAAACAAAAAAGGCATAGGAGAACCCTACCAAGCAAAAAAAAAAGCCCAGCCAGCCATAAGCTGGAACAAGAGAAAAAGATAAAAATATGATTAGGATATAATGACAACATTAATCAGACAATCAATGGTGGACATACATAGTATTAGTATTAAGTATTAAATCAAACAACAACAACATAATATAGAATTTAAGCAATAACCAACTGGATATGTATGCATGGAATAAAATAGCGCTAAGGTTAATGAATAACAACTACAAGGGGCTATATCATATACACAAGGAGTTTCCTAGTACACTGGCAACATAAACTAATTAATGTACTAATCAAAGTATGAAGGACATAACAAATGAAGGGGCAAGAACACAATAGTTTCGCTCCACTGAGCCGGTGTACAGCACATCCAGAGTGGCCATTCCATTTAATAACGCAGTGGCCAACATGGCCCACTGACCGTCCATAACACAGACGCTGCATCCCAGTGCAGGCCATCCTCATAGGCCCACTCCCATTATTAGTACTAACCCGCCCCAGGGCTATTGTATTGGTTACTTCCCTTCCCAATCGATACTGAAGGGTCCCCTTTGACCTTAGCCGCGGAGCTATGCCGCCAGGCTAACATGTGTATGACACACCACTAGATACATAAAGTAATGTGTACATTCCTTAAAATGAAACTGTCCTTCACACACTTACGAAACTCATAGAAGCATAATACATCTGGATAACTATAATACATGCACATGATATATATATATATATGTCGGCGAGACTCATTGCAACATGTGTAGACTCACTGAAACATTGTTCATCCACCGCCGCACATAGAACAATCCTGGGGCTCACCCATGTGAGGCCCAACTAATATTACACATCTCCAATACATGTAATTAATTACACATCTTAAACACTAAACACGCAATCACAATCACACTGCTCTCTATAGCATAGTGGTACTGGCAAGGTACACAAATACCCGTAATACAATCAAGTGTATAGTGCCGCTCGCTGTAACATAAGCCATCCACATTAACATGTCAGGAAATCCTCACTGCCTACTACAACAAGGCAATGCTACACATACACTATATATATGCACACAAGCAAATCTTGATAGCTTGGTTAGCGAGCCATCATTATCATCTAGCACCGCAAATGTTAACTTTGACAATAAAGTCACAATATCAAGACACTGCACTGCCCCGCGCATCTTACACGTCTAATGACAATGGCAATTACCGTTGAGCCGGACTCATAATAGTCCTAATAGTCCTATGGACTCGGAAACTACACAACGCACCGACCTGAAATTTGGCACAAAGAATCATGGGATAGCGAACATTGTTCGTATCGCTATACACAAACAAAACCGTTTGTTATTTCTGAGTTACTCGGTAAATGCGATTATAATTAAAGACTAAATTCACGAGAGCGTTTGATCCGAAATTTACGATCAATAAGATAGTGATGTATGTTTCTAATAATAGCCCACTTCCGCCTACACATGACGTTATCACTTCCTGCGATGTGTTCACTAACAAACAAACTAACCCGTGCGCAAATCATTGCCATTTGACGGATGCTGACGGGATGCGCAGGATGTCAACGCGCAAAGGGAGAGCAGTAAAACGTATCAAAAAACAAACAAACAAAAATAAAAATAAAGCTAAAGGAACGGGCAAAATGAAGCAGGTCCATAATAATCACCCAGAACTGAAACTAATAAATCGATTTATCCCGGGCAGGGCCGGGCAACTCAGCTAGTACACTATATATATGCACACAAGCAAATCGTGATAGCTTGGTTAGCGAGCCATCACTATCATCTAGCACCGCAAATGTTAACTTTGACAATAAAGTCACAATATCAAGACACTGCACTGCCCCGCGCATCTTACACGTCTAATGACAATGGCAATTACCGTTGAGCCGGACTCATAATAGTCTCTGTAGATCAGCATTCTCTATGCGGCATCCCCGAAAGGGGGGGGGGGGGGGGTGCGCAAATTAAAGTCACTTCTAATATAGTCTCCAACTTACCAAAAGTCTTTCTGCTACTGGCGAAACTGGACCAGGCCATGTTTTGGGCGAGGCGCGCCACGGCAGGCCGCCGCCGGTCTATTGTACTGCGAGGCCCACTTGTGCTTCCTATCGTTGCGGCGTCTTTGATGGAGTCTACTGACCACTCGAACTGGCATCATCTTTATGAGCCAGCGCGACATTGAGTCCAGCCGAACAACATAACAGGTTAGGGTCCTAACACAATCGAATTTACAGTACGGTTAAAAGGGTGCACACAAAAGTCAATTAGGTATCCCAGTAAACTGCAGAAATTACTCTAACGTCCCCTCCAGCAATAATTGAATAAATTTGACCCAGGTTGGATTTATCGGGGATAACATGCGTCTAACTCATAGTTTACTTTAAATCCGAGACCCTCTTATTAATTATTTCAATAGGATATGTGCATCAAAGTACAACAAAATTGGTACCATTATAAAGTAGAAACTTGCTGCTAAAATTCTAACTGACTACTTATACCAGAAACCCGGTAATAGTTTTAATATAAATTTTCAAAGTGTCAGGACTAACAACATTGGACAAATTTGTGCGGGATACTTTCGTCCATTAATACCACGTATCTCCATTGATAACAGACGTTATCATGAGTACCTATTTTGTACCGATAGGGTATTGTCTACTCTTAAAAATGAATTCGGGTTCCCGTCTTTCTGTCGGTGGATAACAACGAAGGAGCGAGTTGTAAGAAACTTAAAGCCATGATATAAGAGTTGGAAGCCCGGTGGTCAACATTTCCAACTGACCAATCAAAATGTGCGCTTTTCCTCGTGATGTGAATAACGGGTCCCGCGCTAGTATTACAAGGGAAATAATCCAATTAATGGTACTCGGCCAAGTGTCCATAAACTACTATGAGTGGCCGTCCCTCACTCACGCACCAGAGTTACCATGAAAGCACATTAAAAATAGAAAGTCATTCATCCTCTCACAGACCAATATCATGTCGATTTGCTGAGCAATGTGCGTCACTGGAATGCCGTTAATAAGAAATACATTGTCACAAATCCCAGACTGGGAGATGTAATAAGTTATGACAGGACAACAATCACGAACAAACAAGTTAACACTTAACAGAACAATCCATCAGACTCACACATTTATTAAACATAATTATACAGATAATAGCGCAATTACATACATTATATTATTGAACTCAACTGCCGTACAACGGCCTTATTCTCACACACACTCTCCCTCGGATCTACAATCCGGTAGTTACTCCTAAAGGCACTTCGGCCTCAGCCTCTCCCCTCAGGGTCTTAATAGCACATTAATAATTTACTGGCACCGCAGTCTCTCAATATCACCTTCCTATTGTCATACACCTTAGCATTCCCCTAGCACCTCAGCAGGGCAATAACACATTATCATTTCAATAGACATTATTAGTTCACTAGTCCCTCAACATGGCAAGAGTGCATTATCACATTCACGCTCATATCTACGTCCCTGTCCGTGGCCTGACTGCCACGACTGTATGTGCCTCTACTGTCCTGCACTGACGGCCTCACTTCTGGCCTATGTGTGGCCTCCGGCCCTATGCTGGCCTATCCCCTGTGCTCATCGAGGTGGCTCTGCGGCCCGTCCTCGACACCTACAAGAATAACATTACATTGGTATAATACCCTACCATTTCTATTCACTCCACCTCTCCTTACAACCCGTGAAGCGTACACACACTAGTTCACCTTTCACTCACCACACATCTTACGGTAACACACTTCCATCGGAGTACACACTACTCACTCGCGCTACAAATCCATGAACTCACTTTCATCTATCGCTCATGGCGCACATTGCTATATCCAATATCAAGGACTTCCACATTCCTCACACATACTTATTTACATCATGGTAATAGACGAATATAATATAATACATCAATCATAATAATCAATCAACGTTCTACATACCAGTCATCACTGGAAAGACTCTCTCACTAGTCTTCTCGACTGCTCCCCTTATGTCCGCCCGATGGGCTCTTATTCACAGGTCCGTTCCGTAGGACCTTCTAACTTGCAGTGATAGTAATACAGCGCTTTCGCCTCATTCAGACCCTCCCACTACTCACAACAGCACGCTTAACTTACTTGTCTACTGTGAGCCCTTCTTACTCTACACCCGCTCTGTAGCAATCCCCTTAATTGCACTCACTCCACTCGTGACATCATCCCCCACCCCAAAAAAATTAATGCAATTAATTTCAAATCGCATCAAGATGACTGTCAACGAGTGAGCGTGAGCAATACGTACACTAAAAAAAAATGACCTAGCAGTTCCCCTAGTATATAGAATACCGAAATCAGGGGAAAATATGGGGATCAATATGGCCTGCAATATGCATATATGTGTCACATCATGAATAGCTAACTAATCACAATACTTAATACAGAATCAAAAACCACTCAACCTATCAACCATCCTTCATATCACATTTATAATGTCAATATTTTAAAGTCGACTCATTCACACAGATCCTGTCAATGTTCCTGTCCTCCGATGTATAAGCTCCTGAAATCTTCCCCTAGGCTCGACTAAGGTAGTCGGCGATATGATTGCTGGTTCCTGGAATTGGTTGAATAACGAAGGTATACGGCTGCAAAGCCAATGCCCATCTAGACAAGCGTGGGCTGGACGAACGATTCTTCGACAAAAATGTCAGCGGCTTGTGATCTGTCTGGATACAAAATTCTCGTCCCATGAGATAACGTCCTAGTTTCTGGACGGACCAGACAATGGCAAGACACTCACGCTCTATCACAGAATACTTTCTTTCTCTCTGCAATAACTTCCTACTGACATAACATACAGGATGGAGACATTCGTTCTTCTCCTGTAGAAGACAAGCGCCGACACCAGAGTCCGACGCATCCGTTCTGAGGATAAAATTAGATCGAAAATCGGGTAATATCAGAATGGGTGACGATGATAATGCTGTCACCAAATTATCAAATGATGTCTGACATTCAGACGTCCACTGGACCTTATCGGGTTGTCCCTTCTTAGTAAGGTCAGTAAGAGAAGATGACAAGGAGGAAAAATTTGGAATGAACTTTCTGTAATAATTTAAAATGCCCACTAAGCTTCTGACTTGTTTCTTTGTTTTAGGGATTTGCAACCCTACTAACTTGTCAATTTTTGTTACTTCAGGTCTCTGAACACCTCTACCCACGATATGTCCTAAGAATATTATCTCTGGACATGCCAAATCCATCTTTGCGGGTTTAGCAGTTAACCCAAAATGACGTAATCGTTTAAAAATTACTGTTAGTGTCTGAATATGATCAGACCATGTCGACGTATGACATGCTATATCGTCAAAGAATGACACGACATTAGGTATGTCCTTCAACACTAGTCTCATTAATCGTGCAAACGTCGCTGGCGCGTTTACCAACCCAAATGGCATGACCTTAAATTGGAATAATCCAATGGGCGTTTGGAACGCCGTGTATTGTTTAGACTCCTCAGTAAGCGGGATTTCCCAATAACCTTTCGTTAAATCTATCTTGGAAAACCACGTGGACCCGGCCAATGAAGCTATTAATTCCTCCTGAAACGGAATAGGCTCCCTATCGCCTACCGTAATAGTGTTCAATCTTCGAAAATCAATACAGAACCGCACCGATCCATCAAGTTTTTTCACGAGGACGATGGGTGATGAATACGGCGATGTTGATGGTTCTATCACATCTAACTTCAACATTGACTCAACTTCCTTTATGACTCTATCTCTCGAAGAAAAAGGCAACGGATACGGTCTAAGAAATACTGGCTTATCCGAAGTCAACTTTATTTGGTGCTGGATCACCGTAGTGCGACCCGGCAAATCCGTAACAACATCCGGGAATGACGCTAGCAGGGTCTTAAGTTCCCTACTCCTTGAACTCGTAAGGTCAGGGTTAATTTTTACGTCCCTGTAACCTTGTGTCGGAGTTAACTCCGGCAATTGAATTTGTAAATCTTCCTGCGCCTCGGTGTCGCTTACGTCACAGTCCAACTGGTCTACGACCCCCGTACAAGCAATAGAGAAGACAGTCTCCTCTGGTCTTGTCTGTGCACACAGATACTGTGGTCTCTCATAAAATCTCTGTAGCATATTAACATGGAAAACCTTACTCGTTCCATCAATGTGGACAGCGTAATCTACCTTTGAAACAACTCGCTCAATAACGTAAGGACCTTTCCATGTCATCAATAACTTATTATGGTCCGTAGGTAACAACAATAGAACCTGGTCTCCTGGCTTAAAAATTCTCAGTTTGGAACCTCTATCTTTATAGTCTTTTGCTCTTTTCGAAGCGATACCAGAAGCTTCTTCTGCTATAGTGCGCGCTGAAGATAATCTTTCTCTTAAATCAACAAGGTACTGAAACACCGAAATCTGCTCATCGTCTCCCGATGATGGCGACGTCATCATGTCCCGAAGAACATCAGTTGGGCCCCTAGGACTACGACCGTACATCATTTCGAACGGCAAGAATCCCGTTGACTCCTGCCGTACCTCTCTGTACGCGAATAACACTGCAGGGATATATCTATCCCAATCTTTAGGGCGATCAGCAGCTACCTTACGCAGCATCGACTTCGACGTCGAGTTCAATCTCTCGCACATGTCATTAGCCTGCGGATGATAAGGGGTGGTAGTGATGGGTTGTATACTGAATAAGCGGCACAAGCCTCTCCCCTCAGGGTCTTAATAGCACATTAATAATTTACTGGCACCGCAGTCTCTCAATATCACCTTCCTATTGTCATACACCGTAGCATTCCCCTAGCACCTCAGCAGGGCAATAACACATTATCATTTCAATAGACATTATTAGTTCACTAGTCCCTCAACATGGCAAGAGTGCATTATCACATTCACGCTCATATCTACGTCCCTGTCCGTGGCCTGACTGCCACGACTGTATGTGCCTCTACTGTCCTGCACTGACAGCCTTACTCCTGGCCTATGTGTGGCCTCCGGCCCTATGCTGGCCTATCCCCTGTGCTCATCGAGGTGGCTCTGCGGCCCGTCCTCGACACCTACAAGAATAACATTACATTGGTATAATACCCTACCATTTCTATTCACTCCACCTCTCCTTACAACCCATGAAGCGTACACACACTAGTTCACCTTTCACTCACCACACATCTTACGGTAACACACTTCCATCGGAGTACACACTACTCACTCGCGCTACAAATCCATGAACTCACTTTCATCTACCGCTCATGGCGCACATTGCTATATCCAATATCAAGGACTTCCACATTCCTCACATATACTTATTTACATCATGGTAATAGACGAATATAATATAATACATCAATCATAATAATCAATCAACGTTCTACATACCAGTCATCACTGGAAAGACTCTCTCACTAGTCTTCTCGACTGCTCCCCTTATGTCCGCCCGATGGGCTCTTATTCACAGGTCCGTTCCGTAGGACCTTCTAACTTGCAGTGATAGTAATACAGCGCTTTCGCCTCATTCAGACCCTCCCACTACTCACAACAGCACGCTTAACTTACTTGTCTACTGTGAGCCCTTCTTACTCTACACCCGCTCTGTAGCAATCCCCTTAATTGCATTCACTCCACTCGTGACATACATGAACATGTAAAAATAAAGAACACAAAGCCAGCTTTCATAACAATAATTGTTCAGTATAACCCTCAACTCGCGCATAATAGGTCTACGACATATTTACGTACTGGGCTAGGCGTAACAATGACATCGTAACGGAATCAGTAATACCTACATGTATTTTAGTGTACTGAAAGGCACTCTCATGGACTTCTGTCAGTCTTATGGTCTTAATAGAACAAAACGATGTCTAAAATATCCCCGCCCCCCTCCCAGCGTCAGGGTGTAAGAGTGACAAATCAGACCAAAGCAAAACAAACAACAAAAAATGATCACCAAATCCTCCACTAGTGTAAACTTTCAGTTATCTGTGAAAAGTTATTTCATGTCTGTGGTTGTTTCTACAAGTTAGAAACTTTAATGATGGGTTTTGTAGCGGGTGCTGTGTTTTATCACTACTAACTATGATGAGTTGTACAGGTTGCCAGTGGGAAAGGGCAGGGGTCACATGCTCACCTTTGTAGAACGGCTTGTGTAATCACATGTATATAGGCCTATACACAAGTAATAAATCAAATCTGCATTCTTTTTGCATCCACCAATATATACGTAACATGTGCTTGTCAAGACAGTGTACAGCGTCCTACAGGTCAATACATGTAATTACATGTATCAGCATACATTTCAGTAGTTGACAAAAAAACCCAATTCCATAATTACACAATGTATATTTCAGCTATTACCTTGACAAGTCATGTGGGAACTGAACTCAAACACAATGGTTTCACCACTTCGCATGATGTTTAATTCTGATTTTTGTTACGATTCATCGCCATCACGTAAAGACTTCAAAATGTGGATTAGAAATGAGATGGATCGTTTGACCATCAACGCCAGATTCTCATACCATGTACATGTACATATCTATCTATCTTATTAAAATATGTTGTGTAATCCAAACAGCCAAAACAAAATCGGGGTGCTCTACCAGTACCAGGCAGAGAGAATGTTTTGGTGTGTCTGTAAGTGTAAGTGTAAAGTTTCTACATTGGTTTCACGGCAGTGACTGCAATTTATTTCACTGGCTAATTATTAATTTGGGCTTGCCTTCAGAGAGAACTCTCTCTGCTATGACTAGAGAAGTACATGATGTGTAAAGCGATAATACATGATATATCTTTTTTTTTTTCTTTTTTGCTCTGCAGTTGTTTCTTTAGAACAGTTGTGATTCATCCATCAAATACACCTCCCATATTTCTACCGATTCCATCGACTTTTTGGACATCAAGGTCTCGTTGACACCCACGGGACTGTCCACATCGGTGCATTATAAGGACACGGACAGCCATACGTACTTACATTATGGTTCTTCTCACCCGCGTTCTTGCAAGGATGCCATTCCCTTTTCGCAATTGCTCCGTTTGCGTCGTCTTTGCCAATCGGATGCAGACTTTGCCACTGAAGGCAAGAGGATGTTAGAATTTTTTCGCCTTAGAGGTTATCCAGGATATGTTCTGGATCAAGCCTGGTCGAGGGCCCGTGATATCAGTAGGCTGGATGCCCTCACTCCCAGACAAAGGAGGGAAGATAATCGTATCAAACTAGTTTTCACTTATCACCCCCAGTCTTTTCCTATTAAGCAAGTCCTCCTTAGAAATCTCTCTATCTTGATGTACGCTTTGAGACCGAACAACGATTAATTTTCCAGCTCGGCACTGTCACGAGTGGAGTGAGTGCAATTAAGGGGATTGCTACAGAGCGGGTGTAGAGTAAGAAGGGCTCACGGTACGCAGGTAAGATAAGCGTGCTGTCGTGAGTAGGGGGGGGGGGTCTGAATGAGGCGAAAGCGCTGTATTACTATCACTGCAAGTTAGAAGGTCCTACGGAGCGGACCTGTGAATAAGAGCCCATCGGGCGGACATAAGGGGAGCAGTCGAGAAGACTAGTGAGAGTGTCTTTCCAGTGATGACTGGTACGTAGAACGTTGATTGATTATTATGATTGATGTATTATATTATATTCGTCTATTATATATGGCCTTTAGCGTCTTTACAGACGGTCTTAGCAGCTAGAATATTCACTTTCACTTTGACTGACAGCTTCTCTCGTGGCTTATTCTACCAATGTTTGACCCGAGAGTGCGATGGCAGTGATTGCAGGTCAGTCTTTTGGGTTCACTTTGGCGAGTGTTTTCATTCCGCCTCTGTCGTTTTGTCAGGTATGTTTCTTTTGCCTTGAAGTCTATTGCGAGCGTGCCACTGCGCAATTTTTGTCTCCATCTTCTTCGATCACTTGCAAGGTTCTCCCATTCATTGGGGTCGATGTTGAATGCTTTCATCGTGACCTTGCAAGTGTCTTTGAATCGCAGATGTGGCCTACCTCTGGGTCGGTTGCCAGTAGCAAGTTCCCCGTAGAGAATTTGTCTGGGGATGCGATCATTTTCCATACGGTGGAGATGTCCAAGCCACCGCAGTCTTTTTTTGCCTAGGAGAGCCTGAGTTGATGGAATGTTGGCTCGGCTCAGAACTTCGATATTTGAGATCCTGTCTTGCCACTTGATCTTGAGAATTTTGCGTAGGCAGCGCAGGTGGAAGGAGTTGAGGGATCTTTCATGTTTGGAGTAGGTGGTCCATGTCTCTGAGCCATACAGCAGGGTGCTTAGGACGCAAGTTTGGTACACGAGTACCTTTGTTTTGATGGTCAGCTTGCTATTGTTCCACACCCTTTTTGAGAGTTTGCCAAAAGCTGTGGCCGCCTTTCCTATTCTGGCATTTATTTCAGTTGTTATGTCTGTGCTACCACTGATGGTTGAGCCTAGGTAGCAGAATTTTCCCACTTGCTCCAGAGGAGAGCCATTCAGCATGATTGGGTTGGAGTTTCTCAAGCCTTGTGTCAAAACTACAGTTTTTGAGACACTGATCTTTAGCATGAATTTGTCACAGGCTTTGGCAAGGCTATTGATGAGAGCCTGGAGCGTGGTTTCATCGTGGGCCACGATTGCAGCATCATCTGCGAAGAGGAGCTCTTGTAACATAATATGCTCTGTACGAGATTTTGCTTTTAGTCTGGCAACATTAAAAATGGAGCCGTCCACTCTGGTGTTAATAAGTACTCCACCTGAACATTGACCAAAGGCATTCTTGAGTAGGGCTGCAAAATATATACGAAATAAGGTAGGAGCAAGAACACATCCCTGATTCACACCGCTGTTTACAGCAAATGAATTGGATGTGCAGCCCTCAAAGTTGACACATGCCCTCATGTCAGTGTGGAAGGATGCAATAAGTTTTAGCAATGTTGGTGGACAGCCTATGGATTTAAGGACTGCATACAGGCCAGATCGGCTTACGGTGTCGAAAGCCTTTGTTAGGTCCACAAAGCATGTTATAAGCGGCCTGTTTTGTTCTTTACATTTTTCTTGGATTTGCCGAAGTGCAAATATCATGTCAATAGTTGATCGTTTGCTTCGAAAGCCACATTGTGTTTCTGGTAAGACTTTTTCCGCCAGTTGTTGAAGGCGGCAGAGGATGACGCGAGCAAAAGCCTTTCCAGTAATGCTGAGGAGGGATATGCCTCGATAGTTGTTGCAGTCGCCTTTGTCTCCTTTGTTCTTGTAAAGTGTGACAATTTTGGCGTCTCTCATATCATGTGGTATCACGCCTTCTTTCCAACACTGCAATAACAGATTATACAGGTGTGGTAATAGTGGGCCTTTTAGGTCTTTTAATACCTCTGCAGGAATGTTGTCACTTCCTGTGGCTTTTCCAGCAGACAGGTGGTCGATTGCATTGGAAAGCTCGACTAAGGAAGGTTCAGCGTCAAGTTCGGCCATTATTGGCAGTTTTTGGAGGTGTTCCTCAAAATCTGGTGGAATATTTTTCTCAGTTGAATACAACAGAGAGTAATGCTCTACCCACCTATTCAGTTGTTCATTTTTATCTGTGATGGGTTCACCATTTACAGACTTAAGTGGGGCGCTTTTGGTGATGATTGGCCCAAGGGCTACTTTCATCTGACTAAAGGCGGTTTTCATATCTCCCTTTTCATTTGCCTCTTGTATGCTGTTACACAAGTCTGTCCAGTATTTGTTGGCGCAACGTCTTACCTCCAGCTGAAGTTTAGCTTTTGCATTTTTCAAACAAGTTTTTGTACTCTGATTGCAATTTTTGTTATACTCATTGAAAGCAGATTTCTTTTGCTCAATGAGAGGTAGGAGAATTTCGCTGTTCTGGGCTACCCAGTCGTTGTTTGAAACTTTATGCTGTCCAAAAGACTTGATGGCACAGTCATGAATTTTTGAACTGAGAGTGTTCCATGTTTCATCTACCGAGTCACATTGGGTGACATTATCCATGCTTTCAGCAAATAACTTTTCAAATGACTTTCTATTTGATTCATCTCTGATTGCTGTTACATTGATCTTAGGGATTGAAGGGGCTTTTGATCTGTATATTTTCTTGGCCGAAATTTTGATTTTGCTGACTACCAGTGCATGGTCGGTGTCACAGTCAGCACTGTGGAGGGAACGAGTTATTTTTATACAGCCCAAACTCTTCCTCCTTGAGAGAATAAGATCTAATTCATGCCAATGGCCAGACCTGGGATGGCGCCATGATGTTCTTTGGCATCTCTTAAGGTCAAAGTACGTGTTTGTAACACATAATGAGTTTACGGAGCATAGCTCCAGAAGGCGCTGCCCGTTTTCGTTGATGTTGCCAATGCCGAAGTGCCCAATGCACTTTGGCCATGCGGAGTGATCTGCTCCCACTCGAGCGTTAAAGTCACCCAGAATTAGCAGGCCTTCGGTGAGAGGGATGTTGTGGAGAGTCCTCTGCAATGCCTCGTAGAAAATGTCTTTGGTTTCGTCAGAGGAGGTAAGTGTTGGGGCATAGACACAGATAATGTTGGTAAAACCAGACCGGGTGTTCAGTCTGAGTGTCATGATGCGTTCTGACACTCCAATTGGAGTTGCGATCGAATTGATAAGGGAGTTTTTTACGGCGAAGCCCACGCCGTGGATTCTCGGCTGTTCGCTGCTAAGGCCCTGCCAGAAGAAGGTGTAGTTTTCTTCTTTGACTGACCCGGAGTCGGGAAGTCGAGTTTCTTGAAGGGCAGCGATGTCGATGTTTAGTAGCTGAAGTTCTCGATCAATAATTTGGGATTTCCTGATGGAGTCAATATTAGTGAGATCTTGCTGTTGCAAGCCTGGGCGCATTGTTCTGACGTTCCAGGTACCAAGTTTTAGTATTTTTCTGTTTTTGCCAGGTGCACACTTTACGTCAGCTTTTTGACTTTTGGTCTAGCTCCAACCACCTTATGAAGCAGGCTGACGTGGCGGAACAACACCCAACTGCCTGGGGGCTGCCCAGGTTACGGCGGGCGGTAGTTGATCAATGCAGCTGAAAAGCCGCTCCCACCGACAGAGGGGACCCCTGGCGCTCATCCGTACGCCAAATGGATTGAGCTTATCACCGGTAACTGCCACCTCCCGTGTTGTGCCCATCCGTAACGGATGGCTGGAGTGTCCTCTCCAAATCGGAAATGGGTGGGCTTATAGAGGAGAGACAGACGCTTGCCAAGCCCGAGCAAACGCCTCCTCGTTTTGCTGCCTTGCCTGGGCTATTTTTAGGAGATGGTGCTTTGCCCAGAGGCACCACCCCTCTCTCTGCCATTCTAGTTAAACCCAAGGGAGAGACCAGGTCAATACATTTGGAACTAGTCCGGCTGCAGGAGATGCTGGAAGCCAGTTTGATGCAGTTCTCCCTGACAACCACCTTCGGGTCTCCACTCCTGATTTTCTGTCTGGGTTTACTCCCATAGCCTTTGCTATCATAGCAACACACAAGGCAGTGTGGTATTTGTATTCAGGGTTACCTTCCCCTAGTCTTCCTCTCTCCCGAGATGACCCACAAGACAGTGGGGGTGACAGTAGCAGGCTGTATTGTGTACTGTCATACAATAGCAGAAAACTCTGGCCTGACGTCTATTACCATGATGTAAATAAGTATATGTGAGGAATGTGGAAGTCCTTGATATTGGATATAGCAATGTGCGCCATGAGCGATAGATGAAAGTGAGTTCATGGATTTGTAGCGCGAGTGAGTAGTGTGTACTCCGATGGAGGTGTGTTACCGTAAGATGTGTGGTGAGTGAAAGGTGAACTAGTGTGTGTACGTTTCATGGGTTGTAAGGAGAGGTGGAGTGAATAGAAATGGTAGGGTATTATACCAATGTAATGTTATTCTTGTAGGTGTCGAGGACGGGCCGCAGAGCCACCTCGATGAGCACAGGGGATAGGCCAGCATAGGGCCGGAGGCCACACATAGGCCAGAAGTGAGGCTGTCAGTGCAGGACAGTAGAAGCACATAAAGTCGTGGCAGTCAGGCCACGGACAGGGACGTAGATATGAGCGTGAATGTGATAATGCACTATTGCTATGTTGAGGGGAGAATGTACTATTGAAATGATAATGTCTATTGAAATGATAATGTGTTATTGCCCTGCTGAGGTGCTAGGGGAGTGCTAAGGTGTATGACGATAGGAAGGTGATATTGAGAGACTGCGGTGCCAGTGAATTATTAATGTGCTATTAAGACCCTGAGGGGAGAGGCTGAGGCCGAAGTGCCTTTAGGAGTAACTACTGGATTGTGGATCCGAGGGAGAGTGTGTGTGAGAATAAGGCCGTTGTACGGCAGTTGATTTCAATAATATAATGTATGTAATGGCGCTATTATCTGTATAATTATGTTTAATAAATGTGTGAGTCTGATGGATTGTTCTGTTAAGTGTTAACTTGTTTGTTCGTGATTGTTGTCCTGTCATAACTTATTACATCTCCCAGTCTGGGATTTGTGACAGGCACTATCACTACCCATGGCATCAATGTCCAACATTGCCTTCGATAATTCCACTGTTGCTAATATCAGTATATATATATATGTACCAGTGTGATGAATATTACCATTCAACTCTTAGCACCGTGGTGCCTGCTCACAGTCTTCACAAAGCAACACCACACCAGGATCTTTTTGGTGACAGGGACTACATTTATTATATATATTTAAAAAAAATAGAAAAGGGTTATGTAGCCCAGGCAATGGTTGGAGTGACAATTATACGAATAAGAGCTAAACTAAAAGTGATGACTCAAAATGGTAACTGAAAACCCAGTGACATGAAGTACTAACTAAAAATACAAGACCAGCAGTGCAAATGCTAACTTAGTAACTAACAAAGAACTAAAAACCCAGTGACATGAACTACTAACTAAAAATACAAGACCAGCAGTGCAAATGCTAACTTAGTAACTAACAAAGAACTAAAAACCCAGTGCAGCCCGCCCATTGGCGTTCCCGGCTTACTGCATCATCAGCACTGCAAAGAAGTCCAAAATGATGGACACACATTATAATACACATGCATACATGTAAATTAATCATCAGTATACATAGGTCAATTGTTATATTACTGCTACCATAATTAACAGTACGCACCCAGCATACCATCCGCACACGCTCACATCCACACATATTCAAGTAGGTTGCTTCCCACGTGTATACCATTTACTGGAGAGGTAAAGACGGACACAAGCCCTCCAGGCCTGAAGACCAAATCACTATCCACTCAAGCATGAGGTTATCCTCTTCAGTCGATCTCATTGTTATAACAACGATCACACCAGCTATAATATTATACAGTCGCCCTTTGCCGAGGCCTTGGCCACGACACCACAACATACAACACTTGTACCCATTTGTTTCGTTACAGCTTATATCGTTCGCGTAAGGCCATCCCATTCATACGCGTCATTCACATCCATTCAGCACGCACACAACAACGATCCTTCTTGTAATACTATTTCACTAACCATGGATGGACACGCCAACATCCAGGCGCGGTGTCTCACCGCCTGCAGCTACCCTTCCCGCTGGCACTGCAGCATGACACAATGATCGTACCGGCTCTGGTCTGCAATAATTAGGACAATATACCGCATAACCCCGGTCGCCTCATGTACCACTCTACAATATAGTGCAATAATAGTGATCTAAACTGAGTTGAAAGAGGAATGGAAGCTCCAATCTGACAGTATCTTACTTCTCAGACTGACCTGTAGGTCAAATATCCAAAATGTATTTGCGCGCACTAACCAGTAGGCCTACTCCTACCCGGCGATAGGTCCAATCCAATAACTATTCTTACCATTCATTAGCTACTTTCTCTACACACATCTTATCCACGCTGCCTACTCAACGGCAGGGTGGCTAGATTCCACTTCAAATTAACCAAGAGAAGGTCTCCACAGCGTCGACCTCACTTACAATATTATAGTTATATGATGATGCCACATTACTGTGATACTGCAACTCTGAATTCCATTTCTGATTAAGTGATTGTAACAATATAGCTCTACGGATAACAACGTGCTTACGCACAGAATCTAGCAACCATTATACTTAATATAAAGCATACGACAGGAATTACCTATAGTATTCTCGGCACTGCGAAAGAATGCTGTAAATACCAAAGAGCACGAAATAAAACATAACTGGAAAGTCAACTCACCAGCTGTCATCGGTCAAAACCGCCCGCATACACTTGGAACGCACGAGGCCAACTTTCTCGGGTGATGGTCGAACTTCTGGCTGGTCTGAGAGCACCGTCTGGAAGATGACCAAGCGTCCAGACCGAAGGGGTTTTATCCACTCTAAGCCCGCCAAAACTGGACAAAGCGCGATTCGACCATTGGCCAAGACAGACACTGATACATAAGTTGTTATGCCTCGAAGATGACTAGACAAAGAATGATTCGACCATTGGTCGAGATCCTGAACACAGAATAATACACAACCTGCACCTCATTAAAGGGATAACGGTAAAACGATTTGGCCATTGGCTAATATGGGTGAAAATACACAATGCGCATTCCTCTTACATGGGCTCCCGCGCTCCGGACCCAGGTGGGCAGACAGTCCTCGGGGCGATGCCATTGTCCCGGGCCTTCCTGTTGTGCCTCAGTAACATGCCCCCAAAGAATGGCACTTAACTATAACGGGGCGCAATTTGGCCATTGGTCAACATGAGTGAAAATATTTATACAAGACGCATCTCCGAACCCAGATGGGCAGACAGTCCTTGGAGCCAAGCCATTGTCACAGGCTTCCCTGTTTTGCCTCGGTAACATCCCACAAAAGAGAGGCAATTAACTACCCCGCCTATGCGCCGTTAGACAGTTTATGGGACAAAGAAAACACACTCGAGATTCTTACATCTTCTGACCGTTCAGCATTACCCGATTCGTGACACGGTCACATATATAAACATTTCTTTATTATTATTATTTTCTTTCATTTTTTTTTTCTTTTTCTTTTTCTTTTCATTTACTGCGACTCCTGACATTGCGCACCATCCCTGTCTTGTGCTCTGAGGCACTATATGGCGCCTTCATCTTGGTTACTAACCAATTGCGTCACTTCCTCTTCCATGCTTTTGGCGGACGAACGTGCTTTGGTGCTGCTAACGAAGCAAGAACTCGCAGCTAAGTAAACTGGTTCACTTCGTTCCTGTTGAAGTCTTTTATTGTTGGTTTTTTTCACTTGACAAAGGCGAAAGCCGAAAATTTGTGTATTTTTTGTCTTCTCTTTAGTTTGCTTTGTATTGTTTGGGTTTTATTTCTCACGCGGGGCTTTGCAACATACAACCTTTTCTTTTTGCCCAATTTTGACTTTGCTTATAGCCCTGCTGCGACCCCACAGTTTTTCTGTGGTTTTTATGATATTTCTTATATAAACATCACACATTGTGTATGTAGTAAAGTAAACTATTCTTCTAACTAAACCAGATCTGGACGTTTTTGCAAAAGGCACACCCAAAAAACCGTTTCTTTAAATAAAAATGACAGTGACACAGTCATGCGAGATTGAGTGTCTATGAAAAATCAAAGGGCGAAATTTAGTTCAAATCAAATGAAGGTACAATATATAAGAAAATAATCTCAGAAAACGGACCTGCAAAAGCTGTTTTTTAGTGGTAAAAGTTTTATCAAAAACATTTGAATGAAACTTGGCAAGTCTTATGGAATTTTTCCTGAAGATTTACATGGAATCATTAAAAATATCATAAAATGTCATTTGATGGGTATAATATGCACACATTTGCATAAATTAAATAAAATGTTTAATGCTGGTAAGGATAGCAAGAACTTTCTTAAAATGACATGAAATGATATGAAACTTCATATTCATGTAGAATTTCAGTAAATAAATCAATATATATTAATATAGACATAGAAATTGACATATTTCCTTGCTTTTTATGGTTGACTTGCATAAATTAGCGTTTGCTTTGTTGTTTTTTTTCAAGTGGCAGTCAGACAATACTTTATTTTCACTGCATGTATTTGGCTTTTCAGTTCTTTTTCAGTTTAGACTTAGCATTGATTTATGTGCCCTTTTCTTCCCCAAAACCCTTCATGCAGCCTTCATTTCTTCCACTTTCATCCTGCATGATTGAAATTTCTTTTTTTTTTTTAAATTATTGATGTTAAAAGGTAGTCCAAACTGATTTTTTTTATCAAAGCATACCAATCATTGGCTAATCTGACAGAGCTTGCTTTTCCAAGAATTTTGATATCAAATTTATTGTTCTAGCATAAATGGTATGAAAGTTATGGTCTTTTAAAAACGGGAATAAAACTCGAATTCACTACCTTTCGCAAATTGCACGAAAGTCCAACTTTGACCACCCATAAAAAATTACCGTTTACTAAGTCACAGTTTTGAAATTCTCAAGTTTCCTTGTCAGTGTGGTAAATATCACATCCAATTTTTGTCAAGGGTTATAAGTAACATGTATATAAGCCTGTCTTAGGTCAGGTCAGAAAAATCTGCTACTGGTAACATGTAATCCAGTACAACCTGTTTCATGAACTGGTACGCTAGCATGGTATCAGTGGGCGTGCACCTGTCGGTGCAAACGGCCAGGGCGGAGGAGGTTTCATCTAACCCAACGGCCACATGCTAGGGCACAATGTGACCCTCGGTACTTGAGTCCTTCATATTGGCCCCCGGTAGCGGTGTGGTCATAGGCTTGTTTGCCTAAACCACAGACGAAGAATTGAGCAAACTTCCCGGACGCAGCTTCGAAGCTGGCGGCAGCAGGCCAGTGGTTGATTGATAGGGCAGATGGCAATATACCGTCACTCTGGCCTGGATATCGTGACACAGAGCATCCACCAGTGTTGGTGTTCTTTGGTTTGGGTCTTTCACCCTAGTCAGTTGGGACTGCGAGGCTGTGGAGTAGCCTACAGGCAATATGACTGTCCCTCTGGCATCCTCCTGCACCTGGATACATTTCCAGTCGTCTTGACCCTGTCTTGCCACTTGGATAAGTTGTGTCCAGGCGAGAGAGTGAGTCTGATGTTTGCGCAGCTCTTTCTCATTAAAAAAAAATTCTTTGCGCCAGTCTTAACACTCACCTCGTCTTCTTTCATCTTTGTCTCGTCTTCTTTCCTCTCAAAATTCCAACGGCGATGGGCGAGTGCGGTGGCAGCAGGTTTGGATAGACTGGAAGCTGTTAGCACAGACCTACACGTTGGTGGCTGTGGGCTATGGTCGCTTCATCGTCGATTGAAGTGGAGGCGTGGGGAGGCAGCACCCACAGTAGCTGAGCAGCTTATTTAAGGATAGCACTGCTCACCTCAACTGAGGAAGGGGCTAGAAAAGGTGCAGTAAAGAAAGCCCACTTCACATCACCCTGACTGGTATACCGCGACCAGTGGGGATCCCTTTTTGCGGTCGAAACAAAAAGAAATTCAGCTTACTCAGGGTAGGAGCCTGGAATATACGCACACTACAGGACAACTCAAACAACCCGGAAAGACGCACTGCACTTATTGCCATTGAGCTCAGCAGGTACAACCTGGACATAGTGGCACTCAGTCAGACCAGACTCCCTGATAGTGGCCAACTCAAAGAGCTCAGTGGTGGATACACCTTCTTCTGGAAAGGCAAGGGTGCAGTCGAACCGAGACAGCATGGTGTTGGGTTGGCAATTAAAAATGACCTTGTCAGAAACTTGCAGTCGATGCCAATTGAAATAAATGACAGGCTAATGACACTCAGGATCCCAGTTGGGAAAAGCCAGTCAGCCACCCTCATTAGCGCATATGCGCCCACCATGACAAACCCAGATGAAGCCAAAGACAAGTTCTATTCTGATCTAGAATCTGTCATATGCTCTGTCCCGGCAGCTGATAAGCTGATTCTCTTGGGGGACTTAAATGCTAGGGTTGGCTCAGAAATCTCAGCGTGGCCAAATGTTTTGGGCCCTCGTGGAGTTGGTTCATGCAATAACAATGGGTTGCGCTTACTTACTTTGTGCGCTGAATTTGGCCTGTTCATTACCAACACAAATTTTAGTCTCCCCGTGAGAAACAGAACGTCATGGATGCATCCCCGCTCAAAGCATTGGCATCTCATAGACTATGTCATTGTGAGGAAGACTGACAGAAAGGATGTCCTTGTAACAAAGGCGATGTGTGGTGCCGAGTGTGGAACTGACCACAGACTCATTGTTTGCAAGCTCAGACTAACATTGAGGCGCAATAGACGCCCTCAGGGGAAAGCGCCACCTAAACGCCTAAATGTTTCAAAACTCTGCTCAGCTGAGAAACAGAGCGAGCTCTCATCAGAACTCTCCTCAAAATTGGATTGCGTGACTTTTGACCCTGAGAACATTGAACAGAGCTGGACTGACCTAAATACGACTGTACACTCTTGCGCCAGCAGCACAGTTGGTTTTCCTGTCCGCAAGCACCAGGACTGGTTCAATGATAATGATAATGAAATCAAAGTGCTCATCAAAGAAAAAAATAGTCTCATCCAAGCTCACTGCAGTGACCCCACTTCCACAGCAAAAGCTGATGCACTGCGTGCATGTAAGGGTGTACTCCAGAAGAAGCTGAGGAAAATGAAAAATGACTGGCTTGAAGAGCGAGTAAGAGAAACTCAGAAATATGCCGACACAAACAACACTAGAAAGTTCTTTGAGAGCCTCCGTGCTGTGTTTGGACCATCCCGCTCTGGCACTACGCCACTTCTTGCGTCAGATGGTTCAACACGCATTGTTGAATTGAATGCCATAATTCAGCGTTGGGCAGAACATTTCGGAGGTGTGCTAAATCGGCCATCAAATATAAATACTGAGTCCATTGACCGCCTCCCTCAGACTCCTATTAATGCAGCTCTTGCCAAGCCATTCACAGCAAATGAGACCCGAACTGCCACAAATCAGATGTCCTTTAACAAATCACCAGGCGTGGATTCAATTCCTGCTGAGGTGTATGCCTTCGGTAGAGAAAAGCTTATTGAAAGGTTGACCGAGTTGTTCAATCATATGTTGAAAGCAGGGAAGCTGCCATAGGACTTCAAAGATGCTTCAATCATCCATCTGTACAAAAACAAAGGGGACAGCCAAGTCTGTGACAACCATCGGGGAATCTCTCTACTTTCAATTGCTGGCAAAATATTGGCAAGAATGCTTCTGAATCGCCTTCTTGATCACCTCTCGTCAAATGACTTGCTTCCCGAGAGCCAATGTGGCTTTCGTAAAGAGAGGGGAAAGGCGGATATGATTTTTGCTGCCAGACAGATTCAGGAAAAATGCATGGAACAAAATAAAGCGCTGTATATCACATTTGTTGACCTCACAAAAGCATTTGACACAGTGTGTCGTGAAGGCCTCTGGAAAATCTTGGCGAAGTTTGGGTGTCCACCCGAATTCATCACAATAGTGCGCCAGTTTCATGATGGCATGCAAGCTGTAGTCAAAAGCAACGGCAGTGTTTCAGAGCCCTTTGCTGTCACAAATGGGGTAAAACAGGGTTGTGTCTTAGCCCCAACTCTGTTCAGCATCATGTTCTCTGCAATGCTACAAGAAGCCTTTAGCTCTCCTCCTCAAGGGGTAAGCATCAAGTACCGAACTGATGGCAGTCTATTCAACCTCAGGAGACTTCAAGCAAAAACCAAAACCAAAAGTACTCAAGTCTGTGACCTACTATTTGCTGATGATTGTGCACTTCTGGCACACGATGAGTGTCAGGGTTTAAGTGCTATAATTGCCGTGCTGGGTCACGGACTTGCAAGGAGTTGATTTTTCACGGTCTCGTTGATTATAACCAGCGTAAATTGTCCTTGAACTGTTCTCGTGAACAGTTTGTGTTTTGAAACACTTTTTCTTACAGATGGAAAGAAAGTGGGGCGAGATAGAATAAATGTATAAGTTAGGAGTGACAGTGCAATTCTCGACCCCGTGATTTTGATGAACACTTAGAAGGGAAGAGAAGGGGTGAATAAGGATAGATAGTTTAAGACGCTTAGTCGCGTTCAGAAATTCGTACATAAAATGTAGAAAGCACGAGGGTTTAAAGATTTCAGTAATTGTTTTGACATTTTAAATTGACCTTGTCTGTTTTTAGTACAAGGCCGTGACCAACTCCCACGTAGAATATATTAATACTGCGAGATGAGCTCGCATGGATGCACCAATCAAATCTAGGGATTTGGACGGTAATTTGCAGGTGGCTGCACAGTATAAAAGTGTAGCCATACCTATGTCCATGACTCCATACAGAAAATTCCAATCTGTGCAGGCGTCGGCACGATTCTGCCTGAAGAATCATAAGTCTGTTTGATTCATGTCTAGTCCACTATAGACATTGAGATGAAGCCATATGCTTGAATGAGATATGCCCATTGCTATTGTCTACTGTTCCCTGGTTTTTCTAATACCAGGGACCAAGCGTAAGTGTTTGTCCTTTGATGATTCAACAATGAACGAGGAGCTGAACATAATTTATCCAGTAGGACAGGATTGCCGCATATACTAGGAGTGCTACCCAAGAATGCAAGACAAAGATTTATAGTGACTTGCAACTAGTATGAATGTTTGGCATACATATCTGTGAATTGGGATTGATTTGTCTGGATGAGGCTGGGGATTGCCAGCCCATCCTAGAGTAGATCCAATAGACTTAACTACGTCAGTTTATATTGACGAGCTTGATCCATTATAAGCGGTAGGCACAAATAGCTGAGATGACATCGTCGCCAGAGACGATATTAGTATATTGCTTGATAGATAGTAGGCAGACTATATCTGAGAGATATATAACTAGTACTCAAATTGTTAGTGAGTCAGAATGATCATAACAATATAGGAATCTAGAGAAGACTTCTAGTGACATATTATTGAATTTTCATTTGATGCTGCTGATGTTGTCTTTAGTATGTAATAGATCTAGACAAAATTGTTAGGAAATTTAATGTAATTAAATTTGTGGCCCTGCAGGTCTGTTTATGAAACTTATTCAGATTGTTCTTAGTGTGTGGCATGGTACGAAAGATTAAATAGTAAATACCTCTCGATTTAAAATGCAGTCATAATACCATCATTGAGTAGACCCTCTTCATAACAGCTAGAGGGCACTACCCATTCCCAGATTCGTAACAATGAGGATAGCATGCAAAACTGTGTTGATAAGTTCTCTAGTGCCTGTGACAACTTTGGCCTCACAATAAGCAAAAAGAAGACGGAAGTGCTCCATCAGCCTACTCCAGACGACAAGTATCCTGTGACCCCAAATATCAAAGTCCATGACAGTCTTCTGAAGGTGTTGGAGAACTTCACCTATCTTGGCAGTACACTGTCTTCCGCAGCTCGTGTTGATACTGAAATTCTCTCAAGAATCAGCAAAGCCAGCTCTGCATTTGGCAGGCTTCGAAAGAGAGTGTGGGATGTTGCCGGCATTCGCACAGACACCAAGCTGAAAATGTACAATGCTGTGGTCCTTCCCACCCTACTCTATGGGGCTGAAACCTGGACAGTGTACCAATCGCATGCCAGAAAGCTAAATCACTTTCATCTGGCCTGCCTTAGAAAGATCCTAAGGATCAAATGGCAGGATAAAATTCCAGACACTGAGGTCCTCAATCGTGCCAAGGAATTGAGCATCTTCTGCCACCTGAAAAAAATTCAGCTACGTTGGGCAGGACATGTTGTCAGAATGCCCGACTCCAGACTCCCTAAGCAAATCTTCTTCTCTGAGCTCTCCAATGGAACGAGGAATGTTGGGGCCCCAAAGAGACGTTACAAAGACACTCTCAAGCAATCACTGAAGGCCTTTGCCATTGATGTGAGTGAGTGGGAAAAGCTCTCGCTTGATCGTGCAAATTGGAGGGCGGCCCTTACCAGAGGCAGCAAAGCATGGAAAGCTGACAGAGTCCAGCCGGCTATCAAAAAAAGAGAACGGCGCAAGAAAAGGCCCAGTGGTACTGAACCAACGGAGCACTCTTGTCATTTATGCGGAAGGGTCTGCAGGGCAAAAATAGGACTTATCAGTCACATGAGAAGCCATAAGTCATGAAAGAACAGTCTTTCCATTCTGTCCTCTGTGTCCTTTAGTTCTCTTTATTGTCCATGTGTTGAAATTCTCAACAATTTCTGTTCTTTATTCCTCTGGTGTTGTTAAGGTCATCATCATACCTGATGGACGAACTATTATTATTATTATTATATAAGCCTGTCATTTTGATCATCAAATTTTGCCCCAAGTTAGTTTATATTGCAAATTCTGAAAAAGGAGACAAAAATAGCGATTTTTGTGCAACTTTGTAAAGGTGTCAAATTGCTACACTGAAAGCTACAGTCACAAATCATATATCAAATTAACACAAAATCGAGTTCAATCCATTGCTGTTTGAAGACTAAACTTATCTTGAGAATTTCAGAATTGAAAGAGTGGTAAATATGCATCAGACAACAGTGTATGTAACAAATTAAACACTTTGACATTTCACAAACATTTTTAAAAAATGAATGCAAAGGCCTTGTTTCACTCTCAGGTCAGAAATATCTTTAATTACACAGACAATCAAATATATCAAAGAAATTTTCATAATGAATGGAAACATGTTACATGGACATGCTATCATTTGTAAATCTTGTGCTCACCCAGTAAGGTAAGAATGCTTTACAGCAAAGGCCTTCACTCTCAGGTCAGAAATTTCTTTAATTACACAGACCATAAAATATATCAAAGAAATTTTCATAATGAATGGAAACATGTTACATGGACATGCTATCATTTGTAAATCTTGTGCTCACCCAGTAAGGTAAGAATGCTTTACAGCAAAGGCCTTCACTCTCAGGTCAGGTATTATTATTATGCACAGTCAATCAAAGTAAAAGACATTTTTATAATCATTGGAAACATATTACATGCTATCGCATGGCCTTCACCCTCAGGTATTTTATAATATTAAATTTTATTATTTTTCCATACAGTCAATCAAATTATACATAAATATTATCAAAGAAATTTTCATAATCATTTGAAACATACTACATGTGTACATGTACATGCTATCATTTGTAAATCTTGTGCTCACTCACTAAGGTAAGAATGCTTTACAAGTACAAGGGCCTTCACTCTCACTCTCAGGGCAGGTATTTTTATTACACACACTATAGTCAAGCAAATTATACAATGTACATGTATGTATATACCAAAGACATTTCCACAATAAATGAAAACACTACATACCTTCATTATAAATCTTGTTTTCCCCCATTAAGATAAGAGTGCATTAATAACATCAGTCAAAGCCACACAAACACCAACTCATAGTCTCATGCATCAAAACAAAATGCCAGTTTGCAGAACAGGACAACTAGAATGTTAATTACATACATGTACATATTTTCTTTGATGTAGGGCCATCATCACTGGGAAATTCCTTCAGTGACTCCATTATGCTGTCTAAATTCCTAAACGTTACAGCTCTTTTTTCCAGATGTCATGCTAACAAGTCATATTTCATTCTTAAATATCAATATCTCTTCAATATGTCTTAAGGACTTTTTGTCATTCTTTAATTGAACAAGAAGATCATCCACATCTTTTGACTTTTTGCAAGGACCCCCCTGGCTCTGTACATTTTCCCAAATTTGTTCATTGCAGCTAATATCTGCCAAGTGCTGATCAATCTTTTTCTGTTGATTCTCAAGAAACTTTTGTCTCACCACATCTTTCACATTAAATTTCCTCCAGCTCTTTCCTCTCTAGCCTTTGTTTTGGGCCGAGGTGCGTTGCAACTGAAAATAACTTTTCCTGTTCTCCAGGACTCTTACTTTCAATAAATGCAACAGTTTTATTTCTTTTAACACTAACGGCATTAACTGCAGAACGATTGCAAAAAGAACAATTTCTACCTTTTGACATATATCATAATCCAAATCTGCAAATACACTTCCTCCTATGAGATTTGTCAATAGACAATGCTTCAATATAGCAGTCATTTCTGGGTCTACTCCCTCAGCATAACAACCATCACTCAAAAAAAACTGTACACTCACTAGTCTCTTTCATCATTCTCACAATAACTCTCTTTAAAACAGATATATCACATTTCTTGACAAAACTCTGCACTGCTGTGTATGTGGGTGACTTAAAAGAAGTGTCAAGGCCAAATACAGAAGTAAAAATATTGTCAAAAATTTCACTAGGATCATGGGACCATTTCTCCAAGTACATATAGACAAACATTTGGACATATAAAATTCCACATACTCAATACTGCTGTTGACAAGTGTCCAATAAGGACCTGCAACTTTTAAATACAATAATGCCACAGCACAAACAATGGTTATCAATACAGGATCTTGAACATCATTTAAACAATTATTGTTAAGTTGAATTCATCTTCTTGACTTTATGAGGCTTTTTGAGGCAATCAGTTGCAGTACACAGTTAGTGGCAGAAGTCTTTGAGACTGAACTTTTGAGGCTGATTGTGTATCTATAGCTGTGGGTAATGGCATTTTAAAAGGTGTGTCTCAAAAAGCTTGAAGGGTCCCTTTTCTAAGTTTGAATGACTTGATAGACAAACGTTACACAGAGCTAATGTCCTCCCTGCCTGTCCATATTTGAAACCAGGTGCTGATTTAAAGACCCCTATTCATTGCACTTTTATGCATTTGGACAACTGTTCCATTTGCTACAATACTGAGACCATCGTACTCTAGCAGAGGGCATCCCTATCCTATTTTGTTATTGTAGTAAGTGTAAAGTAGGGAAAAGAAGGAGTTTAGACATAATCTAGATAAGATTGTTGAATACTTTTTACACGAAAATTGTAATGACCCCAAGAAATTGATCACTATTTTAATGTAGTACAGTACATGTATCTCTAGTCTAGAAACAACGGTCAAGGCCTCTGCTGTACCCACCCCTTGCTCATTCTCAACTTCATTTTGCATCACTCAATTGATCTGAAGTTCATTTAAAAAAAACTACTTTCCCAATCTGAATATTCATTCCCACTATTATCTGCACCTACATCTTCCACTGGTCCTATACAGCATTTCTCGGTCGTCACATGTAACATTCTATATAGCAACAACGACAAAATTCTGTTCCTAAACAAACGAAAAGCGGCTGATTTCTACGGTCTATCAACCCGATGGAGGGTACAAGAAGCTAAGCAATGCGCCAATCGTCATTAGTGTAGATCAGTTACTTCTCCTCTTTACTCCCAACATAAAAGTAGGAAATTCTAATTTACCATTGTTTATTACAAAAACACACGAAAAGCTCAGGTGGTTTCAACCATCCATGGAAATCAATCAAGGTAAATTTTCAACTAAGTCAGAAAAATTGTTCTCTTCTAAACAATGTGCATCACACCAGTAAAACTTCTCTCCCAAGTGTATTCTTTTATGGCGTTGTAACCAATCTTTTTGAGAAAAACGTGCACCACAACAGTCACACCCATAAGGCTTCTCTCCTGTTTGTTTTCTCATGTGGTGTTTTAAGTGACCTCTCAGAGAAAATGCAACACTACAAACATTACACAAGTAAGGCTTCTCTCCTGTGTGTATTCTTTGTGCAGATGTAAATCATTTTTCTGAAAACAGCCTACACCACAACCACCACCCGTTGAGAGGCTTCACTCTCTTTTGTAAAGAACATTATAAATGCATTGTAAAGAATTTTATGAGCAAAGCCTGCACCACAAGAATCACACCCACAAGGCTCCTCTCCCATGTGTATTCTTTCATGACATCGTAAACTACCCTTTTGGATAAAGGCAACAACACAAACATCACACTTGTGAGGTTTCTCTCCTGTATGTATACTTTTGTGGCGTTTTAAACTGCTTGTCCGAGGAAAGCCTTCATTACAAACATCACACTTATAAGGCTTCTCTCCCGTGTGTATTCTTTCATGACATCGTAAACTACCCTGTTGGATAAAGGCAACAACACAAACATCACAGTTGTGAGGTTTCTCTCCTGTATGTATTCTTTTGTGGCGTTTTAAACTGCGTGTCCGAGGAAAGCCTTCATTACAAACATCACACTTATAAGGCTTCTCTCCTGTGTGTGTTCTTTCATGGCATTTTAAATCACCCTTCCGAGTAAAGGCCACTCCACTAACATCACATTTATAAGGCTTCTCTCCTATGTGTATTCTTTTGTGACATTTTAAAGAAGCCGCTTGAGAAAAACTAACACTGCAAACATCACAAATGTAAGGTTTCTCTCCTGCATGCTTTCTCTTGTGGACTTTAAAGTGGTAGTTGCAGACAAAGCCTGCACCACAAACATCACACTTGTAAGGTTTCTCTCCTGTGTGTACATGTATTTTTTTATGCTCCTTTAAACCAGACCTATCAGAACAGCTAACACTGCAAACATCACACTTGTAAGGTTTTTCCCCTGTGTGTTTTCTTTTGTGGATTCTTAAACTGTTTGCCCAAGCAAAGCTTACACCACAAACATCACATTCATAAGGCTTCTCCCCTGTGTGTGTTCTTTCGTGGCATTGTAAACTACCCTTCTGAACAAAGGCCACACCACAAATATCACACTTGTAATGTTTCTCTCCTGTGTGTTTTCTTTTGTGGATTATTATATTGCTTGGTTGAGCAAATCCTGCACCACAAAATCACACTTGTAAGGTTTCTCCCGTGTGTTTTCTTTCGTGGATTATTAAATTGCTTGGCCGAGCAAACCCTGCACCACAAACATCACACTTGTAAGGTTTCTCTCCTGTGTGTGTTCTTTTATGGTCCTTTAAACCAGACCTATGAGAATAGCTAACTCCACAAACATCACACTTAAAAGGTTTCTACCCTGTGTGTTTTCTCTTCTGGATTGTTACATTATATGCACTAACAAAGCTTACACCACAAACATCCCAATCATAAGGCTTCTCTCCTGTGTGTATTCTTTCATGGCGTTGTAAATCACTCTTCTGAATAAAGGCCACACCACAAAATTCACACTTGTAAGGTTTCTCTCCTGTGTGTATTTTTTTGTGACGCTTTAAATTGCTTGCCTGAGTAAAGATTTCACCAGAAACATCACAATTGTAAGGCTTCTCTCCTGTGTGTATTCTTTTGTGGATTCTTAAACTGTTTGCCCAAGCAAAGCTTACACCACAAACATCACACTCATAAGGCTTCTCCCCCGTGTGTGTTCTTTCGTGGCATTGTAAACTACCCTTCTGAAAAAAGGCCACACCACAAACACAACACTTGTAAGGCTTCTCTCCTGTGTGTATTCTTTTACGGAGGTTTAAAGCAGACCTATGAGAAAAGCTAACACTGCAAACATCACACTTGTAAGGTTTCACCCCTGTGTGTTTTCTTTTGTGGATTATTAAATTGCTTGGCCGAGCAAAGCCTGCACCACAAACATCACACTTGTAAGATTTCTCCAATGTGTGTTTTCTTTTGTGGATTATTAAATTGCTTGGCCGAGCAAAGCCTGCACCACAAACATCACAATCATAAGGCTTCTCTCCTGTGTGTGTTCTTTCATGGCATTGTAAACTACTCTTCCGAAAAAAAGGCCACATAACAAACATCACACTTGTAAGGTTTCTCTCCTGTGTGTATTTTTTTGTGGCGCTTTAAACTGCTTGCCTGCGTAACGATTTCACCACAAACATCACACTTGTAAGGCCTCTCTCCTGTGTGTATTCTTTTATAAAGATTTAAACCAGACCTATCAGAACAGCTAACACTGCAAACATCACACTTAAAAGGTTCCTCCCCTGTGTGTTTTCCTTTGTGGATTATTAAATTGCTTGGCTGAGCAAAGCCTGTACCACAAACATCACACTTTTAAGGTTTCTCCCCTGTGTGTTTTCTTTTGTGGCGCTTTAAATTGCTTGGCCGAGGAAAGCCTGCACCACAAACATCACACTTGTAAGATTTCTCCCCTGTGTGTTTTCTTTTGTGGATTATTAAATTGCTTGGCTGAGCAAAGCCTGCACCACAAACATCACACTTGTAAGGTTTCTCTTCTGTGTGTTTTCTTTTGTGGATTATTAAATTGCTTGGGCAAGCAAAGCCTGCACCACAAACATCACACTTGTAAGGTTTCTCCCCTGTGTGTTTTCTTTTGTGGATTATTAAATTGCTTGGCCGAGCAAAGCCTGAACAACAAACATCACACTTGTAAGGTTTCTCTCCTGTGTGTATTCTGTTATGGAGATTTAAAGCAGACCTATGAGAACAGCTAACACTGCAAACATCACACTTGTAAGGTTTCTCTCCTGTGTGTATTCTTTTATGGAGATTTAAAGCAGACCTATTAGAACAGCTAACACTGCAAACATCACACTTGTAAGATTTCCCTCCTGTGTGTATTCTTTTATGGAGATTTAAACCAGACCTATCAGAAAAGCTAACACTGCAATCATCACACTTGTAAGCTTTCCCCTGTGTGATTTCTTTTTTGGCGCTTTAAATTGCTTAGCCGAGCAAAGCCTGCACCACAAACATCACACTTGTAAAGCTTCTCTCCTGAGTGTATTCTTTTATGGAGATTTAAAACAGACCTACGAGAAAAGCTAACACCACAAACATCACACTTGTAAGGTTTCTCTCCTCTGTGTGTTCTTTCGTGGCATTGTAAACTACCCTTCTGAACATAGGCCACACCACAAACATCACACTTGTAAGGCTTCTCTCCTGAGTGTATTCTTTTATGGAGATTTAAAACAGACCTACGAGAAAAGCTAACACCACAAACATCACACTTGTAAGGTTTCTCCCCTGTGTGTGTTCTTTCGTGGCATTGTAAACTACCCTTCTGAACAAAGGCCACACCACAAACATCACACTTGTAAGGCTTCTCTCATGTGTGTATTCTTTTATGGAGATTTAAATTGCTTGGCCCAGCAAAGCTTACACCACAAACCTCACAATCATAAGGCTTCTCTCCTGTGTGTGTTCTTTCATGGCATTGTAAACTAATCTTCTGAATAAAGGCCACACCACAAACATCACACCTGTAAGGCTTCTCTCCTGTGTGTATTCTTTTGTGGATTCTTAAACTGTTTGCCCAAGCAAAGCTTACACCACAAACATCACACTCATAAGGCTTCTCCCCTGTGTGTGTTCTTTCATGGCATTGTAAACTACGCTTCTGAACAAAGGCCACACCACAAACATCACACTTGTAAGGTTTCTCCCCTGTGTGATTTCTTTTGTGGCGGTTTAAATTGCTTGGCCGAGCAAAGCCTGCACCACAAACATCACACTTGTAAGGTTTCTCTCCTGTGTGTATTATTTTATGGAGATTTAAACCAGACCTATCAGAAAATCTAACACTGCAAACATCACACTTGTAAGGTTTCTCCCCTGTGTGATTTCTTTTGTGGCGCTTTAAATTGCCTGGCTGATTAAAGATTTCACCACAAACATCACACCTGTAAGGCTTCTCTCCTGTGTGTATTCTTTTGTGGATTCTAAAACTGTTTGCCCAAGCAAAGCTTACACCACAAACATCACACTCATAAGGCTTCTCCCCTGTGTGTGTTCTTTCATGGCATTGTAAACTACCCTTCTGAATAAAGGCCACACCACAAACATCACACTTGTAAGGTTTCTCTCCTGTGTGTGTTCTTTTGTGGCGGTTTAAATTGCTTGGCCGAGCAAAGCCTGCACCACAAACATCACACTTGTAAGGTTTCTCCCCTGTGTGTTTTCTTTTGTGGATTATTAAATTGCTTCGCTGAGCAAAGCCTGCACCACGAACATCACACTTGTAAGGTTTGTCCCCTGTGTGTTTTCTTTTGTGGATTACTAAATTGCTTGGCCGAGCAAAGCCTGCACCACAAACATCACACTTGTAAGGCTTCTCCCCTGTGTGTGTTCTTTCGTGGCATTTTAAACTACTCTTCCGAATAAACGCCACACCACAAACATCACACTTAAAAGGTTTCTCCCCGGTGTGTTTTCTTTTGTGGATTGTTACATTATATGCACTAACAAAGCTTACACCACAAACATCACAATCATAAGGCTTCTCTCCTGTGTGTGTTCTTTCATGGCATTGTAAACTACTCTTCTGAATAAAGGCCACACCACAAACATCACACTTGTAAGGTTTCTCTCCTGTGTGTATTCTTTTATGGAGATTTAAACCAGACCTATCAGAAAATCTAACACTGCAAACATCACATTGGTAAGGTTTCTCCCCTGTGTGATTTCTTTTGTGGCGCTTTAAATTGCTTGGCTGAGCAAAGCCTGCACCACAAACATCACACTTGTAAGGCTTCTCCCCTGTGTGTGTTCTTTCGTGGCATTTTAAACTACTCTTCCGAATAAACGCCACACCACAAACATCACACTTAAAAGGTTTCTCCCCGGTGTGTTTTCTTTTGTGGATTGTTACATTATATGCACTAACAAAGCTTACACCACAAACATCACAATCATAAGGCTTTTCTCCTGTGTGTGTTCTTTCATGGCATTGTAAAATACCCTTCTGAATAAAGGCCACACCACAAACATCACACTTGTAAGGTTTCTCTCCTGTGTGTATTCTTTTATGGAGATTTAAACCAGACCTATCAGAAAATCTAACACTGCAAACATCACATTGGTAAGGTTTCTCCCCTGTGTGATTTCTTTTGTGGCGCTTTAAATTGCTTGGCCGAGCAAAGCCTGCACCACAAACATCACACCTGTAAGGCTTCTCTCCTGTGTGTATTCTTTTGTGGATTCTTAAACTTTTTGCCCAAGCAAAGCTTACACAACAAACATCACACTCATAAGGCTTCTCCCCTGTGTGTGTTCTTTCATGGCATTGTAAACTACCCTTCTGAACAAAGGCCACACCACAAACATCACACTTGTAAGGTTTCTCCCCTGTGTGATTTCTTTTGTGCCGCTTTAAATTGCTTGGGCAAGCAAAGCCTGCACCACAAACATCACACTTGTAAGGTTTCTCCCCTGTGTGTTTTCTTTTGTGGATTATTAAATTTCTTCGCTGAGCAAAGCCTGCACCACAAACATCACACTTGTAAGGTTTCTCCCCTGTGTGTTTTCTTTTGTGGATTATTAAATTGCTTGGCCGAGTTTCCTGTTTCACAGAATTACTGTCATCCCAGGGACTTGCATGGTCTGTATATGGAGTAGTGGAACTTCTCATCTGGGACACATCCATTTCTGTCTCCACCTCCACCTTACATACATTCTGAAGTTTTTCATTTAAAATGTCACTTATTCTAGTTAATAATACAACCTTTTCATCAACATTAAAGAGATGACTGTTTTCATTGTTATTATGACTCATAACTACCAGATTATCAAACTGTTCTTCTTCCACATCTGCAACTTCTGATATTACGTGCATTCCATCAATCCCATTTTCAAGTTTAATGTTTGTCTCACATTCTTCATTTTTCTCAGATTTCCAAACAGTCAGATACCTTGAAGTTGAATTCTTGGTTGGCTGAATAATATGCATATCGTCATGAACAAGGTCCATAGATTCAGTCTTTATGCCTTTCTCCGAAATGACACTTTTCACAGGTTGCCAACTCACACTGTGACGGTCACCAAGTTCTTCTTTAATTTCACTACACAACATTACATCAAATGTATCTTCTTGTGGTGGAAGCTCGCTGATCTGTGCCTGATTTTCCATCCTTGAGCTTCACAAATTCTCACAGTTCACACTTGAAGGAAAAATGCTTGTCACTTTCTCATATAAATGCTGAACTTCCGTATTATATCGATTCCCACTTAAGAAAACAATTCTGCCTCTGATTAAAATTAAAAGGTTGCGGTACACCATGCAACCATTCTGCTATAAAATAAGTTTCAGCATGCACTGAATTTCTGGCTGATGTCCGCAGTCCTTCTTGTAATGTTTTCTTTTGGATACAAATATCATAGGCTGGGTCCGGTTCATCAGCAACTGAAAGAAAAGCAAATCTGTATTATTTCATTCAACTTGCCTCAAATTTTGTCATGTTATGACCCACCCGGTAGTCTGCAAGTAAACTGGTTATAGTACGGAAATTTCCAGGCATTTTATTGGAAAGAATCATATGAGAGGAATAATGATCAAACAAAACTTATCTCAATCACTCTTGGGCCTCATACATTCCACATGAAAGATAGAACTAAGCTAAAATGATATTTCTGGAAATGTGACCCATCTGGTGCAAACTGTTAGACCTAGGCCTAGGCTACATGTTACGTAATGAAGTCCAATTTGGTTACAATGGCATTAAATCAATCAGTGACTCGGTTTGGCATTTTATTTAATTAAAATGGAATGGATTTGTACTAATAGCAAGGAGATACCATAAATGCTAATCAACAGTTTCGGCAAAAATCTTGCCTGCTTACACTGTTGTAAGCTTTTGGATTGGGAAAAAAAGATTGGTACCAAGGAGCCTCGATGTGTTTTAATATAACGCTCCTTGACTGGTACAGGCGGGTCTTAAGGGAAGAACACAGGCTTCCCTAGCGAAACGGGGTTGCCAGACTGAAATTTTAAGTTTAAGCCAAACAATGCTATATAAAAAAGCCAGTAGGCTATAATTTTAATGTTTTCATACTAACAAAATCAACATTGATCACAGGAAAACTCCTGAACCAGGTTAATATCATCCTCCCTGCTAGAATGAGTGAATGCACGTATGTATTTGACTAAATCTTGTAAACTGCAAATTTTTTCAAAGTATTTCTGGTGATGCAGTGAAAAGCCTTTGTGTAACATTTTGCTTGAAAGCAGTAGATTCTATATCTAGATCTAGTCTAAATTAGTCTAATCTATTTCTGCCCCGATTCTCACAATAGCATAAAGATGACTCAGCTGCATTCTGTTTTAGTCTGTAGTTTTAATGGAGAATATATGAGAAAATATGCTCAGATTAAGTACAGCTTTGCTGACTGGGGTTACTGGGCAAACAATGACAAAGGTGGCCAGCTCTTTGAATGCTTCATGGTGAAGTAAATCTTTATCAATCCAGACCTCAGAACCACAGTTTGTGTAGAGAGTCATGAGGTAGGTGACAGTCTTTATAAAAAAAAACGTAGCAGTTTAAAAAAATATAAACCGTTGAAAGAATCCAGGTCAACTGAACACTGACCCTTGCCGGTTGGCTGTTTCTTGACAACGACTAGCAGAAATTTTGGCACATAATATGACCGTATGTAATCTAAAAATTGGGGAAAATTTTTTTTTATTTAGCAAAGCCTCGCCTCAGAAATAATACCCAAACGATAAAATGCTATTGCTTATAGCCCTGCTGCGACCAAACAGTTTTTCTGTGGTTTTTATAATGTGACTGCATGTAATTGACCAAAACATATTTCTCGATAAGAAGTATTTCAGAAAAAGCATGACATTTTTTTTGTGTTCAATATTAATAGTATGTACCAAAAAAAAAAAAAAAGCCAGGAAAAAGCAAAAACGCCAAACGAATTTTCTGACGCCAACCAGAGAGTATAGATGTTATATATAGAGGGGTTTCACTTCTGCCAAATCGCGAAACTAGGTCGCTGAGGTAAAAAAGAAATTGAAGAATTGAAAGAGACCTTCTTCACCAAAGATAGTGCGCCTATCTGTTTACTGTGGTTTGTTCATATTTTTGGGCTGACTGAAACTATTTACAGCCGTTTGTAAGCTCCTACGTCCCATGGAAATGCTCAAACGCATATTGTTTACCGCAGCGACCTACTTTCCGCTCCATGCTAACAATGGTTTCGCAGAGCCTCCAGTGTCTCGCAGTGGAAATCGACCGATAGTGAAACCTCTCTATACATACATACTCTCTGCACCAACCATATCCAAATAAAAAGCCAAATTTATGGAATTTGACTTTAAAAAACTCAAAACTGGTAATCCTGGTAGGGGAAGAACGCAAGCTTCCCTCTCGAAAAAGCTTTGGTTTCGGACCGCTGAATGGTGGCCATTACATTGAAACGACCGCTCTCTCTCACAACGTTGCCGGGGAAGATTTCAAAACTCCCAAGAATCCTTTATAAATTAAAAAAAACAGTTATACACTAATGAACTAGATTCCACACGTAGCTTCGCCACTCTTGCCCTGCTTCGCAAAGCGAGCCGGCATGGGCCGCATTGAACCCCCCCCCCCCACCATTGCAGCCTGGGCTGACACACAGATAAGGTCGATAGACAGACAGACAGACAGACAGACAGATAGATAGATAGACAGATAAATAGATAACGTGTATATATAGGCACCCTACACCCCATCAAACAATGGTACCATTATGATTATCTATAATTTCACTACTGACATCTGCACCATAAAAACCACAGAAAATCTGTGGGGTCGCAGCAGGGCTATAAGCAAAGTTTTATTTCTCACGCGGGGCTTCGCAACATACAACCTTTTCTTTTTGCCCAATTTGACATCTGGACCAGTGCAATTGCACGCTGCTCTGTTTACAAACACAATGACTCAAATAATGAGTCGGGCCCATGCCGTGATGACCTCCAGCACCTTCTAACAGTAACATCCAATCCATGGCCTGTTTGGGCATTGTTAAAAACAAGATGAGGTAAAAAGTCCAAAGATCATTGAAACAATTCCAAGATCCCAAGATACCCCCCCCCCACCCAGACCCAAGATCTTGGCAAAAATCCCAAGGACCGGCAACACGTACTGCTCTCACAGGTCTATGGTGGAACCAGAGCTATAGTTCGAACTGTTCTGTGAGTGGAATGAAGAAGTTGTTCGGTTTAACTTATCAAAGGGTGAATCACTGAATGTGAAACTTCTCTGATATTTCAAGGCTCTTGTCATGGGAAAGGCCCCAAATTAGTACCCCCTAAGAACTTTTCCTTCTCATGGCCATAAAATTAAAGGCAACTGCATTTTTTTTTGTTAACAACTACGTGTTCGATGCCCTTCACAATATATCAGCACCATTTGTTTGTTTATAGTATTATGACAGTTATGAATAAATTTAAATTTACTGACACTGGTACTATTTAGAAGCTGTGGTTCCTAATAAGTACCGGGGAGTCTCCTAAAGAGTAACAATGCTTTATAGTGCAAATATGCCATATGGTCAGTGGTATTTCTAACATTTTAGGGTACTCCCATTATTCCTGGCCCCATTATCAATCTGACAATGCCTATGCACTTGTCGAGCTATGGAATGCATTCGGAAGTCCTAATGGTTACCACTTTTCAAAGATGAAGAAAGAAAAAGAAATAAACATACACGGACACAAAATGAACTTGAATACATCTACTGATCTAGTCTAGATCTACATCTAGACTCTAGACCTATATTATATCTAGATATAGATCTAGATCTAGCTGTGTAATAATACATGCAGTAACTAACAATTTATCAAAAATATTATGCCCATATTACTTACATCCCTACAATGGATCCTAAATAGTACCCCTTAGGGGAGTATAATATATCCGTTTGATCCCCATACCTAAAATTACTTCACAACATTGAATGTATAATCGATTAGTATAGATAGATTCTTTAGTCAATTTTGACAACTTTGTAACTCTGATTAATAGTGTACGGCTACTGAAAAAGAAACAAGACAAGTTCAAAAATTGGATGCGACAACTTAATTCATCCCTAGTCCGCCATCTTGTTTGTAGAGGCTGTATAGGGAGGACTTCCGAATGCGTTCCCTAGCTCGACAAGTGCATAGGCATCAATTGTCAGATTGATGTGTAACGACGTGAGGGTCTAGTCAGTTTGTATCATCGAGGCCGTAGGCCGATGTTCGTCTGGGGAGTAGTCAGATTGACATATCAGGGAAAGCCGCCGGGGTAGCTATGTATTGTTTTTGTTCTTCTTGGGGTATGGGGATCAAACGGATATAATTATACTTCCCCACTTAGGACGGCACCCTTAGGTGGTACTATTTAGGCAAAGGCCTAGATCTAGAATCTAGCTCCCATGTAGACAAAGCTGACACAAAACACGTGCGGTTTCGCACACAAATGGGGAGGAGTACCTTACTCGAGCGCCACTTTGTCAGATTGTCAGATTGATAAGTAACGACGTGAGGGTCTAGTCAGTTTGTATCATCGAGGCCGTAGGCCGATGTTCGTCTGGGCAGTAGTCAGATTGACATATCAGGGAAAGCCCCCGGGGTAGCTATGTATCATCTCTTTTAGTTAGTTTCTGGTCTTTGGCGCTCGAGTACGGAACTCCTTCCCAAATTAATTCACATATCTGGAGAGCACAAAGTTAATTTATTCAAAGGATCGCTATATAACATCATCATCCTCATTTAATAACTTATTAAATCTGGATGGATAATCATGTGAAGATTGAAAACGGACTCTCAAAATCAAGTAAGAGCTCAAACAATTTCTTTAAAGACTTATTAATTCTGATACAGTAGATTTTTTAGGATATTGTAGGCCCTATACTTTGCTATAATATATTTCTTTGTAAAAAAGACTGAAATTCTCCATGGGAGAAGATATTTTGCGTGGTCTGCGAGATCATAACTGCACTGCTTAGTTTAAGTTGAATATGAAACGAAATTGTAAATTTTAATTTTTTTTTTTTTTGTAGGGATTTGGGGATTTGTTTTAACCTCAACTCATCTTGGAATGAGATAGTCCTTTGTTTCTCATGTGCCTCAGCCTAGTGCTGTTGGCCCCCAGCTCATCTTGGAATGAGATAGTCCTTTGTTTCTCATGTGCCTCAGCCTAGTGCTGTTGGCCCCCAACTCATCTTGGAATGAGATAGTCCTTTGTTTCTCATGGGCCTCAGCCTAATGTTGGATGAACTACGAGTGGCTAATGTGGTTACTGCGTGGGTTCAATAGTGACTCCCTTAAGGATACACAGGATTAACAAACACAGGGTTCTGCTGGCAATCTTATTTATTCAAAAAGCCCAACAACGGTATCACTACCAAACAAAAAAAAAAGCCCAACCAGCCATAAGCTGGAACAAGAGAAAAAGACAAAAACATGATTAGGATATAATGACAACATTAATCAGGCAATCAATGGTGGACATACATAGTAATAGTATTAAGTATTAAATCAAACAACAACAACATAATATAGAATTTAAGCAATAACCAACTGGATATGGATGCATGGAATAAAATAGCGCTAAGGTTAATGAATAACAACTACAAGTGGCTATATCATATACACAAGGAGTTTCCTAGTACACTGGCAACATAAACTAATGTACTAATCAAAGTATGAAGGACATAACAAATGAAGGGGCAAGAACACAATAGTTCCGCTCCACTGAGCCGGTGTACAGCACATCCAGAGTGGCCATTCCATAAAATAATAACGCAGTGGCCAACATGGCCCACTGACCGTCCATAACACAGACGCTGCATCCCAATGCAGGCCATCCTCATAGGCCCACTCCCATTATTAGTACTAACCCGCCCCAGGGCTATTGTATTGGTTACTTCCCTTCCCGATCGATACTCAAGGGTCATGCCCTTTGACCTTAGCCGCGGAGCTATGCCGCCAGGCTAACATGTGTATGACACACCACTAGATACATAAAGTAATGTGTACATTCCTTAAAATGAAACTGTCCTTCACACACTTACGAAACTCATAGAAGCATAATACATCTGGATAACCATAATACATGCACATGATATATATATATAGGTCGGCGAGACTCATTGCAACATGTGTAGACTCACTGGAACATTGTTCATCCACCGCCGCACATAGAACAATCCTGGGGCTCACCCATGTGAGGCCCAACTAATATTATACATCTCCAATACATGTAATTAATTACACATCTTAAACACTAAACACGCAATCACAATCACACTGCTCTCTATAGCATAGTGGTACTGGCAAGGTACACAAATACCCGTAATACAATCAAGTGTGGAGTGCCGCTCGCTATAACATAAGTCATCCACATCAACATGTCAGGAAATCCTCACTGCCTACCACAACAAGGCAATGCTACACACACACTATATATATGCACACAAGCAAATCGTGATAGCTTGGTTAGCGAGCCATCATTATCATCTAGCACCGCAAACGTTAACTTTGACAATAATGAATAAAGTCACAATATCAAGACACTGCGCTGCATCGCGCATCCTACACGTCTAATGACAATGGCAATTACCGTTGAGCCGGACTCATAATGGTCTCTGTAGATCAGCATTCTCTACGCGGCATCCAAGAAAGGGGGGGGGGGTGCGCAAATTAAAGTCACTTCTAATATAATAGTCTCCAACTTACCCAAAGTCTCTCCGGGTCCTGCGCTACCGCTTCATGCCTTATGGGGCGGGGTGGCGATGGCAAGCGTCGGCAAGCCTCTGAGCTGCTACGGGCCCGGGTTGCTGGTCTGGGTTCACTGTGCTGTCGGCTCTTGTCTCTGCGTCTATGATGGAGTGTGCTGACCACTCGAACTCGCATCTTATTTATGAGCCAGCGCGGACGTCCGGGAGAGCTATTACGTAGCCCGTGTTGCACAAGTGAAAGGCTCGGACATTGAGTCCAGCCGAACAACATAACCGGTTAGGGTCCTAACACAATCGAATTTACAGTACGGTTAAAAGGGTGCACACAAAAGTCAATTAGGTATCCCAGTAAACTGCAGAAATTACTCTAACGTCCCCTCCAGCAATAATTGAATAAATTTGACCCAGGTTGGATTTATCGGGGATAACATGCGTCTAACTCGTGGTTTACTTTAAATCCGAGATCCTCTTATTAATTATTTCAATAGGACCTGTGCATCAAAGCACAACGAAATTGGTACCATTATAAAGTAGAAACTTGCTGCTACAATTCTAACTGACTACTTATACCAGAAACCCGGTAATAGTTTTAATATAAATTTTCAAAGTGTCAGGACTAACAACATTCGACAATTTTGTGCGGGATACTTTCGTCCATTAATACGACGTATCTCCATTGATAACAAACGTTATCATGAGTACCTATTTTGTACCGATAGGGTATTGTCTACTCTCAAAAATGAATTCGGGTTCCCGTCTTTCTGTCGGTGGATAACAACGAAGGAGCGAGTTGTAAGAAACTTAAAGCCATGATATAAGAGTTGGAAGCCCGGTGGTCAACATTTCCAACTGACCAATCAAAATGCGCGCTTTTCACCGTGATGTGAATAACGGGTCCCGCGCTAGTATTACAAGGGAAATAATCCAATTAATGGTACTCGGCCAAGTGTCCATAAACTACTATGAGTGGCCGTCCCTCACTCACGCACCAGAGTTACCATGAAAGCACATTAAAAATAGAAAGTCGTTCATCCTCTCACACTAGTGCTGTTGGCCCCCAGCTCATCTTGGAATGAGATAGTCCTTTGTTTCTCATGTGCCTCAGCCTAGTGCTGTTGGCCCCCAGCTCATCTTGGAATGAGATAGTCCTTTGTTTCTCATGGGCCTCAGCCTAGTGCTGTTGGCCCCCAGCTCATCTTGGAATGAGATAGTCCTTTGTTTCTCATGTGCCTCAGCCTAGTGCTGTTGGCCCCCAGCTCATCTTGGAATGAGATAGTCCTTTGTTTCTCATGTGCCTCAGCCTAGTGCTGTTGGCCCCCAGCTCATCTTGGAATGAGAAAGTCCTTTGTTTCTCATGGGCCTCAGCCTAAGGCTGTTGGCCCCCAGCTCATCTTGGAATGTTTTGTTGTTGTTTTTTATGCGAGATTCTAGGGATTTTTGAAAATCTTCACCTGCAACGCTGGTTTTATCTGGCAACCCGGAAACAGCTGTATGCTTTTTATTTCTAGCAATGGCATTTTGTTTGGGTGCGAAAATAAAATGTCATAACAAAGAAACACATGAGTGGAGGGAGACCAGACAGTAGCTCAAAAACACATGAAGTAAATGCGCAATTTACAAATGAAATGGTCACTGTGGAGTAGGCACTGGAAGTGAATGGGAATTATAATTTGACTAAATTTTTAATCTCTTGGTCCCAGATTGTGATTATAACTGGAAGGAAGGTAAGGGTGGACTGAAAAGTTCCAATATGGCGACCGCTTGTGCCGGTGGGAAGTCCACGTCTTGTGCCATTATCAAGAGTGAGATAGTGAGCTTTACTTAATAACGGTAAAAATTACATGTAACGCATACGGAACTCCTCCCGATCCCGATCTAGACCAGAACTGTATTCACTTGGATGTAGATGGGATATTAGATCTAGATCTAAACATTAGGCTAATTATAACAACTGGAAATTTAGTGCTGTCAACTCGCCTAAATCCAGGACCTCATTAATAAACATCTGGTCTGTCCTCGGACAGAAAAGTAGATCTAGATCTAGAACCAGTCCGAAATTTAGGCTAAATAGTTCTTCAAATTATACAATGAACATCTCTCTGGTATTGTTCTTACTACTGTCATTATCGGGCGACGTGGAGCTCAACCCTGGACCCCAGACTAGATTCCCCCCTTGCCCCGTTTGCCTTAAAAAATGTACCTGGAAAACGAGGGCCATCGCATGTGATAGTTGTGACCGCTGGTAGGCCTACCACATCGACTGTATGGGAATAAACTCAGTAATGTATGAAACACTGGGCAATAGCAGTGCCGCATGGGAATGTATCCAGTGTGGCATGCCAAATTTTAGTTCCAGCTTATTCACTGATTTTCAATTAAACTTAGACTGTATTAGATCAAGATCCCACAATAGTTTTGATATCTTACAACATTTAGATACTAGATCTAATAAAAGTAACACAGAAATACCAATCTTTGAACCAAAATATTCGTCAACCCCACACCCCAAATCCAAGAAAAAAGAGCCAGCCAAAGAGAAAACCACATTCAGAACCCAGGTTATAAATTTTCCAAGCATTTGGAACAAGAAAGAAGAACTGAGCTCATTTTTGAATGAAACTAAACCTGACGTAATCATTGGAACAGAAACATGGCTAAACGAAAATATAAAAACCAGTGAAATTTCAATTAATGATCATTATGAAATCTACAGAAATGATAGGAAGAAGAGAAGGGGAGGTGGGGTCTTGATAGCAGTGAAGAAGAACTTAGTTAGTGAAAAAATACCTAGTGAGGAAGCAGGAGAAACTGTTCTCTGTAAGATTAGAGTGCAGGGTAAACCTCCTCTTGTTGTGGGTGCAGTCTATCGACCTCCTGGTAGTGTCTTGGAAACTAGTAAGAACATTTGTAATGAACTTCTCAGTGCCTACCAAAAGAACAAAAAGGCTACCATCTGGATAGGAGGAGATTTCAATTTACCTGATATAAACTGGGAAGAAGGAAATGTGAAGAGTTGCCAAAACTTAAGAGAAATAAATGACCTATTTTTAGACAGTGCTGCGGATATAGGCCTAGAGCAAGCAGTAAAAGAGATCACTCGAGGAGATGCACTGTTAGACCTATTCTTTACTAATTTCCCTAACCTTACAAGAGAGATCAAAATTCTTCCTGGACTAGGGGACCATGACATAGTCCAGATTGATTCAGAACTGAAACCCTTTAAGAAAAGACCTATTAGGCGACAGATTTACCTATGGAATCAGACAGACAAAAATAATTTGAAAAGGGAGGCAGCAACTTTTGGCACTTTTTTCATTAAATACCACTCTTCAAAAACTGACGCAAACAAACTCTGGGACTGTATCAACTTAAATTTGAACATGATCATGGAAAATGTCCCAACAAAAATGTCATCCACAAAAATTCACCAACCCTGGATAAATACTTTAACGAAAAGATTAGTTCGAAAAAAATATAAATGGTTCAAAAAAATGAAACAGTGCAACTCCGAACGAGTGAAAAACAAATATCTAGAAATTAAAAGATTGACACAGAAAGAATGCCGGAAAGCTCATAATAATTATATCCATGAGATGATAAGTGATTCATCTGATAACAGTAAAAAACTTTGGAGATATGTGAAAAGTAAAAATAAAGAAAACTTAGAGGAGTAGCCGCACTGAACGATGAGAGAGGGCACCCACAGCAAGATGCCCAAAAAAGAGCCAATATCTTAAATACTGAATTTTGTAAGGTCTTTTCCGACCCAGGGGGAGTCTTCTCGGGAGAGCTGAGTGATGCCAAACTGCCGGATATGGATGAAATATTTGTCACAGAAAATGGAGTACTGAAACTTGTGGAAAACCTTAACGAAAATAAAGCTACAGGGCCTGATGGAATTCCCGCCAAATTACTGAAACTCTGTGCCAAGGAAATTGCCCCTGTTTACACTTTGTTATTTAGAGCTTCAATTGAACAAGGAAAAATACCGGAAGACTGGAAAAAAGCAAATGTAGTACCCATTTTTAAGAAAGGAAATAGAGCTAGTCCTGAAAATTATAGACCAGTCTCCCTGACTCTCTTGTAAACTTTTAGAGCATATCTTGCATACCAGCATCATGAAGCATCTCGAGAAACACTCAGTTTTAACACATGTACAGCATGGTTTTAGAAAACACAGGTCGTGTGAGTCCCAGCTGGTCACAACTTGCAATGATTTTGTTAATAACTTGAATAACAACAGGCAGACTGATACCATCTTATTAGATTTCAGTAAAGCCTTCGATAAAGTGCACCATGCTAGCCTCTTGACTAAACTAAACCATTATGGAGTTAGAAACAGTACTTTGAAGTGGATTAAGTCTTTCTTAGAAAATAGAACACAGATAGTCGTCGTTGATGGAAAGTCATCCAATCCTGCATTTGTTCTCTCGGGAGTACCCCAGGGTACTGTAATGGGCCCCTTACTATTCCTAGTTTATATTAACGATATGCCAAGTAAGATCTCTCCAGGCACTAAATTACGACTGTTTGCTGATGATAGCCTCCTCTATAGAACAATAAACTCAAAAGAAGATACGGAAATTTTACAGAAAGATCTAGACAGTCTACAAAAATGGGAGAGGGACTGGCGTATGGAATTCCACCCCAATAAATGCCAAGTCCTGAGAATTTCAAATAAAAAACACAACATCACCTCAGACTACTTTATACACGACGAAAAATTGAGCGAAACACATGAGGCTAAATATTTGGGAGTTACATTGGACAGAAAACTTACATGGAACCAACACATTAATAACACATGTAACAAAGCAAACGGTATACTAGCATTTCTAAAAAGGAACATCTCTAACTTCTGCGATAGGAAAGTAAAAGAAAAATGCTATAACACCTTTGTGAGGCCCTCCCTAGAGTATGGCTGCAGTGTCTGGGACCCCCACTGCCGAATAAACATAGACCAACTGGAAAGGGTCCAGAGGAGAGCTGCCCGCTTTGTGACAAATGACTATACTAGAAGTAGTAGTGTAAATAAAATGATGAGAGACCTCGAGTGGACACCATTAGAAGAGAGGAGAGCAAAAAACAAAGTAAAAATATTTTATAAAGGCAGGGAAGGAAGTATCCATATCCCACTGAACCACCTCACCATTAATACCAGAGGCAACAGAAGGAATAATATAAAATATAACATCCCAAGCTCACGGGTTAACAGCCATCTTTATTCTTTTTACCCTAATGTCATCAGGATGTGGAACAACCTCCCGACAGAAGTCCAAACACTACCGTCTGCAACGACTTTCGACAATGAATTTAAGAACATTATTATCCGTTGCAGCTACCATTGTAACTAAAGTGCGGGTTGTATTTCTGTGCACAATCTGGAAACCAAGAGATATTTATACCAGAGTTATTATATACAAAAGACTTTATACAACTGATATATTTTTAAATGGTCTTAACATCTATGTAAGGTTTTACCCTGCTTTTAGCCTCAGAGGAGTAACGTTGAGTCGCATATATACTATAGTGCAGTTGGGGAATCGTCTTATAGACGAACCAACTATAAAAGAAGAAGAAGAAGAAGAAGGCCAAAGTTTTTAGCCAATAAAAACGGACGAATTGCTTTCTGGGGTAGATCTATGTTTGGACTGGAGTTACCCTGGAGTAGATCTTCTAGATATCTAGATCTAGATCTAGATCTAGATATATCTAGATCTAGATCTAAATCTAGATCTAGATCTAGTTTAGATCAGAAAGAAGCTTTGGGAAGAGATAAAAATGACTCAAAAAGGTGGATTAACAGGCAAAATCAGAGAAGCCTTGATTATCATGTCAAGTGGATTATTTAAGTACTAGATCTAGATCTAGATCTAGGCTCTAGATAGATTTTAGATCTAGATCTAATTCATGGCCATGATCAGGAAGATCGATCTGCACTGACCGACGACAGTGACTGGCCTAGATTCTAGATTTGGATCTATTCTGTGTGCTCGAAGGAGGAAACAAAATTGGAAAAAGTTCTTGGTTTCTAGCTGACAAGTCACTGGCCAGTTCGGCATAGCATTGTAGCAACGCAACTGGAGGTGATTTTTCTTCCACTACAAACAATAGACTATAGGCTAGACATATTTAAAAAATGGCAACATCACACGAGGAGTTTGCAGCAGATTTACTTGATGGAAATTTCATGGAAATATTCATCAAGGGAATGGACAGTGAACGCATGGTCGTTGTAGATTCATTGGTTCAGTCAAAATACAAAGATCCAAGGTATAGTAAATTGTGTGGATTCATGTCTGTACGTCTATATCCTCAACTGAAGCAAATTGGAGTGATTTGCAAAATTTGAAAAATGGACAAAAGTCCTGTATAGGTCTAGATAATTATTTGTCTCGTGTAAAGCTATCCCTGACCCGGTCATCATCTCAAACTCTAAATCCAATCGTATCCCTAGCCATGATCCCTGTCAGCCCTTTCAACCAGAAAGCAAGAAAAATCTGTAAAGAATTGTAAAACGAAAGGCTCTAAGTGGTCAGGACATGGAACTGTCCAGAACTCTCTCCTTAAATTAAAAAGGATAATATTTATCATAGGCCACGCTTAATCGCAGACGTACGAATAAGATCAGAATCTTATTCACAGATGGCTTTTTGGTTGGCTGCCCTTATCCATCAACATTATCGGCAGATACTGCCCAGATTTATCTGCCGATAATGTTGGCGGATACTGCCCAGGTTTATCCGCCAACATTGTCGGCGTATGCTTGGGTTTATCTGGCAACACTGTCGGCAGATCTTGGGCCACCAACAGTGTTGGCGGATAAAGCTCGGGTTTATCCACAGGTATTGGTGTTGAAACAGGCCCAGAACAGCGAAATTCTCCTACCTCTCATTGAGCAAAAGAAATCTGCTTTCAATGAGTATAACAAAAATTGCAATCAGAGTACAAAACTTGTTTGAAAAATGCAAAAGCTAAACTTCAGCTGGAGGTAAGACGTTGCGCCAACAAATACTGGACAGACTTGTGTAACAGCATACAAGAGGCAAATGAAAAGGGAGATATGAAAACCGCCTTTAGTCAGATGAAAGTAGCTCTTGGGCCAATCATCACCAAAAGCGCCCCACTTAAGTCTGTAAATGGTGAACCCATCACAGATAAAAATGAACAACTGAATAGGTGGGTAGAGCATTACTCTCTGTTGTATTCAACTGAGAAAAATATTCCACCAGATTTTGAGGAACACCTCCAAAAACTGCCAATAATGGCCGAACTTGACGCTGAACCTTCCTTAGTCGAGCTTTCCAATGCAATCGACCACCTGTCTGCTGGAAAAGCCACAGGAAGTGACAACATTCCTGCAGAGGTATTAAAAGACCTAAAAGGCCCACTATTACCACACCTGTATAATCTGTTACTGCAGTGTTGGAAAGAAGGCGTGATACCACATGATATGAGAGACGCCAAAATTGTCACACTTTACAAGAACAAAGGAGACAAAGGCGACTGCAACAACTATCGAGGCATATCCCTCCTCAGCATTACTGGAAAGGCTTTTGCTCGCGTCATCCTCTGCCGCCTTCAACAACTGGCGGAAAAAGTCTTACCAGAAACACAATGTGGCTTTCGAAGCAAACGATCAACTATTGACATGATATTTGCACTTCGGCAAATCCAAGAAAAATGTAAAGAACAAAACAGGCCGCTTATAACATGCTTTGTGGACCTAACAAAGGCTTTCGACACCGTAAGCCGATCTGGCCTGTATGCAGTCCTTAAATCCATAGGCTGTCCACCACCATTGCTAAAACTTATTGCATCCTTCCACACTGACATGAGGGCATGTGTCAACTTTGAGGGCTGCACATCCAATTCATTTGCTGTAAACAGCGGTGTGAAGCAGGGATGTGTTCTTGCTCCTACCTTATTTGGTATATATTTTGCAGCCCTACTCAAGAATGCCTTTGGTCAATGTTCAGGTGGAGTACTTATTAACACCAGAGTGGACGGCTCCATTTTTAATGTTGCCAGACTAAAAGCAAAATCTCGTACAGAGCATTTTATGTTACAAGAGCTCCTCTTCGCAGATGATGCTGCAATCGTGGCCCACGATGAAACCACGCTCCAGGCTCTCATCAATAGCCTTGCCAAAGCCTGTGACAAATTCATGCTAAAGATCAGTGTCTCAAAAACTGTAGTTTTGACACAAGGCTTGAGAAACCCCAACCCAATCATGCTGAATGGCTCTCCTCTGGAGCAAGTGGGAAAATTCTGCTACCTAGGCTCAACCATCAGTGGTAGCACAGACATAACAACTGAAATAAATGCCAGAATAGGAAAGGCGGCCACAGCTTTTGGCAAACTCTCAAAAAGGGTGTGGAACAATAGCAAGCTGACCATCAAAACAAAGGTACTCGTGTACCAAACTTGCGTCCTAAGCACCCTGCTGTATGGCTCAGAGACATGGACCACCTACTCCAAACATGAAAGATCCCTCAACTCCTTCCACCTGCGCTGCCTACGCAAAATTCTCAAGATCAAGTGGCAAGACAGGATCTCAAATATCGAAGTTCTGAGCCGAGCCAACATTCCATCAACTCAGGCTCTCCTAGGCAAAAAAAGACTGCGGTGGCTTGGACATCTCCACCGTATGGAAAATGATCGCATCCCCAGACAAATTCTCTACGGGGAACTTGCTACTGGCAACCGACCCAGAGGTAGGCCACATCTGCGATTCAAAGACACTTGCAAGGTCACGATGAAAGCATTCAACATCGACCCCAATGAATGGGAGAACCTTGCAAATGATCGAAGCAGATGGAGACAAAAATTGCGCAGTGGCACGCTCGCAATAGACTTCAAGGCAAAAGAAACATACCTGACAAAACGACAGAGGCGGAATGAAAACACTCGCCAAAGTGAACCCAAAAGACTGACCTGCAATCACTGCCATCGCACTCTCGGGTCAAACATTGGTAGAATAAGCCACGAGAGAAGCTGTCAGTCAAAGTGAAAGTGAATATTCTAGCTGCTAAGACCGTCTGTAAAGACGCTAAAGGCCATATACATATATTGGTGTTGACTAATGACAAACAACAACAACAACAAACAAAGATTAAAGAAGCAAACTGGATTTATTCCTAATGTTGTTGGATTAAAAAAAATTACCAAAGAGATTGTTTACTGATAAAAAGACTTTAACTTTAATAAGAAAAGAAGAAAAAAAAATCGAACCACTGTCCCCCGATTGACAGGTGTAGTCTATACAAAAACAAACAACTGGATTTCTTCCGCTATTGTTCTTGGATTAAAAAAAAAAAAGATTGATGCCTTATAAAAAGACATGAAAAGAAACAACAAAAAACCTACTGTTGCTAAGAATCGAACCATGGTCCCCTGACTGACGGGGAGAGATGCTAACAACTACGCTACTGAGAACCCTGAGTAATTTTGAGGAAACTCTTACTAAATAAGCATGATCAAACCAAGAAACCCATATCAACGGATTAGACCTGAACCTTCGTATCATGTATCCATTTGAAAATCAATAAAATTCCAAGTCTTTCCAATTTCGATATTGTTTTCAACACTCGCCCAATACGAACGTTGATCGTGTCAGGATGAACGGAACAGGGGAGGAAGACGGAGAAAGGGTTCGAATCAGGGGAGATGACTCGCAGTTTATACAGAATTTATGTTGACGGATAAAAAAAATCCTAGGGGAAATTTTATCCGAAAGTATCAACGGATAAACACTTCATTTTTGGTTTTGTGATTTTATTTGGGAAGAGCTCCTTTGGATCACAATTCTGGCTTGTTTTGTTGAATAATTAGGTTCTTCACTCAGTGAGAATGAGATGGCTCACGCATAGTGTTTCTTACGGTAATGATGCACCAGGCTGTCTTTTTTTTAACGATACCTATTGGTTATTGTGTCTTCGGTAGCAGAGACCCTGGTTAGTAGTGCTTTTAATCAGGTTCCCCGGTGGCATGCTAAGTAAACTCGCTTGCCGAGTTGGTAAGGGAGGGGGTTCCAATCATCGCAAGAACTGATTTTGTTGTTGTTGTTACTTTTTTTTCTGCTTTTCCCCCCTCTGATCATAGTTGCTTTGCTCCAGAATATAAAATTGTGAGTAGGATTTTTTTGTCGGGTGGGAAGTCACAAAGAAAGTCAGACAGAGCAGATAAAAATGAACTAAACTTCCATGCAAACAAAAAAGTAATACATGTAAAACAAAACATAACAACCAGCTGAAGCAGAAGACTGACAAAATATATTTCCAGTAAATGCGGGATAGATCTGAGTCACGACAGAGAGATGAAATTTTCAGTTCATACTGACTAAAAGAAATCATTTACATGTTTAAGTTATTTGATTTACATTTTTATTTCTAATTAGCAACTGTCCCGTTTAATGAAAAGGAATGTAAATAAAATGAATAGGAATAAATAAAAGAATTAATCTGGAGCACACTAGTAGTAGTAGAGTAGGCCTAATGATCAATTTCTCCACAATATCAATTTTGCAAAATCCCTAGGAAACAAAATATAATATTAAAAAAAAACAAAAAACAACTCTTTTGTGGGATTGAACCTGAGATTGAACCCATAGCCTCTGACTGATAACCGCAGATGCTAGGCATTGCACCACAGCAGACCACGGTAGGCTGGAGGAACTTTTCCATAGCAGACATCATGAAACTGAGAAACCCCATCAGCGAATAAGATCGGGAGACGTCTGTGAATAAGCACTTCGTTTATCATAGATTATTATTATGTTTAGGCCCACATGTTTATGAGAGAGTTAAGTTTTTGAGACATGCATTCTATTGGTTTTAGGATAAATCACAGAGGCATAATAATAATATGAAGTGGAGAATGGGACAAAAACATCAACCAAACCCACAGAGCATGGAACATTGGAAGAATATTGTGCTCCTTACCTTAATCATTTTTATCTCTTTAGAAAATTAGAATGAAAAGCACATTCATTCACCCTTATTAATTTATCCTGAAAATTGGAACTTCTTATAAACTTTTAAGTTTGTAATTAACCATGAAACTCCAGAAATCAGGTTGGTGGGCTTTGTTGGAATGGGGATTGTTGTTAAATTATTGAGGATTTCTAAGTCTCTTGTTACACAACTCTGTGGAACCCATACGTTGTGCCCTATATGAAGTTATTATGATCATTGTGCAGTAAAGTATAATCCGAGACACAGAATAGAATGCCAAGACGGAGCATTCCTTCTTTTACTGTACAATTTGTATGTGTGTATAAACACAGTGAATACCCATAGAGCACTAGTCTTGTTCGTTCAGTTATGAAGAGGTGTGGTGCGAATTGTTGCATTGTTCATTGTTGACATGGGTGATATGCATGCGAAGTCGACAGATGGAAGTTAGCGCATTGAATGAACCATAATGCTGTATCCTGTGTCTTGGGTATAATCAAATGTATCAGAGAGGTCACATCACAATGAAGCTGTTCAATGATGATCTATAAAGTTTAAGATTAATTTAATAGTCGAGCAGATGATGTCCTAGGGTTTAAAAAAAACAAGTACAAAACTTCCCTCCACTGACAAAACCTCTGCAAGTGTAAGTTAGTGTAAGTGTATCATAAATTCATATGTTTTGGATAGAGTTTAAATATGTTCCGACCACCTAAACAGGACCACCCTAACTTGAAGCTATCCTTAACCCTGCACTATAATAAGGGGAAGTACTGCAGTGAAAACTAAATTCTACATCTTACCTTTCCCATAGCAGTTTATGCCATGACACTGTACTGTGTTACAAAGGTGAAAGAAACAGCCCAGGGGTCAATTTGGCTATGAATTCCATGGTAACCGATAAATGGCGTCTACCGCATTGGATTTTATACAAACTTTCAAATTTTATACATTGTTGGTTGACTGTTGGAACCTCAGTATAGCGTCAAATCAAACACTGGTGGAAGGGGATCGTAGTCTGATTGCAAAGCTGAATAGAGAAAATGTTGAGTTGAGTTCACTGCTCAGCTAAAACTTTCTAAGTAAAATGCCATGGTCCTATAACAATACAATAGTAATAGTAATACACTAATAGCCTCAAACTTTTACATTCTAAGTTTAGTTTTAACGAGGTTTGAACAGCTGAGCGACGATATCTGTACTTACCTATTGTTCAATTTCAAATGTCATGAAGTAGCATAGGCCTATATTCTTAGATCTGTTTCAAAATTTTTACCAAGATGCCTAGACCATACATTGAAAACTAATTTAATAAATTAAAAAAAAATTACATCAAAGATTATATGATAAAAGAAATCCAAAGAAAATAAGAAAAGTAATATAAATTTTAGAAAAAATCCATAACATAATCACCAAAACATAAGTAAAGAATAAGCTTAGCAAGTTGCGTTGAGACCTGTTGAGAACTTTTTGAAAAATATATGTGTTTTTTTGTGAATTGAGAAATCTGCCATTTTGGTTAGAACACAAGATTTGCCTTCCTAAAGATTACTTTTAAACAAAATTGCAATTTTTAATAGTTAATATATACTATAGTTATTTCTTTGAATCAGCTGAAACTTTCAGACATGAAAGATAATGGATAATTGACTGAGTTATATATACCAAAAAATGTCACCTTGTGCAGGGACACTAATAAAGCATTCATTGTGGAAAAGTAATAGCACACCCAAGTAAAATGATTTTTGATTACCGTAACACCAGAATTTTAAACAGTATCATTACTAACATTTGGATAGAAGTGTAGCTATTTCTTGTGTATGTTTTGGCGGTATGGGCAGTGGTTGTCCTCATTTTGTGATTAAAAGTATAATATGTTGATGATATGGCATTTTTGTTCAACAGTTTTCCTTTGGACATCAATCAGTGCACGCTGTTGGCAGCTGTCAGAGGAAATGCAACTGTTCTGTCCAAGCTGCTTACTCTTCGTCCTCGAATGACCTTTGGAGACACAGAGGACAGACGAGCCATCCACCATGCTGCTAAGAGTGGACACCTGGAGTGTGTCCGTCTCCTGCTTAAAGCTGGAGCCATCAGCAACTGCAGTGATATTCATGGACGAACACCTCTGCATTTGGCTTGTGCTATGGGGCACAAGGAAATAGTCAAGTGAGGGCCGATTAATTTCCGAATTCCGCTTCTTGCGTGCCCAACTTGTGGGGCATACTTGAAATCTTGAGAGTGCCAGTGAAGTAAAAGTGACTTTTAAGTAAAACCCACTAGCATGAGGTGTTTGATAAATGTTCATTGTCTATGGCAAATGGACACGTAAACAGGGAATTCACAAAAGGCTGTTGTTGCTTGTATGAATACACTCAAGCATTTTGTGCTAGGGCCGCATACATATATACACACCTGTCCGTAATCCCATCCTCAGCCTCAACTCTAAATCTATTTGAATACCCCCCAACCATGCCTTCACCCTTTCACCCAAAAAACAGGAGAAAAAAATCTGAAAGAATAATTAATTGAGGTTGTTGTTAAGGTTATTTCAGGGGGAGCTCTCTTGCTCTGAAGACACAAGACAAGAGGCTTTAACCCTCTTAGTGCTCACTAAAAAACTGAAAAATGTGTGCTAAAATTTTATGACTCATTCTGGTCAGCAAAATCAGTGAAAATGGCCACAAAACACAACCAAACAACAACTACTTTCATTGTCAGCTGTACTTCCTGGAAACGCAAGCAGATGTGCCAGATTTTTTATTTGGCTTCTCAGCCAAGATAAATTTAACAGCACATATAGAGAGCCACGATCGTGGCCTGTCGCACTCTACTAAAGGGCCACGACCATGGCCTGTCACATTCTACTAACGTGGCCTGTCCCATTGAGAGGGTTAAAATGCATACCAAGTAACAACAATCTTTACAAAAATACTGATATGATGTCAATGTCATGGTTTGATATGTATGTACCACATCATATTTATGATAAGTTGTGGAAGTTGAACAGTCCAAGTTGCAGGAGGAGAAATAGTTTTAATTAAAATATTGAAATCTGTTTCGTTTCTTTCGGAACAATTTTAGCAACTGATGAGATCATTTTCCAGAGTTCGTCGGTCAGTACACAGGATAAAAGTGATAGTTTGAACAGCTCCCTGTAAAATTTATCCAGGATTCCCATCCAGCCAGGGAATTCCAGGATCCCTGTGAAAAATCCTGAAATTTAAAAGAGTTGCAGGAGGAAAACCCACTAAAGTGCTGGAAATTGTGGATGGTCACTGGAAGATCTTGGAATTTTCCTTGCGTTTAGTAAACATTGGAAAAAAAAAGGCGGGGGGGGGGGGGGGGGGGAATAGTCTTTCATGTTCTTGTATTGAAGTGGGCTTGGAATTTTAACATTTTAGCCTTGTCAAAATTCTGAAAAGAACATTTTCTATTTTGTGGGTCCCATCTTCCAGATTTACCCTACTTTATCATAAATATCAAAGATAGTGGTTTACAATTTCTAATTTTGATGGGAAATAGTTGAGACCATGTTTTTATCATTCCACAGTTTGCTTGTGTCCCAGTGTGCACATATCAACACCTGTCGTACAGAAATGGGAGAAAATGCTGTCCATGTGACAGCAGGAACGGGATATGTAGAAGTGATGGAGTTACTCTTGGATCGTGGTGGAGATATCAACACAGGCACCAGGCGCACCAAAGGAGGAGAGACGCCTTTACATAAGGCTGTAGTTGCAGACAAACCAGACATGGTATGCATCAAGAGCCGAGACTGTGAGGTCGGGAAGAGGCCAAAATGAGTTACTGGTAGTGTCAAATAGGATCAATAGCTCTAGACTCGCTGAGACATCCAGTGTTGCCCTTGATAAACCTGCGTTACCCTCCATCCCTCTCTTTCTCCCCCTGTTCCTACTCCTTCTCTTTCTGTCTGTCTGTCTCTGTCTCTCTCTCTTTCTGTAGGAAATAGAGTCTCTGAGTCTCTCATGCACATTAGGTTGCTCAGCATGCTGTATCTATGAGGGAAAAGTGCTGTTACAATGTACATTCCAGGAAATAACGGAACTAGAGATAGAAAATACTGCTGATAGTCGTATTAGTATTGGTACATTTTGAATGTATTGCCCAAGCCCATGATGAATAGACTGAAAGATTTCATCCACTTTTAACCCTCTGATAGGTGGTAGAGACATGTCACTTTTGCACTGAAAACACAGATGAAAAAAGATAGTCACTTACAGGGGCGAAGCGTGGCCCTTTGCAGACGGTAATCAGAGTTTAAGCTAGTAAGATCCTATAATAGGACGTATCGCTTCATCATATTTACATAATTATAAATGCAGGGACTAAAACAATGAAACGGGTGCTAGGCACTGCAAAATCCAAAGAGCGGACTATTCTTGTCAACAGGACAGGAATGCATCAATTTACAAGCCAAACTACTGAAAATACCATTCAGTCATACTAACAGACTTATAGACTCATATTTTTCATCCATTTTTTAAAATATAATTTGAACGGCAAGTTTTCATTGTCATATTCATAGCCAGAGATTTTGTTATTCTACCATCTCATAAAGTTTCTCGAAAAAGACCCATTAATATTAAATGGCAGAAAGTGCTTGACTGGCATCTCTGTGACACAACAATGTGTAGCGATCTCGAAGAAGTGGCTATCTGCCGTTGCGGCATAGGTTCGAGCGACCTATCAAGTGAATTGATATTCATAATACGTTCTACTGATTTTGATCATAGTTATATCTAGATCTAAACTATACATTATTATGCTTTGATAGCTCTTGCTGTGCGTAGAGTAAATTATTCTTAGATTACCTCAAACAAACAAACAAAAATCCACAGAAACTCTTTCACTCTACTCTTTTTACCTTTCGATTGGGATGAAAACGGCCGCATAGTGAAAAACCTGCATCGGTACATAAAATCGGGTCAAACTTTGATTATGATCCTATTTTTTCCTCCCACTATTTTGCTGTCTGCGGTGCCACTTCGGCGAATACAGGCCATGCTCAAGCTAGCTTCTGGGTGTAGTCAAGTCTTCTTTGTCTTTGTTAATCACTGCCTTTGGACCAGTTCATATTGTGTAGGTCCCTACAAAGATGCTTTTCGGTGAGGGGTGTTAGACTATACAACAAACCGAAAATAGTGAGGTAGAACGGAATGCTGAACTGACTAAATGGACTTGGAGTTGGGCTCGATCTGAAAAGCGTAGTAATTCTAGAATTAATATTCGAAGGGTAATCACTGATTATTTGATAATGAGGAAGCCTCGCACCTGGTCGCTTACAAAACTTGAAGCAGGCATCTTCTATGAGGTTTTACTTCAATTTTTATGTAGTAGTCCAAGTGAAAGTGAATTGGATTGTAGCTTGTTGGGGTAATATTATTGCAAACCAGAAAATGACCGGTAGCACTGAATTCAACTTGTATGAGATGTGTGTTTTAAGTTCTTTTTGCCTTCTGAAAACTCACAACTATCAAACACAGCTTCACAAACATAACACATAGACTCTACAGAGATTGGCTCTATTGGTAAGCATTATTTCAGAAATGAGTGCGTTTGTTTATTCCTTTTTGATATAGGTGGATTTTCTGTGCAGCCGAGGGGCTCGCATGGATATCGCCGATGCCAATGGCAAATTTCCACTCCATGTAGCCTGTGAGAAAGGCCTGATGCGATGTATACGTGTGCTAATCCAGCATGGAGCGTCCCTTGAAGCTTTGGATAACCACAAGCAAACTCCGTTGTGTGTCGCGTTGTATGAGAATCAAAGTGGTGTAGCAAAGATGCTGCTTGAGGAGGGAGCCAGCGTACATGTTGTGGACAAGAGTGGCTTTTCACCTCTCCATAAAGCCAGTATGAGAGTAAGTCACAATTTCTTACTTTTGGAAAGATTTAACTAATGGTCAATAACATGTTCATGCATTGATGATGAATTGACCAGTTTAACTCTCTTGAAACGGACGTTTGACAATATTTTAAAAATTCATACTTTGTTACCTTGTGGATCAATCCTAATAAAATTTTCATACATATGGTTGGAGAGAATGTTCAGTTTAATGAAACAATCAGAATTTGTCTATTTCAAAAGTATATTTTCCTCAAATTTTGGAAATTAATAAAAACTTCACTTTGGGCAAGAAATTTTTGGCTTGAATGAATGTGTTTCCATACCTTGGTGCAGCGTTTTTTTGCAGTAACTTAAAAACCATCCGTCCAATCTCAACAAAACTACTCATGTTGTGGGGCAACAGCTTGGTCAAACATACACTCCGTTCACATGACTGTCACATGATATGCATTAGAGTAGAAAATGAATAAGTGGCATCCTGCATGCAGGGTTTTGTGGGATCCAGCTAGAGTGTATGGGGAGACAATCTGGTAACTGTTGCAGGAACAGTAGCAAGAGAGTAAAGTATTTCACACAAAATGCCCTGTGCGCACTCTACAGTCTACTGCACCTTTATTTTCAACTACTACACATTACCCCCATTCCCTTTTTTTTTCTCATTTTAATATGTGAGTGTGCATGAGAAAACCCACAATATGTCCACAGAGCTGATTTTGAGAAAAGCGGCTTTGAGGTGAAAATATGGGTCCGACACAAACTTCCAACTTGGCTGTTGTTTAGGTCCGGACCGTGGCATGCTACAGGGTAAACTGTAGACGAGCAGTGAACACTACTCACTATGATCTCTATAACGGCTTTTGTAATTAGACTACGGTCTCCTAACAAGATCCAAAAACTTCCGACTTGGCTGTTGTTTAGGGGACTGTGGCATGTTACAAGGTAAACTGTAGATGAGCAGTGAACACTACTCAGTATGATCTCTATAACGGCTTAGTCATTAGACTAGGGTCTCCTAACAGCAATCACTTCAATATTAATGGGTCAATTAGCTATTGCCACTTTTAGGATTAAATGCCGTTTTCTCAAAATCTTGTTTTAGGGGGGTCACTGGCTTCAATTTATCAGAAATGTCTTGTTTTTTATTATGTGTACAGAACTCAAAATGTCATGTTGCCAACTTGTTGTGGGTTTTCTCATGCACACTCACATATATCGTCCCCTTAGAATAACAATTACAAATATGAGCGAGCCCCCACTCACCTCAACGGAAGTCACATTTTTTCAGTTTTGAGTTATGGATATCACCATAAAGTATGAAATCTCGTCTTTAACTTGGCATAATAAATATTGTAATGCTTTTTTTATCGCAGCTTTTTAAAGACACCCATCCCCCGGTGAAAAACGGAAGTAACATGAGAAAATCGCCATTAAAGATGTAGGAGCGGTTTTCGTGCTTGGCGAGATGGGTGGCCTTACTATCTCCTAGCAGCGGTACTTGTAATTGACCTACGGCTTTCAAAGTTTGCATGTCTGTGCCAATATAAATGATACACATTCTGTAAACATTTTGTGACAATTGGTGTATTGATTTTGACGTTATTGGGAGTTCAATGAACCCCATTATTGCTGTGATATTCGACGTCAAAGGCAAAATTAAAGGCATTAAAAGCAACATTTATCATATTTAGAGGCTGATTTGAAACCTAATATTTTCACAGAATATAGAAAAATGGTTGACCTTAAAGTATCGATCAAAATGAAAAAAATCGTCAAATAATCAGATATTTGTGTTTCATCGCGATTTTCTCCGTTTGGTCCAGTGCGACTTCTGTTAAGGTTAGTGGGGCTCGCTCACAAATGGTCATGCTAAAGCCTTGATATTCCAAAACTACGACCATGATGAACCATCAATTTCCAGGCGTTTCTCCAAAATTGGTGTGTTAGATGTATAGGAACATTCAGATACGAAATTAGATTTTGTGCGAAATACAATTTTTAAAAATATTTTTTATTCAAATTTTAAGGAAAACAGGCTCCACAGAAGCATATTTAGTGCTGAATTTGTTAATATTCTTTCAGCATAAAAAGATCTACAGATGATTACAGTAGCTGTAAGATGACATTATAAATTATAATACCATGTTTACCCTCATTGCTTCTCACTACACAGTCATCAAGTAACAGTACATCCCTTTTAAATGACAGAGTTCTAACTCCCTTCAGTCAACTTTTGAGAAATTGGTGATTGAAGTGTTGCGTGATCATAGCTTTTGATGGTGCAACTTTTTTTCTTCTTTTTAGTAATACATACAAATTACGCAAAGAATCTGCTTGATACTTTAACACACAATAGAGAAGGCCTGCAGAAAAGTAGTGTGTAGGGTGTAACTCAGTTCAGCCAAAATGTGGAGATATGAGCTTGTCATTCTAAGGGGGCGGCATATTGCTGAAGGTAGTAGGAGGGATGGGCTAAGGTGGGGTAGTTCTGCCACGGAATGGTATGAAGTCAGTAGGCTGACCAATTCATTGGTTCAAAACCTGCAAATTTAATTACTACGTCATCAGGTACTGGACAATAGTACAAATGAGAACTAGTGGGTAGTAATCAGTTCATTTTGTCAGGATAGCTGATCAAATTATCATGTAGGTGTTCACCCCCACTCTGTATAATTTTACCCTGTGGATAAACTGCAAATGTATTGCGACTGAAAGGTCCACCTGATTAGAGCTGATTGTCATTCATGGATGAAAATTGACGGGAAATCGTAGGTGGTTGCAGGAGGCTCCTGGTAGGGTTTCCTTCTGTCCTATCGTTCTGATATAATCATTCTGTTGTCTTAACTTCTTCCTGGCACAATAGAGCTGTTATCGTGTTGACGTGCGCTCTCCAATCTCAAACTTAAACTAGCGGGAAATCCCACATGGCTGCAATCCTGATGCCCCAGCGGTAATTTGTTTCGAGTGCTGGTTGCTGGCAGTTTTGAAATGCGGCAATCAGAAACCTGAAGTCTCGCATTTCAACTTCATGCATTGGACAAAGCCAGACAGAACCTCACAACGTACTGACCACATACGGGTGCATAGTATTTTATATTATGTCATTACTGAATAGTGAACAAAACTCAGTATTTTCTCTCTTTGGCTCTCTAGTGAGACTACGTGCCCCTTACAACTTTGTTGCTGGCATTTTCCTCATTACATGCACATTTGTGTGGTGTGCTGTATGTTTGTTGATGAAACAATACAAGATCTAGTACATGTTTACATCGGGTAATGAAACAGTACCAGCACATGTTTACATTGGGTACTGTTGTGTTTGCAGGATTTTTGTTGATGAAACAATATTAGATCTAGTAGTAGTACATGTTTACATTGGATACTGTAGTGTTGGCAGGAGTTTTTTTGATGAAACAATACTAGATCTAGTACATGTTTACATTGGGTACTGTAGTGTTGGTAGGAGTTTTTTTGATGAAACAATACTAGATCTAGTACATGTTTACATTGTGTACTGTAGTGTTGGCAGGAGTTTTGTTGATGAAACAATACTAGATCTAGTACATGTTTACATTGGGCACTGTAGTGTTAGCAGGAGTTTTGTTTCATTAGACAATTGCATTCAGAAGACTGCCGCACGGCCGAAATATCGACCCTACGGTTTGACGCTGTTCCGACATGTTTAGTACTCCTAATTTTACTACTTCCGGCCGTCTTTCTACCCAAGAATCCATTATTCTGGTAGTCTAAAGGAAGAAATTTCTTGTGGACTTGGCAGCAGAGGGGTTAGTTGCTTTCAGGAAAAATAATTTGGCTTCACTTTCACCCATGCAATGTCATTCTTCCACAGGGCAGTCTTGATCTTATCGATCAGCTGGTGGCAGCTGGTGCGAACATCAATTGTCAGACTGCCGTCTCAGGTCACACCCCATTGATGTCGGCAGTGAGTGTCGGAAAAGTCGAGGCTATCAGCAAACTTCTTACACTCGGAGCTGATGTGACTGTTCAAGATGTCAAAGGCCAAACACCTCTCCATATGGCTCATTTCAAAACAGGTCAGGCAGTTTTTTCACTGTGAAAGATCTCACATATTACAGTACAGTTGTGCCTAGTAATAAAAGAGTGTCTTAGACAGACATGCAAATGCCAAAGACTGAGACGGGAGCAGGTCTATATTCCCTCAGGTCTATGTTCCCTAAGCCAGTGACTCAGTGTCCCGTCAGGTCTATGTTCCCTCAGGTCTATTGGCGTTTCTACAGGGGAGCCAACCTCGCCTCCAATATAGCTGTAATCGAGCTGAAGTGAACGTAAAACGAGAACAAAATACCAAACTTGTTATATTTGTAGATATAAAAGCAATAAGCCAACCCAACAAACAAGATATAAAGATCAGAACATTTAATAAATCGTGTTCTTCATTTAATTAATAAGAAAACAAGAAATAAAACATTGAATTTGAGAAAGCTCATCATAATTGAAAATTTTACCTTCCATGAAGCTGCCAAAGTATAGTATGTGAATGCCAATCTGGCAACCCTGGTTACTGATTTTTTTTTTCTTCCAAACTGGGCAATGGCACAACGTACTTGTTGCTGGGTGACTATCCTATCGATTACGGATTCACCGATTACGTGTTCACTGTTGGTGTAGGCCTATGTTGTTTGCCTGAGGGAACATAGAGCCGAATTGAGGGAACTTAGGCCTGAGGGAACATAGAGCTGACCCCACTGAGACTCTCACTATACAAAGATCTTTACCAAAAACTAAAACTGTGTGTTTGTCCATCTCATCCCCTTTAATTGCTTTTGAGAAATGTGAATTCCAAAATTTAAAATGACTTTGATTGAAGCAGTGGCAGAATAAACAAAATACAAAAGAAGAAAAAAAATAATTTCATTTTGGAGGAGCATGACTATATATGTTATTGAAAGATTGGAGGATCCTGTATACATGATTGTGTAAGTGATGTTAATTTCCTCTTTTGTGCAAGATACAAGATTTGTAAAGCAAAGACGTTTTTTTTGTGTGTGTGTTTGCTGGAAAACTTGTAAGAGTAACTTATGTGAATAATGAATGGTACATTTTGGAACTCTTTCTAATTTGTCAGCAAATTGTCTTTAATGATCGGTAGTTATATATTTGGGGTTTATTTGACTACAAGAAAACTCATCGAGACAACTGTCCCCACTGCAGCACTTCCCTGTTTGGAACACTTTCGAACTTACAAACAACTATTGTGTCAAGGGGTATTTGCCATGTTGTTGTATCCGACATTTTGTCAATTTTGAGGTTTTGTCATGAAAATGGTTCTCTCACTCCTAAGTTTATTAGCTATAAGTGTCATATGGGTGTCTTAGGCATTTTTATGCAAGTTTCCATTTGTGAGTATGCATGAGAAAACCCACAATGAGTCGAAAACATGACATTTTGAGTTCTATACACATAATAAAAGACAAGACATTTCTGATAAATTGAAGTCAGTGACCCCCTTAAAACAAGATTTTGAGGAAACGGCATTTAATCCTAAAAGTGGCAATAGCTAATTGACCCATTAATATTGGAGTGATTGCTGTTAGGTGACCGTATTCTAATAACTAAGCCGTTATAGAGATCATACTGAGTAGTGTTCACTGCTCATCTACAGTTTACCCTGTAACATGCCACGGTCCCCTAAACAACAGCCAAGTCGGAAGTTTTTGGATCTTGTTAGGAGACCGTAATCTAATTACAAAGCCTTCATAGAGATCATAGTGAGTAGTGTTTACTGCTCGCCTACAGTTTACCCTGTAACATGCCACGGTCCCCTAAACAACAGCCAAGTTGGAAGTTTGTGCCGGACCCATATTTTCACTTCAAAGCCGTTTTTCTCAAAATCAGCTCTGTCGACATATTGTGGGTTTTCTCATGCACACTCACATTTTGAAACGACTCAATCAAAACCCTGATTTTACACAACTCTTCAAACTTTCAATCTTCATTTCCTTGAAAAGACAAAAATGTACATACAACAAAAAGGCAAATATCCGTTGATTTGATCTCACACCAGTTTTGATCCACACCTACATGGTGTGCATTTATGCTGGAATTTGTAGTGGTCATAAAGATGTCACAGGCCAATTACTTGATGGCCTACAAAGTTGTCAGCAGTCATTCCCTCGTGGAGGTAATCAAAATACACAGAAATCAAAGGAAGCATAAGTTAAACATTGTTCTCTTCCAAAACCTAGCTTGAGATGACCAATGTCAATTCTAAAAATTTTACTTCTTTATGACCTGCGGCAATGGAGGAGTTAGCGGAGAATGCCCCTCAAATCCATCTTTAAATCGTGGGGTAATTGCCATATTGTTGTATGCAACATTTGCTGGTTTTGAGACTTTGTCATGAAAGTGGTTCTCTCACTCCTAATTTCAGTATGTATAAGTGTCATTCCAATCAGGTAAAAACTTTTCTAGGCATATGTTTGTGACATAATGTTTTATGCGTTTTAACCCTTTTGCTGGCCAAACTTCACTCCTCATTTTCTCGAAAAGACAAAAATGCACATACAACAGTGTGGCAAATACCTGATGATATAATATCTAAATCAGTTTTGCATGTTCCAGAAATGTTGGATAAGTCAGTCTGTGCTTGGACATGATTTGCTGTTTTTTAGGAGAAATTTTATGTGTCTGCATTTGAAAGCAATCATTATGATGAAATTAGAAGGTATGCTATGGATGTTAAAAGAGGATAGGCTTACCGAAATGTTCCAAAATTTCTGTTTTTATGTCCGTATAAGTGAGAGCGAGTTGCAAAACGTACACATGGAACTCGGCAAGACACAGGATGTGGCTTTTACCTTCATTGAAAGGAAAAAAGTCATGTAGTTTGTGATGGATGAATGAAATTGTGGGTGTATTATATATTATACTGTTGGTGTGCTCAAGATGGACAATTTTCAAAGTTGAGACCTATCGACCGTTTCCACGCTACGTTTTAAAGTCTGGCATTCCTAGTTTTTCCTGTCTGTGTTTTGTAAAATTTTCTTCTTTTGGTGTTGTCTCTTGTTAGTTTCATGGTACTGTCCGGTGCGGTATTTAAATTATATTATCATGGTGTGTAAATGGTGCGCATCAAGATGTAGAGGAAAACATGCTTTGTGAGTGTCCATGCGGGCTAGGCCGGTGGTTCTCAACATATGTCAGGGGATGGAAATGCAGAAGAGTGTGACTTGGATGTGAAACAGATGAAAAAGGGGAAATATAGTGTGGTGAGACCATGAACGAAGAATGGTTCGGGGGACAAGTAGAAGGCAGCCACTGACTTGTTCAGCAGCATGCATCAATGGGTTTTATGACTAGAAAAGGCCTGTTTCATTTAGTGCATCTGGAAAAGAATGCTGCCTGTTCTATAATGAATAACAGCATGCCTATTATTATTATAGTAAGGCTTGGAAAAACTGAATATCATAATCTGTGTGTAGTCTGTCTTCTTGTGACATGTGTCATTCTGTTGGATTTAAGTAAGGATTGGGGGAAGGGATGGGGTTGGGTTGGGGGTGGGGGAAGGGAATAGAAGTGGTGTGATGACAGGAACTTTAGAGCCTGTGGGGGGGAAGGGAATAGAAGTGGTGTGATGACAGGAACTTTAGAGCCTGAGGGGGGGAAGGGAATAGAAGTGGTGTGATGACAGGAACATTAGAGCCTGAGGTGGGAAGGGAATAGAAGTGGTGTGATGACAGGAACTTTAGAGCTTGAGGGGGGAAGGGAATAGAAGTGGTGTGATGACAGGAACTTTAGAGCCTGAGGGGGGGGGAAGGGAATAGAAGTGGTGTGATGACAGGAACATTAGAGCCTGAGGTGGGAAGGGAATAGAAGTGGTGTGATGACAGGAACTTTAGAGCCTGAGGGGGGAAGGGAATAGAAGTGGTGTGATGACAGGAACTTTAGAGCCTGAGGGGGGAAGGGAATAGAAGTGGTGTGATGACAGGAACTTTAGAGCCTGAGGGGGGAAGGGAATAGAAGTGGTGTGATGACAGGAACTTTAGAGCCTGAGGGGGTGGTGGGAAGGGAATAGAAGTTGTGTGATGACAGGAACTTTAGAGCCTGAGGGGGGAAGGGAATAGAAGTGGTGTGATGACAGGAACTTTAGAGCCTGAGGGGGAAAGGGAATAGGAGTGGTGTGATGACAGGAACTTTAGAGCCTGAGGGGGGAAGAGAATAGAAGTGGTGTGATGACAGGGACTTTAGAGCCTGAGGTGGGAAGGGAATAGAAGTGGTGTGATGACAGGAACTTTAGAGCCTGAGGTGGGAAGGGAATAGAAGTGGTGTGATGACAGGAACTTTAGAGCCTGAGGTGGGAAGGGAATAGAAGTGGTGTGGTAACAGGAACTTTAGAGCCTGAGGGGGGAAGGGAATAGAAGTGGTGTGATGACAGGAACTTTAGAGCCTGAGGTGGGAAGGGAATAGAAGTGGTTTGATGACAGGAACTTTAGAGCCTGAGGGGGGAAGGGAATAGAAGTGGTGTGATGACAGGAACTTTAGAGCCTGAGGGGGGAAGGGAATAGAAGTGGTGTGATGACAGGAACTTTAGAGCCTGAGGGGGGAAGGGAATAGAAGTGGTGTGATGACAGGAACTTTAGAGCCTGAGGGAGGAAGGGAATAGAAGTGGTGTGATGACAGGAACTTTAGAGCCTGAGGTGGGAAGGGAATAGAAGTGGTGTGATGACAGGAACTTTAGAG